>CM060661.1:39819312-39936812 GCA_030686955.1 Odontamblyopus rebecca
GTTCTGCTTCATTTTTTATGATTATTTTCTAGTTTATTTCAAGTGTAAAAAGACGTGAACAGTGTCAGAATATCAAACGTACAAGAATCTGAATCTGACGCATCAGCGGCGATAAACTCAGTGAAACATTTCGTGCGTTTGCAAACACAAATCTTCACTTTTATGCACAACAACTTAGTTTTCCCCACTTTACCTGCAGGTCTGAGTCATATTTCATGTGTTTATGTTGTTTAAGGCCGTGAGTGAGACGCTAAATAAAGAAAATGTGTTATTACACTCAACAAAAATATAAACGCAACACTTTTGTTTTTGCTCCATTTGTCATGAGATGGACTCAAAGATCTAAAATTCATTCCAGATACACAATATTACCATTTCTCTCAAACATTGTTCACAAATCTGTCTAAATGTGTGATAGTGGCACTTTTGCTTTGCTGAGATAATCCATCCCACCTCACAGGTGCCACATCAAGATGCTCATCAGACACCATGATTAGTGCACAGGTGAACCTTAGACTGTCCACAATAAAAGGCCACTCTGAAATGTGCAGTTTTGTCTCACAGCAAAATGCCACAGATGGCGCAAGCATTGAGGGAGCGTGCAGTTGGCATGCTGACAGCAGGAATGTCAACCAGATCTGTTGCTCGGGCATTGAATGTTCATTTCTCCACCATAAGCCGTCTCCAAAGGCGTTTCAGAGAATATGGCAGTACATCCAACCGGCCTCACAACCGCAGACCACGTGTAACCACACCAGCCCAGGACCTCCACATCCAGCAGGTTCACCTCCAAGATCGTCTGAGACCAGCTACTCAGACAGCTGCTGAAACAATTGGTTTGAATAACCAAAGAATTTCTGCACAAACTGTCAGAAACCGTCTCAGGGAAGCTCAACTGCTCGTCGTCCTCATCGGGGTCTTAACCTGACTCCAGATCGTCGCCGTAACAGACTTGAGTGGGCAAATGCCCACATTCGATGGCGTCTGGCACGTTGGAGAGGTGTTCTCTTCACGGATGAATCTCGGTTTACATTGTTCAGGGCAGATGGCAGACAGCGTGTGTGGCGTCGTGTGGGTGAGCGCTTTGCTGATGTCAGTGTTGTGGATGGAGTGGCCCATGGTGGTGGTGGGGTTATGGTCTGGGCAGGCATCTGTTATGGACGAAGAACACAGGTGCATTTTATTGATGGCATTTTGAATGCACAGAGATACCGTGATGAGATCCTGAGGCCCATTGTTGTGCCATACATCCATGAACATCACCTCATGTTTCAGCAAGATAATGCACGGCCCCATGTTGCAAGGATCTGTACACAATTCTTGGAAGCTGAAAATGTCCCAGTTCTTGCATGGCCAGCATACTCACCGGACATGTCACCCATTGAGCATGTTTGGGATGTGCTTGACCGGCGTATACGACAGCGCGTACCAGTTCCCACTAATATCCAGCAACTTCGCACAGCCATTGAAGAGGAGTGGACCAACATTCCACAGGCCACAATTGACAATCTGATAAACTCTATGTGAAGAAGATGTGTTGCACTGCATGAGGCAAATGGTGGTCACACCAGATACTGACTGGTTCTGAGTCCCCAGACCCCCAATAAAGCAACAACTGCACATTTCAGAGTGGCCTTTTATTGTGGACAGTCTAAGGTTCACCTGTGCACTAATCATGGTGTCTGATGAGCATCTTGATGTGGCACCTGTGAGGTGGGATGGATTATCTGAGCAAAGCAAAAGTGCCACTATCACACATTTAGACAGATTTGTGAACAATGTTTGAGAGAAATGGTAATATTGTGTATCTGGAATGAATTTTAGATCTTTGAGTCCATCTCATGACAAATGGGAGCAAAAACAAAAGTGTTGCGTTTATATTTTTGTTGAGTGTATTATTATTATTATTATTATTATTATTATTATTATTATTATTATTATTATTATTATTATTATTATTATTATTATTATTATTTCACACACGGCTCTGGACTGAATGTGTTTTTAAAGCCGTCGTTGTTCCTGATTCGTTGATTTCTTTTTCAGCACTTTTCCATCACTGAACTCATGAATCTGCTGAGAACTTTAGTCAAAAAATAAACTCAAATAAAAGCTTTTGCTTTTGTCATTTTGGGTGTTTCTTTTCGTTTCTTTCTGTATTTCATTCATTAAAACCAAACCAAAGCAGATGCAGCACACCTGCCTCTGCACAGCTGTAACAGGAACACTCAGCACACAGTCAGACTCCACTGTTCACACATGAGGTTTATGTGTTTTTAATGCAGCTTTAACACTTTTCTTAAAAACCAGAACAGATTTGGAAGTTTTATTTTCACTCGACTGTTCCACAGACTCTTTGGACTGAGACACGTCGCTCCTTTGGTTTTGTTTCTCTTAATTTATAACGACTGTTTTGCTGTTTGGTGATGTTATTTTCTGAGCTTCACACACATTTACAACATGAACGACACGTTTCTGTAAAAGGAAGTGAGGTTCAGTGAACAGACTTTAACCCTGAAGACTCTACGACATCATATACGACTCAGAGGAACATGTTTGTATAACCGCAGAACTTTGTAAGTGTAACAGACAGAAACTTCCTTTTCCCCTCTGAAAGTGCAGACATAGAGGTTTCCGTACATTTCTGCGGCTTTATCCTACGTCACACTCACGCTGTGTGATGACGTGAGCAAAACGAGTGTCCAACAGGAACTTTGTTTTCCCCAAACTCATGCGCTCCGTCCATTTTGATCGAGCCAAACTTTGCCAAAGAGTGAAGTGAGTCAAGATGGTCGACTCCTCTGACTGTGTGTGTTTATAACGAGGGAAAAAGTCGCTCTAAGTGGAGTTAATTCTCACACACATGGAAAATGACACATCTTGGTGTGTGTAATTGTGCATCTCTTTCTATTTTTATTTAAAGGTTTATTTCAGTCCAAATGAACAAATCCAAATGTAATTTCCACCCTGGAAATGCAGAAGTGCTGTGGCTCTGGCCCTGGACCTGACAGGAGCTGTTTCCAGGACTGGACCAGGAAAGTCATGGAGCCACTGCACTTTTTTGTTTTTAGGGCAATAAGGAGATTTTTAAAAAGTTGTTTCTACATGTTTGCTGTGGGTTTTGTATAAAAGAGTGTGAATTTTATTTTCTGTTTTTTTTGTTTTCATCTCTATTTCTGGTCCTGTAGCTTTTCTCACAGCCTCATGACACAACTACAGCAGCAGATTGTGAAATAACAGGTTGGACTGAACAAAAGGAGGTAGAACACTTCATTAGGGGTAAAAGGGGCAGTTTGAAAAGCAAAATTAAGACAAAAATCCAGGTGAGGAGAAAAGTACTAAAACTGCCCTCAGGTCTTCAGGGTTCAGAGGCTCTTTGACTTTGTGTAACGCAGCTGCTGTTTCAGACTCTTTGGACTGAATATGTGGGATTTCCATGTCAGCTGTTCATCACTCATATAAAAAGTCGATCTCAGGTCTGAGCTCTGATCGAATGTTGGGAGCTCAGTGTGTGTGTGTGAGTCTCTGAGCGGGAGGAGGGAAATTGTCTCGGAGCGCTGTCGTCTGTCGTCTTGTACAAATCTGCAGAGTTTCTTTGATGCTGCTGCTGTCCATGGTCCCGGTCACAGAAACTAAATAAACTGAACCAAATAAACTAAACCAAACTCATCTGTGGGAATCCTCCAGTTCTGCAAAATACAGTTTTCTGTGGCCCTTTCCCCTCATCATTTTCACTCGTGCAGACTTGTATTTGGTGTTTTGTGCACGTTTCTACTTTAATCTCTTATTTTAAAGACACGAGTGATTCTCTCCCACTGCTGCACACGTCCACATCCACATCCAGGTCCAGGTTCTGGATCAGTTAAAAAAACCTCTGCTCTAGTGTGATGGAGGCTACGAGGGTCCTAGAAGCTGGTTTAGTCCTGGTTTAGTCCTGGTTTAGTCCTGGTTTAGTCCTGGTTTAGTCCTGGTTTAGTCCTGGTTTAGTCCTGGTTTAGTCCTGGTTTAGTCCTGGTTTAGTCCTAGTTTAGTCCTGGTTTAGTCCTGGTTTAGTCCTAGTTTAGTCCTGGTTTAGTCCTAGTTTAGTCCTGGTTTAGTCCTGGTTTAGTCCTGGTTTAGTCCTAGTTTAGTCCTGGTTTAGTCCTGGTTTAGTCCTGGTTTAGTCCTGGTTTAGTCCTGGTTTAGTCCTGGTTCAGTCCTGGTTCAGTCCGGGTTTAGTCCTAGTTTAGTCCTGGTTTAGTCCTGGTTTAGTCCTGGTTTAGTCCTGGTTTAGTCCTAGTTTAGTCCTGGTTTAGTCCTGGTTGAGTCCTGGTTTAGTCCTGGTTTAGTCCTGGTTGAGTCCTGGTTGAGTCCTGGTTTAGTCCTGGTTTAGTCCTGGTTTAGTCCTGGTTTAGTCCTGGTTGAGTCCTGGTTGAGTCCTGGTTGAGTCCTAGTTGAGTCCTAGTTGAGTCCTGGTTTAGTCCTGGTTTAGTCCTGGTTGAGTCCTGGTTGAGTCCTAGTTGAGTCCTAGTTGAGTCCTGGTTTAGTCCTGGTTGAGTCCTGGTTGAGTCCTGGTTGAGTCCTGGTTGAGTCCTGGTTTAGTCCTGGTTGAGTCCTGGTTGAGTCCTGGTTGAGTCCTGGTTTAGTCCTGGTTGAGTCCTGGTTGAGTCCTGGTTTAGTCCTGGTTTAGTCCTGGTTGAGTCCTGGTTGAGTCCTGGTTTAGTCCTGGTTTAGTCCTGGTTGAGTCCTGGTTGAGTCCTGGTTTAGTCCTGGTTGAGTCCTGGTTGAGTCCTGGTTTAGTCCTGGTTTAGTCCTGGTTTAGTCCTGGTTTAGTCCTGGTTTAGTCCTGGTTGAGTCCTGGTTGAGTCCTGGTTTAGTCCTGGTTTAGTCCTGGTTGAGTCCTGGTTGAGTCCTGGTTTAGTCCTGGTTGAGTCCTGGTTTAGTCCTGGTTTAGTCCTGGTTTAGTCCTGGTTTAGTCCATGTGGTGCTTTGTTTTCATGTTTATGTCTTTTATGAAGTGGTTTTAGATAAAAATTGTGATTTAAAATGTCACAATTATCACAGAACTTTTGGCTTCACTTTCTTGTTTTTTTCTCGTTTGTTTCTCGTTCGTTTCTCGTTCGTTTCTCGTTCGTTTCTCGTTTGTTTCTCGTTCGTTTCTCGTTTGTGTCTCGTTTGTGTCTCGTTCGTTTCTCGTTTGTTTCTCGTTTGTGTCTCGTTTGTTTCTCGTTTGTTTCTCGTTCGTTTCTCGTTTGTTTCTCGTTTGTTTCTCGTTTGTTTCTCGTTCGTTTCTCGTTTGTTTCTCGTTTGTTTCTCGTTTGTGTCTCGTTCGTTTCTCGTTCGTTTCTCGTTCGTTTCTCGTTTGTTTCTCGTTTGTTTCTCGTTTGTTTCTCGTTTGTGTCTCGTTTGTTTCTCGTTCGTTTCTCGTTTGTTTCTCGTTTGTGTCTCGTTCGTTTCTCGTTCGTTTCTCGTTTGTGTCTCGTTCGTTTCTCGTTCGTTTCTCGTTTGTGTCTCGTTTGTGTCTCGTTTGTGTCTCATTCGTTTCTCGTTTGTTTCTCGTTTGTTTCTCGTTTGTGTCTCGTTCGTTTCTCGTTCGTTTCTCGTTTGTTTCTCGTTTGTTTCTCGTTTGTGTCTCGTTTGTTTCTCGTTTGTTTCTTGTTTGTTTCTCGTTCGTTTCTCGTTTGTTTCTCGTTTGTTTCTCGTTTGTGTCTCGTTTGTGTCTCGTTCGTTTCTCGTTTGTTTCTCGTTTGTTTCTCGTTTGTGTCTCGTTTGTTTCTCGTTCGTTTCTCGTTCGTTTCTCGTTTGTTTCTCGTTTGTTTCTCGTTTGTTTCTCGTTAGTTTCTCGATCGTTTCTCGATCGCTTCATTCGTTCTCGTTTTTCGCTTGTTTCTCGCTTGTGTCTCGCTTTCTCGCTCGTTTCTCGTTTGTTTCTCGTTTGTTTCTCGTTTGTGTCTCGTTTGTTTCTCGTTCGTTTCTCGCTCGTTTCTCGTTTGTTTCTCGTTTGTTTCTCGTTTGTGTCTCGTTCGTTTCTCGTTCGTTTCTCGTTTGTTTCTCGTTCGTTTCTCGTTTGTGTCTCGTTCGTTTCTCGTTTGTTTCTCGTTCGTTTCTCGTTCGTTTCTCGTTCGTTTCTCGTTTGTGTCTCGTTTGTTTCTCGTTCGTTTCTCGTTCGTTTCTCGTTTGTTTCTCGTTTGTTTCTCGTTCGTTTCTCGTTCGTTTCTCGCTTCGTTTCTCGTTCGTTTCTCGCTCGTTTCTCGTTTGTGTCTCGCTTGTGTCTCGCTTTGTGTCTCGTTTGTGTCTCGTTCGTTTCTCGTTCGTTTCTCGTTTGTTTCTCGTTTGTGTCTCGTTTGTGTCTCGTTCGTTTCTCGTTCGTTTCTCGTTCGTTTCTCGTTTGTGTCTCGTTCGTGTCTCGTTCGTTTCTCGTTCGTGTCTCGTTCGTGTCTCGTTCGTTTCTCGTTCGTGTCTCGTTCGTGTCTCGTTGGTGTCTCGCTCGCTTCTCGCTCATTTCTCGTTTGTGTCTCGTTCGTTTCTCGTTTGTGTCTCGTTCGTGTCTCGTTCGTGTCTCGTTCGTTTCTCGTTCGTGTCTCGTTCGTGTCTCGTTCGTTTCTCGTTCGTTTCTCGTTCGTTTCTCGTTTGTTTCTCGTTTGTTTCTCGTTTGTTTCTCGTTTGTGTCTCGTTTGTGTCTCGTTCGTTTCTCGTTCGTTTCTCGTTTGTGTCTCGTTTGTGTCTCGTTTGTTTCTCGTTTGTGTCTCGTTCGTTTCTCGTTCGTTTCTCGTTTGTTTCTCGTTTGTTTCTCGTTTGTTTCTCGTTCGTTTCTCGTTCGTTTCTCGTTTGTTTCTCGTTTGTTTCTCGTTTGTTTCTCGTTTGTTTCTCGTTTGTGTCTCGCTCGCTTTCGCTCGCTTTCTCGCTGTTTCTCGCTTCGCTTGTGTCTCGCTCGCTTCTCGTCGTCTCGTTTGTGTCTCGCTTCTGCTCGTTTCTCGCTTCGTTTCTCGCTTGTCTTTCTCGTTGGTTTCTCGTTTCTCGTTCGTTTCTCGTTCGTTTCTCGTTTGTTTCTCGTTCGTTTCTCGTTTGTGTCTCGTTTGTGTCTCGTTCGTTTCTCGTTCGTTTCTCGTTTGTTTCTCGTTTGTGTCTCGTTTGTTTCTCGTTTGTTTCTCGTTCGTTTCTCGTTTGTTTCTCGTTTGTTTCTCGTTTGTTTCTCGTTTGTTTCTCGTTTGTTTCTCGTTTGTCTCTCGTTGGTTTAGACTCTTCATTTGGACCTTTCGGCTTCTCTTGTTTGTTTTGCCTCTTCAGGCTGGGGTGCGAGGCTCCGCCCACGCCGCGCTCGGACCCGTCGGACCGGTTCTGCCGGGAAGCGCCCGCGGGGATTTTGGCTCATGTGCAGAGCAGCGAGAAAAGAATGAAGAGAATGTGCAACGCTCCGCCCGCCTGGAACCTGCTCCGGGTTCAGGTGAAGGTTCAGTTCACAGGTTTATCGGAGCCGCACGGACGCCGGCGACACAGGTGAGACTCTAACGACACAGGTGAGACTCTAACGACACAGGTGAGACTCTAACGACACAGGTGAGACTCTGACGCCGTTTGACTCCAACTCTTTTAAAGCTCTTTTTGTTCACTTTGGCGTTTGACTCCAAAGAAAATTTACAGAGAGGGAAAGTCAGAATGTGAAAGGAAGTGAAATCTTTAAGAAAAAAAGGCAAGTTCAGAACAAGACTGGAAAAATGTGAGTTTATGAAGAGTCGAAATGAAAAAGTCAAATGTTTAAAGTTCAAGTGTCAAACAGGATCTGAAGTCTGAAGTCCTTTTGTGTTTAAGCCGCTTATAAATGTGGAACGGCTGAAGTGTGAGAAATGTTTTATTCTGCATGAAAAAGGGGCAGAAATGACACATTTATACGTCTTTCTGCTCCTTTTCATTCACACTGATGCATCTGTGTCGTTATTTGTACCTAAATTTAAATGAAATGAAGAAGATTCTGTTTATATTCCCCTGTTTTCTTCTTTAATCCTGTTGTTTTGCGTTTTGGGTTATGATAAATATCTGTAAATATAATGGCTGAAGCTGCTCACAGACACAAACAGGAGCTTCAGCTGTGACACTTTAAGTTCAGACCTTCACTGTTATGAACTGAATAATGTGCTTTAAAGGGTGTGATTCCTCTAAAAGTTTCCTCCTGTCGTTCCCAGGTTCAGGTTCTGTGTGGATCCGGAGCCATGGACGGAGCCACGGCTGGTGAGACTCGCACCTTTGTAAAAGACGTCACATGACTGTAGATTTACGGCTGTGTAGTAAAGTAAACCACTTTCAGGAGGCGTAACCGCAGGCGGTGTTATCACGGCTCTGTGTCCTCCGTTTGTTTAGCTCAGAACCGCCACAGTAAAACAGTGACTGACGTCAGGCGTCAGTGCGGCGAAGGGTTTGGTCAGAGTGAAGTTCGGTGTTTCCTGGAGGATCTGAACATGAGTCTGTCTCATGTCGACTGAACGTGAACGAACTGAACAAACGTAAATCTGTTCACGTGAAACGAGGCGAATCCGACTTCCCTGTTTGTTTGTAGTGAAGAGCAGCAGCAGAGGAACGACTGAGGAGCCGTGATTACCACAGGGAGAGAGTGCGGCTGTGAGACACAACCGCACAACCGCACAACACAACCGCACAGCACAACAACACAACCGCACAACACAACCGCACAACACAACCGCACAACACAACTGCACAACACAACCGCACAACCGCACAACACAATACGACACAACACAACCGCACAACACAACAATACGACACAACACAACCGCACAACACAACAACACAATACGACACAACACAACCGCACAACACAACAACACAACCGCACAACACAACCGCACAACACAACCGCACAACACAACTGCACAACACGACAACACAACCGCACAACCACACAGCACGACAACACAACCGCACAACATGACACAACACAACCGCACAACACAACAACACAACACGACACAACCGCACAACACAACAACACTACAAAACAACCCAACAACACTACCGAACAACACAATACGACACAACACAACCGCACAACACAACCGCACAACCACACAGCACGACAACACAACCGCACAACATGACACAACACAACCGCACAACACAACAACACAACACGACACAACCGCACAACACAACAACACAACACGACAACACAACCGCACAACACGACAACACAACCACACAACACGACCGCACAACACAACCGCACAACACAACTGCACAACACGACCGCACAACACGACCGCACAACACGACAACACAACACACAACCGCACAACACAACAATACGACACAACACAACCGCACAACCGCACAACACAACCGCACAACACGACACCACAATACGACACAACACAACTGCACAACCGAACAACACAACCACACAACACGACCGCACAACACAACCGCACAACACAACTGCACAACACGACCGCACAACACGACCGCACAACACGACCGCACAACACAACCGCACAACACGACCGCACAACACGACCGCACAACACAACCGCACAACACAACCGCACAACACAACCGCACAACACGACCGCACAACACAACCGCACAACCGCACAACACAACACGACCGCACAACACGACCGCACAACACGACCGCACAACACAACCGCACAACACGACCGCACAACACGACCGCACAACACAACCGCACAACACAACCACACAACACGACAACACAACCGCACAACACAACACCACAATACGACACAACCCAACAACACAACCGCACAACACAACCGCACAACACAACACCACAATACGACACAACACAACTGCACAACCGCACAACACAACCGCACAACACAACACCACAATACGACACAACACAACTGCACAACCGCACAACACAATACGACACAACACAACCGCACAACACAACCGCACAACACAACCGCACAACACAACCACACAACACAACTGCACAACACGACAACACAACCGCACAACCACACAGCACGACAACACAACCGCACAACATGACACAACACAACCGCACAACACAACAACACAACACAACACCACAACACAACCACACAACACGACCGCACAACACAACCGCACAACACGACCGCACAACACAACCGCACAACACAACCGCACAACACGACCGCACAACACGACCGCACAACACAACACAACCACACAACACGACAACACAACCGCACAACACAACTGCACAACCGCACAACACAACACCACAATACGACACAACACAACTGCACAACCGCACAACACAACACAATACGACACAACACAACTGCACAACCGCACAACACAACCGCACAACACAACAACACAACACAACTGCACAACACGACGACACAACCGCACAACACAACCGCACAACCGCACAACACAACCGCACAACACAACCACACAACACAACTGCACAACACGACAACACAACCGCACAACCACACAGCACGACAACACAACCGCACAACACAACTGCACAACCGCACAACACAACACCACAATACGACACAACACAACTGCACAACCGCACAACACACTACGACACAACACAACCGCACAACACAACCGCACAACACAACTGCACAACACAACCGCACAACCGCACAACACAACCGCACAACACAACAACACAACCGCACAACACAACAACACAACACAACCGCACAACACAACAACACAACCGCACAACACAACCGCACAACCGCACAACACAACCGCACAATACGACACCACAACCGCACAACACAACACCACAACACAACCGCACAACACAAACCGCACAACACAACCGCACAACACAACCGCACAACCGCACAACACAACCGCACAATACGACAACACAACCGCACAACACAACCGCACAACACAACCGCACAACACAACCGCACAACACAACAACACAACACAACTGCACAACACGACGACACAACCGCACAACACAACCGCACAACCGCACAACACAACCGCACAACACAACCGCACAACCCCACAACCGCACAACACAACCACACAACACAACTGCACAACACAACAACGACAACACAACCGCACAACACAACAACACAACCGCACAACACAACCGCACAACACAACAACACAACACAACCACACAACACGACAACACAACCGCACAACACAACTGCACAACCGCACAACACAACACCACAATACGACACAACACAACTGCACAACCGCACAACACAATACGACACAACACAACCGCACAACACAACCGCACAACACGACAACACAATCGCACAATCGCACAACACAACCGCACAACACGACAACACAATACGACACAACACAACCGCACAACACAACAACACAATACGACACAACACAACCGCACAACACAACCGCACAACACAATCGCACAACAGCACAACACAATCGCACAACCTCACAACACAACTGCACAACACAACAACACAACTGCACAATATAATTACACTCAGTCACACATTCACACACACTCACACATTCACTCACACATTCACACATTCACTCACACACACTCACACATTCACATGCACATTCACACACATTCATACATTCACTCACACATTCACTCACACATTCACACATTCACTCACACACACTCACACATTCACATGCACATTCACACACATTCATACATTCACTCACACATTCACACATTCACTCACACACACTCACACATTCACACACACATTCACACACATTCATACATTCACTCACACATTCACACATTCACTCACACACACTCACACATTCACACATTCACACATTTACTCACACATTCACACATTCACTCACATTCATTCACACATTCACACATTCACTCACACATTCACACACACACATTCACACACATTCACACATTCACTCACACATTCACTCACATTCACACATTCACTCACACATTCACTCACACATTCACTCACATTCACACACATTCACACATTCACTCACACATTCACACACATTCACTCACACATTCACACATTCACTCACACATTCACTCACATTCACACATTCACTCACACATTCACTCACATTCACACATTCACTCACACATTCACTCACATTCACTCACACATTCACACATTCACACACACACTCACTCACACACACATTCACACACACACTCACACACACATTCACTCACACATTCACACATTCACTCACACACTCACTCACACATTCACTCACACACTCACTCACACATTCACTCACATTCACACAAACATTCACACACATGCACACACACACTCACTCACACATTCACTCACACATTCACACACACATTCACTCACACATTCACTCACACATTCACTCACACACACTCACACATACACACACACATTCACACACATTCACACATTCACACACACATTCACACACACATTCACTCACACATTCACTCACATTCACACACACATTCACACACACATTCACACACACTCACACACACATTCACTCACACATTCACACACACATTCACTCACACATTCACTCACACACACTCACACATTCACACACACATTCACACACACATTCACACACACATTCACTCACACACACATTCACTCACACATTCACACATTCACTCACACACACTCACACATTCACACATTCACACACACACATTCACTCACACATTCACTCACACATTCACACATTCACTCACACATTCACACATTCACACACACTCACACATTCACACACATTCACACATTCACACACACACTCACACACATTCACTCACACATTCACACATTCACTCACACACACTCACACACATTCACACATTCACACACACACTCACACACATTCACACACACATTCACACACATTCACACATTCACTCACACATTCACTCACATTCACTCACACATTCACACATTCACTCACACATTCACACACATTCACACATTCATTCACACATTCACTCACACATTCACTCACACATTCACACACATTCGCACACACATTCACACACACATTCACACAAACATTCACACACACAAACGCACACATTCACTCACACATTCACACATTCACTCACACATTCACACATTCACTCACACATTCACTCATTCACTCACACATTCACACACACATTCACTCACACATTCACACACACATTCACTCACACATTCACTCACACATTCACACACACATTCACTCACACATTCACACATTCACTCACAGACACTGGGGACGAGGGGTGTGGGAAGTGTCTTGCATAAGGACACAAGACCAGATTCACCCACAGGAGCTGGAATCACACCAGCGACCTGTGGGTCTGTGGATCTGAGCGCTCCGACAGTGTTTATATCGAGAGAATATCGAGAGAATATCGAGAGAGTATCGAGAGAATATCGAGAGAGTATCGAGAGAATATCGAGAGAATATCGTGGAGAAACACTTTTACCAACTGAGCTACTGTCGCTTGAGAATGAGAAAAACAAATATCAGGAACCATTCAGCACAAAAATCATCAACAAAAAGTGTCTTTAAGTTCCTACTGTATGTGCCAAAGCCAATGACTTTATTTATGTCGCTCAGTCTTATTGGCGCGTTTCTTTACTCTCTGTTCTTTGTTTTTCAGCTTGTGAGTTCCGGATCCTGATGATCGGAAAGAACCAGGAGGAAAAGGCTAAACTGGGCATGTTCCTCACGGCGAAATCCGTTCCGTATGAGAAACTGTCCAAGCAGAGCGGCGTGTTCAGCGGAGAATGGAGGAACTGTGCGGTGAAAGTCTACAGCAGCTCGGACCTGCTGAGGGCCGAAGAGTCCAGAGTGCGAGAGGAGACCCAGCGCCTGCTGCGACTGAGCCAACCTGGACCCAATGCCTTCCTGCTGCTCGTGGACCCTGCAGACTTCACCAAAACCGACCGCGACAAACTCAGCTCCGTCCTCAGGCGTTTCGGCGAAGACGCGCTCAAGTCGTCTGTGATGATCGTGACCAAAAGTGAAGCTGGTTGGACTCCGTCTCTCCATAAAATGAAGGAGTACTGTGGCCTCAGGTGCATGACTCTGAACTATGCGGAACTTTCTGCATCAGTTCTTACAGATCTGATGGAAAAACTCGAGAACGTCATCACTGAAAACCAAGATCTGTATCAAGCCGGTCCTGCCGCATCTGAGCCGATTTATCAAGAGCTGAACACGGAGCCGCCCTTAAATATCGTTCTGTGTGGCAGGTACAGAGACTACAAAGCTTCAGCGGTGAGAACCATTCTGAACACGAAGACCAGCCCAGGGAACGTAACCCAGAGCGTGGGATACACCGGAAACGTTTGTGGGCGGAGCTTGGCCATAGTAGACCTGCCGGAATTGTCCAGTCTGAGGCCGGACGCAGTCAGGCAGGAGTGTCTCCACTGCTTCTCTCTGTGTGAGCCTCAGGGAATCCACGCCTTTGTGGTGGTCCAGCCTGTGGGGCGCCTCAGCCCCGAGGACAAACAGGAGCTGGTCGCCATCAGGAGAGAGTTCACCGCCAGAATGAACAACTTCAAAATGATCCTGTTCACCGTGGACTCAGAGTCCGGAGCTTTAGCCGTGTCCAACTTCATCAAGAGCAGCAAAGACCTACAAGATCTGTGTGAGAGCTGCAGCCACCGCTACGCCGTCCTCAACATCAGCGACAAGAAGCAGGTGCCCGACGTCATCAGGATGGTGGAGGAAATCAGCCAGAACGGATCCAAGAGCTTCACCAGAGAAATGACGATAAAACCGAGCGTGAAAAGAAGAGAAACGGTCCTTAAACCAGTGCCACTGCTCAAAATCGAACACAAGAGAAAATCGTTGAAGAAAGATTCACTGCGCATCGTTCTGATCGGGAAAACCGGGTGTGGGAAAAGTGCCACAGCCAACACCATTCTGGGCAGAGAAGAGTTTGAGTCTAAAATATCCCAAACGTCCGTCACAAAGCTGTGTGAAAAAGCAGAGGGGCAGATCGAGGGCAAATCTGTGACGATCGTGGACACACCGGGACTGTTCGATACCACTTTATCCAACGCCGAGGTCCAAAAGGAGCTGGTCAAATGCGTCAGCCTGTTAGCGCCCGGGCCACACGTGTTTCTACTGGTCGTACAAATCGGGCGGTTCACTCGCGAGGAGCAAGAAACTGTGAAACTTATCAAGGACTTTTTCGGGCCCGAAGCAGCAAATTACATGATCGTTTTGTTCACGAAAGGAGACGATCTGGAAAAGACGAGCATCGAGGCGTATCTCAAAGAGGGAAACAGCAATGCCCAGACTCTGCTTCAGGAGTGTGGAAACCGCTATCACGTTTTCAACAACAAGGTGAGGCAAAATCGAAAACAGGTTCACGAGTTGTTGAGGAAAATCGAAGCGATGGTGCGGCAGAACGGCGGCGGGTTTTACACGTCCGGGCTTTTCGAGGAGGCCGAGGAGGCGATCGAGAAAGAGACGGACAAAATTCTGAAGGAAAAAGAACCGGTGATGAAGAAGCAGGAGCAGGACATCGAGGCCAAACTCAAGGAGAAAATCGAAACTAAAAAACAGAATATTTCGAAAATTAAAGTCAGAATTGAGGAAGAAATCAAGCAAACAGAGAAGCAGGTGAAAGAGAAGCAGGTGAGGTTAGAAAAGGAGAAGGAGAATCGTCGAAGGTATGAACAACGACGGCAAGACGAGGACAGGATTAAAAAACAGGAAGACAAAATGCAGATGGAAAAGTGGAACAATCGATACATAGAGCTCCAGAAGGAATTCAGCACAGCAAATCAGTCGAATGTGGAGAGAAACAGTTTAAAGACGCTGAAAGAGGATTTCAAGCGGGAGCAGAACGAATGGGAGCGGAAACGGCAGGAGTGGTGGGCCAAACGAATGGAGGAGGAGAAGAAACAACGGGAGGCGGAGAACCGGAGGCTGACGCAGCTGGAGCGGGAATACACCGAAGCGCGGAACAAGCACGAGCGTAAAAAAAACGAAGACGAGAGGAGGCGGCGAGAGGAGGAGCAGGAGTTCAGGGCGATGCAGGAGAACCACAAACGGCAACTGGAGGAGATGCGACTGCGCAACGAGGAGGAGGCGCGGAGGCAGGCGGAGACGCTCAACGACTTCCAGAGACACTACGCCAAAGAGCTGAGGTCGCTGCAGGAGAGGAGGCACAGCGCCGACGAGTTCCTGCTCAAACACATAACCAGGAGCAGGACGCACAAAAAGGACTTTAAGGCGCTGAAACTGAAGCAGAAGAAAGAGATGGAGACGCTGGAGCAGCTGCAGAAGGGCTACGACGCCGAGGTCCGGTCCCAGGAAGTGGCCGAGCTCCAGCGACAGCACAAAGACGAGGTTCACGAGTGGATCCAAGAACGAATCAGGAACATGCCGGAATCTTCCTGCGCCATTTTCTAACCACGGACTCACCTGGAAACCGACCGGCGTCAAGACACGGACACACCTCCTCGCTCAGGGTTTTTACGCTTGTGTTGGCGAATTTCTGCGTTTTAAGCACACGAAAGACTCCAAATATGTGAAGCAAAATGTGAGGAATTATGTCGTCAAGAAAAAAAGCAACAAAGACAAAACATAGACATGGAAACCTCCGCGAACTGTGAATATCCAAGTGTCTCGATACGATACGGTCACAGTCTGAACCTCACGGTACGATATTTACTGCGATATCGTGGGAAATCTCACGATATTCTACAGAATAACAGACGGACTCTAAAACGCTTCAGTCGTTTGTTATTGTTTATTGTCATTAGGGACGGAACAAAATCCAAATCTCTGCACCAGATTTATTCCAATTGAATCTGCTCCTGTTTCCTCTAAAACTCCTTCACAGACTTAATCCACAGAATGAAGATGTAAAACTGCTGAGAACAGTTATTTCTGCACTGAAACGGAGCAAAGGATCATGGTCTATGTAGTTCCCTCTGGTTTAGCTATTTCTGCATCAGAACTGTTCATTTAAGCAAAGACACTCGGGATTCGATATATTGTGATGGTCCCGATATTACTGTGAGACGATATCACCAGATTTGCATTACTGTTCCCTCCCTGGTCATAATAAATTCAGAAACAGCAGAACGGTGTTAAATAAGCCAGAGTTATAGAAATGTGAATGTCCAAGGAAAAAGCAAAAGGGCAAAAGGCGAAGGGTGAAGGTTTAAAACTCCTGTTGAGTCCATCTGTGTGGTTCTGCAGTGAAAATAATGAAGGTGAATCTGAACCTTTGATTAAAGCTGTGCAAAGAGACTCTGTTCTGTCTCATTATGATTCTTCTGCTGTTTCCTGGAGCGTTCGGCACTCAGGGAAACGTGTGATCCGTGTGTTTTGTGCTCAACGTTCAGAAAGTGATTTTTATTTGTTTTTATACTTTATACTGAATTGTGATGGATCAAAGTTTATCTTTATACTGTGTTTATTCTGTGATCACTGAAGGGTTGAAGTCAAAATAAAACTGTAAAGTTCGAATTACTGTAAGAGAAACATGTGTAAACAGGATCAGAAGGAAACACATGAACCTGTCACTAAAAGACAAAAACAAGTGAAGGAGGAACGTTTTTTGTTTGTTTTTTAGCTTTTTTTTTTTAATTAAATGTTGTTCATCAAAATTTCCCTGAAGTTTAGTTTTGTGTAATTGTTCTGTTGAGTTTCTGAAATGCACTTTTGTATTTTTATACGTCGTGTTAAAAGCTCAAGAAAAGTGAGGTTTTCTGTAACCTGTTCAAATCCTTCACTTTAATCTGAACGGCTCCTTTTTCTAATGAAGTGTTTCTGTTTTATTCTAAAGTTTTACGTCAAACGTTGAATGAAAAGTCAGTGCTGCACTTTATGTAAAATTTTGATTGTTATAATTTTGTCCAAAAAACAAATGTTTTATTGAAGTATTTAAATATTTTAAAAAGGCCCCAAATCTGAAACTGTAAACAATAAGTGTAAATAATAAAATGTTAAAGGCAAAGAAAACCTGTCTTTTTATTTATATTTTAGGAGTTCTGAGTAAATTTAAACAGAATTGAAACATAAATCTTATTCTAGAGGAGATTTCACTGTTTTAAATGAACAAACTTAATAAGAAAATTAAATTCTTGTATAAATTTGCAGTCGAGATTCATGATAAGAAACACCGACAGTGTCGCCGCTGCCCGACTCTGGCAAAATACACTTTGAAAATCGAATGATACATGTGAAGAGTTCCTCTCCGTGGTGCTGCTGCTCTGAAGGGTTTAGTCTCACTGAGCTCTGGAGAAACATCTGGAGAAACATCTGGAGAAACACGTCCATCCTCCAGAAGAGAGTGAACTGTCCCCAAATGTACCACGCCCTCTCCAGATCCTCCTTAATAATAATACAGAGACTGGAACCTGCACGTGTGAAGTGGCTCATGTCTCTAAACAGGTTCGTGCACATTACAGACGAGTGTGATTTAAGCACAAAAACATTTAACTAAAACCACAAGACTTCAGCTAAAACCACAAGACTTCAGCTAAAACCAGCACAAATCAGACGTTTTCCACTTTGACGCGGCTCAATTCAAATCAAAGAATCCAACTTACACCGGGCACAATGAGAAATAATGTACTGGACCTGAAAACGCCTCTTTTCATTTCTAATCTGTTTTCTGTGACTCAGAGCTCGACCACAGCACCAAGTGGACAGAAAAAGTGCATTTCATGAAGAAAACCGACTTCTCCATGGAACATTAGTCCACACGTGTTTATAGAGTTTTATAATCCTCATCTTTACAGAGTTTGTCTGTTTTTAAGTCATTCTGCGCTTCTGTTGCTGCTGCTGTTCTCTTAACTGTGCGCTGCAACACTGAAATTCCCCCACTGTGGGACAAATAAAGGACAGAGGAAAGGATAAGGATTCCTGAGAAAATCCGTGAGCTCAAAAACAAACTATTATTCCAAAATAAACTGAAGTGCCGCGTGTTAAACTGAATGTGAGGAGCATTTACAACATGTTTATGCTGGAAACGAAACTTTACTGGGCTCCATAGAAATACACAAATACACAAATACACAAATACACAAATACACAAATACACAAATACACACATGTGAAATGAAAGGCGGTGTGGTGTCTGGATGTTCACACTGGTTCACACGTGAGTGCAGAGCGGAGTTGTACCTGTACTGCACGACCATCATGTTCTGCTCCCCACAGTGACGGGCACAGCGGATGTACCGCATCCAGCTCGACTTACTCGGGTCGTTCCCGTCCACAAAGTGCTGCAGGGTCCCCTCGGCGTCGTAGATCTGAGAACAGGAGAGCGCGAGGGGAAACTGTGAGCGCGAGAAAGACGAGAGGAAATACAGAAGAACAGAGGGAAAACTGAAGAGATGAGAGGAAATACAGAAGAACAGAGTGAGAACTGAAGAGATGAGAGGAAATACAGAAGAACAGAGTGAAAACTGAAGAGATGAGAGGAAATACAGAAGAACAGAGTGAAAACTGAAGAGATGAGAGGAAATACAGAAGAACAGAGGGAAAACTGAAGAGATGAGAGGAAATACAGAAGAACAGAGGGAAAACTGAAGAGATGAGAGGAAATACAGAAGAACAGAGTGAAAACTGAAGAGATGAGAGGAAATACAGAAGAACAGAGTGAGAACTGAAGAGATGAGAGGAAATACAGAAGAACAGAGGGAAAACTGAAGAGATGAGAGGAAATACAGAAGAACAGAGTGAAAACTGAAGAGATGAGAGGAAATACAGAAGAACAGAGTGAGAACTGAAGAGATGAGAGGAAATACAGAAGAACAGAGGGAAAACTGAAGAGATGAGAGGAAATACAGAAGAATCCTGATGCTTTTGAAACAGCAGTAAAAAACCATCTCAGCGTCAGAGGCCAAACAAACACGACAGGTTTAGATTCATTATATTTGACTCTTTTCTTTTTTATGTTTCATTATTTGAACAAGGCCTGGATTTTCTCTGCAGAAACTGAAATCCTGCCAAGTTGAGATCACTTGAAATAAGGAAGTTTTATCATGACTTTTGTGCTTCAAATAGGAAAATGCATCTGGCTGCACTTAAAAGAAGAAAAACAACCACTTTTTTGGACTTAAAATAAGAAAAACTTCAAATAAAACAAATGTAATGTTCCTCGAATGAAGAAAAACACTTATTTCATGAGTGGATAATTGGACTCGTCACGTTTAATCGACTCAAATAAAGTAAAATGTTCTTCATGTTCCTACGTCCTCATTCTCCAGTCAAATGAAGCTCATCGAGGCTGCGGTTTCAGGGGTGAATATGGAGCCAGTAGTGAAATAAAAACCCAGGATCATGTGAAACGTTTAGTGACAGAAGAAAAAGGTAAATCTGGAGATGTCGTCTCACAAGAATCTGGAGCATCACAATATCTGAATCCTGAGTGTCTTTGCTTAAATGAACAGTTCTGATGCAGAAAGAGGTAAAACACAGAGGGAACTACATAGACCATGATGCTTTGCTCCGTTTCAGTGCAGACGACATGAAGAAATAACTGTTCTAACACTTTTACATCTTCAGTCTGTGGATTAAGTCTGTGAAGGAGTTTTAGAGGAAAAAGGAGCAGATTCACAGTTTTATATTGTGATAAATCTGGGACGGAGAGATGGAGATGGAATAAGAACGAAAGAAAGAAAGAATAAGAGAAAGAAAGAATGAAAAATAAAGAACTAAATAAAGAATGAAATAACAAACGTAAGAAAGAACAAAAAAAGAACAAAAAAGCAAAAGAAAACAAACGAACAAAAGAAAGAATAAAAAAGAAAGAATGAAAGACAGAACGATAAAAGAGAGAATGAAATAATGAAAAAGAAAGAACAAAAAAAGAACAAAAAAGAACGAAGAAAGAACAAAAAAGAAAGAACAAAAGAAAGAACGAAAAAGAGAATGAAATAATGAAAAAGAGAAAATGAAATAATGAAAAAGAAAGAACAAAAAAGAAAGAACAAGAGAAATTAAACTCTGGTGTAAATCTGATGCAGTAGATTTGGATTTGGTTCTGTCCCGAATGACGATAAATGTACAAACGACTGAAGCGTTTTAGAGTCAGTCTGTGATTCTGGAGAATATCAGAATATCCTGAGTTTTCCTACGATATTCTGATAAATCTCCTGATAAATCTGATAAATATCGTGATAAATCTCCTGATAAATCTCCTGATAAATCTCCTGATAAATCTGGTCGGTGAGCTTCAGTCTGGGGCCGTATCGTGTCGGACACTTGGATATTTTTACACCTCCAGTAAAACGGGTTAAAACAAACATTTGAAGGCGAACGTGAGGAGCCTGACAGTGATGACAGTGATGACAGTGATGACAGTGATGACAGTGATGACAGTGATGACAGTGATGACAGTGATGACAGTGATGACAGTGATGACAGTGATGACAGTGACCGAACGAGGGGCTTTTTACACCCACACAAACTGAACTGGAGCCAGAGCAGATGGAGCCAGAGTCGTGGCCGTGTTCACGTTCACAAATCCCCCTGAAGTGTGTGAGTTACATTTGTGAAAAACGGCGCTACAGGGGCCAGAATAAGGTCCATGAAGGAAAGGCCGGCTTCATGTGAGCGTCTGAGGCTCTGTTTATGTTGGACAGGCTCATTTTAGCTGTGCAAAGTAAAAGTGGTGTGGAGGGTTTAAGCCTGTGACAAACAGACGTGAGGAGCCCATTCAAACAACACCAGAGCAAAGTGCTGGAATGAATGAGTGTGTGGAGGCTCGGGACAGGGGGCGGGGCCAAACACGCCGCCGGTGACGGAGACGAGACGCTGGAGTGAAGCTCCGGCCTGGAGCTTTACACAGAGCAGATTTAGAGCTCTTTAAAAGCGCCGTGTGGGGAAAACAGTCGTTGAGGGAGCACAGGTCGTCCCGAGTCTGACGGAAACATAAACTCAGCCGTTTCTCCATTTAAACACTGATAAAGACCAAAGGAGCCGAGGACACCTACAGCGTTCCACCAGCGCAGAGCAGGAGGAGAACGGGAACCAACCAGATTCAACCGCCGGACGGGGCTTTGACTGGGAAACAGTCTGTTGTAAACAGTTTGCAGTGGGCCAAAGCTCTGCTCCACCTTGTGATGTCATGAAGATGCAGCTGTAGGAAAGCTCAGCCTAAACACTCAGTCTAACTCTGCAGGGTTTAATAAGAATAATAATAACGCATTTTATTAATCTGGCGCCTTTCTGGACCCCCGAGGCCACCGTACAACAGCAGCTACAGACACATGTCCTCAAAGACGCTTTAGTAACCCCCAACCTGAGGGCAGTTTTAGTACTTTTCTCCTGGATTTTTGTTCTTAATTTCACTTTTCAAACTGCCCCTTTTACCCCTAATGAAGTGTTCTACCTCCTTTTGTTCAGTCCAACCTGTTATTTCACAATCTGCTGCTGTAGTTGTGTCATGAGGCTGTGAGAAAAGCTACAGGACCAGAAATAGAGATGAAAAAACAGAACATAAAATTCACTCTTTTATACAAAACCCACAGCAAACATGTAGAAACAACTTTTTGGACATAAAAAATGCTTAATTTAGGGCCTTAGCTACAAAAATGCAAAATCTCAAGTCTGTAAGTAAATTAAAAATCTCCTTATTGCCCTAAAAACAAATAAAAATAGAAAGAGATGCACAATTACACACACCAAGATGTGTCATTTTCCATGTGTGTGAGAATTAACTCCACTTAGAGCGACTTTTTCCCTCGTTATAAACACACACAGTCAGAGGAGTCGACCATCTTGACTCACTTCACTCTTTGGCAAAGTTTGGCTCCATCAAAATGGACGGAGCGCATGAGTTTGGGGAAAACAAAGTTCCTGTTGGACACTCGTTTTGCTCCCGTCATCACACAGCGTGAGTGTGACGTAGGATAAAGCCGCAGAAATGTACGGAAACCTCTATGTCTGCACTTTCAGAGGGGAAAAGGACGTTTCTGTCTTTTACACTTACAAAGTTCTGCAGTTATACAAACATGTTCCTCTGAGTCGTGGACGATGTCGTTGGTCTTCAGGGTTCACAGAGCTTTGTTCATTCAGTCCAGACCTGATGGTGTAAACTCCACTCACACTCTCCACTGTCACTCCTGCAGCAGGTTTTGGGCTGATGGGGAAAACCGGAGCCTGGAGGAAACTCATCCAGACACGGGGAGAACATGCAATCTCCACACAGAAAGGCCTGGTGCATTCGATTAAATTTCCTTAATCGATCGTCAGAAGAATTTACGATAGATTTTTTTCTTAATGATTTACGTTTTTAGATTAAAATTAGCATTATTATTACTATACTTTTATATCTTAAACTGCAATGAAAACACAAAAATACAGCCCGTTTTTTCTGTGAGGAGGTGTTTATTATCAGGAAAACTTCAATTCACACGCAAACCTGAGCTGTGAAACCCAACTCTACACCATATAAACCAGAGAATAGTGTGATACGGCCCTTTAAACCAGAGAATAGTGTGATACGGGCCCTTTAAACCAGAGAATAGTGTGATACGGGCCCTTTAAACCAGAGAATAGTGTGATACGGGCCCTTTAAACCAGAGAATAGTGTGATACGGGCCCTTTAAACCAGAGAATAGTGTGATACGGGCCCTTTAAACCAGAGAATAGTGTGATACGGGCCCTTTAAACCAGAGAATAGTGTGATACGGGCCCTTTAAACCAGAGAATAGTGTGATACGGGCCCTTTAAACCAGAGAATAGTGTGATACGGCCCTTTAAACCAGAGAATAGTGTGATACGGCCCTTTAAACCAGAGAATAGTGTGATACGGGCCCTTTAAACCAGAGAATAGTGTGATACGGGCCCTTTAAACCAGAGAATAGTGTGATACGGCCCTTTAAACCAGAGAATAGTGTGATACAACCCTTTAAACCAGAGTAAAGTGTGACACGGGCCTTTAAACCTCAGTAAAGTGTGACACGGGCCTTTAAACCTCAGTAAAGTGTGCATGGGCCTTTAAACCTCAGTAACATGTGCGTGGGCCTTTAAACCTCAGTAAAGTGTGCATGGGCCTTTAAACCTCAGTAACGTGTGCGTGGGCCTTTAAACCTCAGTAAAGTGTGCATGGGCCTTTAAACCTCAGTAATGTGTGTGTGGGCCTTTAAACCTCAGTAACGTGTGCGTGGGGCTTTAAACCTCAGAGAATAGTGTGACGTGGCCCTTTAAACCCCATTAACGTTTTCGTGGGCCTTTAAACCTCAGTAAAGTGTGCGTGGGCCTTTAAACCTCAGTAACATGTGCGTGGGCCTTTAAACCTCAGTAACATGTGCGTGGGCCTTTAAACCTCAGTAACGTGTGCGTGGGGCTTTAAACCTCAGTAACATGTGCGTGGGCCTTTAAACCTCAGTAACATGTGCGTGGGCCTTTAAACCTCAGTAAAGTGTGACACGGGCCTTTAAACCTCAGTAAAGTGTGCATGGGCCTTTAAACCTCAGTAACATGTGCGTGGGCCTTTAAACCTCAGTAAAGTGTGCATGGGCCTTTAAACCTCAGTAACGTGTGCGTGGGCCTTTAAACCTCAGTAAAGTGTGCATGGGCCTTTAAACCTCAGTAATGTGTGTGTGGGCCTTTAAACCTCAGTAACGTGTGCGTGGGGCTTTAAACCTCAGTAACGTGTGCGTGGGGCTTTAAACCTCAGTAACGTGTGCGTGGGGCTTTAAACCTCAGTAACGTGTGCGAGGGCCTTCAAACCTCAGTAACATGTGCGTGGGCCTTTAAACCTCAGTAACATGTGTGTGGGCCTTTAAACCTCAGTAACGTGTGCGTGGGGCTTTAAACCTCAGTAACATGTGCGTGGGCCTTTAAACCTCAGTAACATGTGCGTGGGCCTTTAAACCTCAGTAAAGTGTTCGTGGGCCTTTAAACCTCAGTAACGTGTGCGTGGGCCTTTAAACCTCAGTAAAGTGTGCATGGGCCTTTAAACCTCAGTAACGTGTGCGTGGGCCTTTAAACCTCAGTAACGTGTGTGCGTGGGCCTTTAAACCTCAGTAACGTGTGCGTGGGCCTTTAAACCTCAGTAACGTGTGCGTGGGGCTTTAAACCTCAGTAACGTGTGCGTGGGGCTTTAAACCTCAGTAACGTGTGCGCGGGGTGGGGGTTTTCTCAGTAACATGTGCGTGGGCCTTTAAACCTCAGTAACGTGTGTGTGGGGCTTTAAACCTCAGTAACGTGTGCGTGGGGCGGGGGTTTTCTCAGTAACATGTGCGTGGGCCTTTAAACCTCAGTAACGTGTGCGTGGGGCTTTAAACCTCAGTAACGTGTGCGTGGGGCTTTAAACCTCAGTAACGTGTGTGTGGGCCTTTAAACCTCAGTAACGTGTGCGTGGGGCTTTAAACCTCAGTAACGTGTGCGTGGGCCTTTAAACCTCAGTAACGTGTGCGTGGGCCTTTAAACCTCAGTAACGTGTGCGTGGGCCTTTAAACCTCAGTAACGTGTGCGTGGGCCTTTAAACCTCAGTAACGTGTGCGTGGGGGTTGTGAGCGGCGTCCGTCTCCGCTTCATTAATGCTGTGGTTGGGGCCGCCGCTCTGACAGTGTATTGAGGAGAATGGAGCGTGTGCATGACCCCGGCCCGTCTGTCTATAGCCTCCACAAACAATCGATGACGCGCTGGGACAGAAGCACTCGCACAGCATTTCCCCGCCTCCAGAGACGGGCTAACCACTCTGCCACTGTCACACACACAGAAGCACTCGCACAGCATTTCCCCGCCTCCAGAGACGGGCTAACCACTCTGCCACTGTCACACACACAGACGTCCGGACGCTCGCGCCTCGTTTCAACGGGAAAAACAGAACGACTTCAGTGTGAACCGTCTGCACAGGGCCAAAGATCTCCCTCACCTTCTGCACCCTGAGCGAGTGACTCGCCACCGTGAGTTAGTAAGAACAACTAGCATGCTAACAGCGCACTTCCTAATCATCGCACAGCAAACTGCTTCATGCTCAGACGCAGACAGAACACAGAGGATTTATTCTGACCTGAAGAGCCGCTTAAACCAGCCACACAAGACTAAACCAGGTCTAAACCAGGTCTAAACCAGGTCTAAACCAGGTCTAAACCAGGTCTAAACCAGGTCTAAACCAGGTCTGCTTCACATATGAAGGTTTTGTCTTGTTCTGGGATCGTTAAGTGTCATATTTAGTTTCCTTCACACATTTCTGAAACCACAGTAGGAAATCTGTGCTGGAGAGACACGTTTTACTCAAACACACGGAGGAAAAATGTTTAAAGTGGGGGGGTCGGGCTAACCACTCTGCCGCGGTCACACGCTGTACCGGGGTCAGGCCCGTCGCTTTAGAGGGAGACGGGACTCGGCCTCATAAAAATATCACTTGATCACAAACTGACGGCTGTTTTGTCCCAAAGTGAAGCTCAAAGTGCAGCTGCGCTCTGTTTACGGGGCTGTTCTGAGGAGGGGGGCAATCGTCTGAGGGGGGCATTCGTCTGAGGGGGGCATTCGTCTGAGGGGGGCATTCGCCTCAGGAGGGGGGCATTCGTCTGAGGGGAACAGTTTGGCACAGAGGGGGGGGATTATTAGACGACAGTGCTGCAGTTTTTCAGGCAGACCACACACTGGAGCAGGGGGACGGGGGATGGGGGGGTGGGGGGGGTGGGATGGGGGGGCAGAAGGGACGGGGGGCAGAAGGGACGGGGGGCAGAAGGGACAGGGGCGATGACAGAGGCGGGAGAATAATGTGGTGTGAAAAGTGAAGACTTAAAGTAAAGGAGCCGAACCTCATTTGTTCCCGTGTTTCTGAGCAGCAGAAAAACCACATGTCCATGAACCCGCTGAGTTTGTCCTGACCACAGTCTGTATATCTGAGTGGACTAAGCTAACCCGTTAGCCGCCGCTAACCCGTTAGCCGCCGCTAACCCGTTAGCCGCCGCGTGCCAAACAGGAAGTGCTCCAGGAGGCTCTTGGGGCTCCTTCACATTAGGATCTTCTCGTCCCTCTGTCTGTACCTGCTGCTCTGAGCCTCGTCATTCTGGACTTAAACTGTTCGTCTGAAGCCGCCACACAGGATCCTGAACTTTTCATTTCTCTGTTTTGTTCCTAAATCAAGATCTGAACAGAAATAATGGACCAATCAGACGCCTTCATTCCCCGAGGCCCCTCCCCCTAGCGTTAGCAACAGGTTTGATTGACAGCTCGTTTTGTTGCTAAGTAAGTTCCCTTCCCGCTTTCCCCCGAGTGACGATTTCTGAAATAAAATGACAAAATATCTCAAACAGTCACAATATCTAATGTGACTAGAATCTGAATGAGCAGAATTTAACGAGCAGAAAGTAAAGAGAATTTGGTTAAATTGTGACTCTGTTGTTGTTCGTACGGAACAGAACAAACAACATAAATCAGTGACTTAAACTATTTAAAGTTTGATGATAAAAGCTCAAAGAATCAGGTAAATCCAGTGTCCTGCACATTTAACCTCCTCACTCATGATTGGCTCTTGTGTTGCTATGATACTCGTGGGAGGATTTCCAAATATGGACTTGGCTCCAGATTCGCTCCTGTAACCGTGGCAACAGGAGCCTCATGTGAGCGACGCTGTGCAGACGTCACAGACACTCAGACTCAGAGACACAGACTGTGGTCCTGACGCTCGTGTTCCAGATGAACTGTGTTTTGGAGGAAAATAAAATGAATTTGGTAAATGTAGATTTTAGAGGATTTTCGTGACAGTGAATTTGGGTATTTTTAGAAGATAAAGATGAATTTAAACTTGTATTTATGGAAATGAGAGTGAATGAATTGGATTGTTTTAAAAGTTTATTATTTCACTGTCACTGAGGAGATGCTGTGGTACAGCTGTGTTCAGGTGTAAGTGTGTGGGCGGGAGTCTGGGGCGTCCTGTGTTTTTGTGTCTTCAGGCGTGGAGAGAATCTGGCCTCGTTCAGGCGTCAGAAGCTGGAAAAGCAGAACTTTGGCGTCGCAGGGACTCAGGGACTTCAGTGACGCAATTACGTAAGAAGGAAGAAATCAGTTCAGTTCATCTTTATTCTGGACTCATGGTCCATTTTTAAAAATATTTATATTTTTAAGAGCCGCACCAGTGTCTCCACCTACTGGACTGATGTCGTATTGCACTGAATCTCAGATTTGGCAGTGACTTTATTATTTCATTGTTCGATTTGTTCTGCAGATAAAACTGTACATTAAAGTTCAGTCTGCAGTAACAAACAGCTCAGCCGCACTCGTCCATCGTGGCCTCCTCAAAACCTCCCGCAAAGCATCACTGTGGCACCTGCAGCCTGTGCAAACGGCACCTGCAGCCTGTGCAAACGGCTTTTCTGTAATGAACCCAGAGGTGAGCTGTGCACAGCCGTGAACAATGTGATTTAAACAAGAACAACTTCACATCATCTGTACAAGAGCCAAAGTCACACAGAAGAGTGTTTGGCCTGAGCAGAAACCGTCTGCACCGTCTGCACATCATCATCATCATCATCATCATCATCATCATCATCATCATCATCATCATCATCATCATCACCTGCAGTGACGTGTCCAAGATATTTGATTTTTGTTGACAACCGGGTCATCTGCAAACATTCAATAATTAACAACAAGATTTCCAGCCCACAGCCAGTTTTGCTTTAAGCTTTGTTCACAGTTCATCTAAATACACATGAAATAAAGACCCGAGAAACACAAACACCAGAACAGGAAATCTACGCCGCGTCATGAGTCCGTCTGGACAAAGAATCGATTTAAAATAAAAATCGAGTTGGTCAAATCAATTTGTTTTTTCGGAAAATCGATATTTAAGATTTTTTCTATACAGCGTGAACATTTTGCATTCACTTCCTGTCGTCTTTCTGTCGTCACTTCCTGCGTCTCTCACTTTCCCCCAAGAACGACACAAACACAAACAAATCTGTCACAGGGAGAACACTCATATTCACTGAGTCACAGGGAGAACACTCATATTCACTGAGTCACAGGGAGAACACTCATATTCACTGAGTCACAGGGAGAACACTCATATTCACTGAGTCACAGGGAGAACACTCATATTCACTGAGTCACAGGGAGAACACTCATATTCACTGAGTCACAGAGAGAACACTCATATTCACTGAGTCACAGAGAGAACACTCATATTCACTGAGTCGAGTCCTTTAGTCCCACAGAAGCTGAAGCAGCAGCACAAGGAAAGAGCTGCTTTTTTCAGCTCTTACAGTTTATGCAAATGAGTCATGTGGTTTTAAGTTTAGTTTGTGTAAAACACAAATGTTTAAATCTGCATTAAACTCATTCTGACCTCACACTGATGAGGCTCTGGACCTCATTCTGACCTCACACTGATGAGGCTCTGGACCTCATTCTGACCTCACACTGATGAGGCTCTGGACCTCATTCTGACCTCACACTGATGAGGCTCTGGACCTCATTCTGACCTCACACTGATGAGGCTCTGGACCTCATTCTGACCTCACACTGATGAGGCTCTGGACCTCATTCTGACCTCACACTGATGAGGCTCTGGACCTTTATGTGTTTAAAGTTTATGCAGATGAGTCATAATGATGATGACAATTTAAATATAAAACGTTAATGATTAATCAATAATCGGTTGTTAATTCTCCTGACGATCGATTAAGAAAATCCAATCAAAAGCCGCTCCTGACTGCTCCAGTCCAGGAAGACGTTTGCACAACATGGGGAAAGTTTTGGACGCTGCTGTACGGACGAATCGAGTTTTTTATTTTTAAAAAATCGCCCGGCTCTAGTCAGGAGCAGAGGATAAATATTCATAAATATAAAGGATAAATATTCATAAATATAAAGGATAAATATTCATAAATATAAAGGATAAATATCCATAAATATAAAGGATAAATATTCATAAATATATAGGATAAATATATAGGATAAATATACTTATATACGGCGTAGGCTGAAGCCGATCACCTTCACTGATGTGTTTATGGCCACACCGGCTCGTCAGCGTCTGATCCCGTCAGATCTCAGAAGCTCAGCAGGGTCTGGTTAGAACTTGGATGGAGACACTGGGAATTCCAGGTGCCACAGTGGGGCCAGTGGCAAAAACTGTCGTTGTGTCCTTAGGCAAGACACTTCACCCACATTGCCTAGTATGAAAGTGGTGTGTGCGTGAGTGTTGGTGGTGGTCGGAGGGGCCGATGGTGCAGATTGGAGCCTCGCTTCCGTCAGTCTGCCCCAGGGCAGCTGTGGCTACAATAGTAGTTTACACCACCGGGTCTGGAGTGAATGAATAATGCTGTAAAGCGTCTTTGAGTGTCCAGAAAAGTGCTGTATAAAACTGATGCTTTATTATTATTATTATTATGTCATACAGACACTAAAGTCTCTCCTGAAAATGAAAACTGGGTTTGTGGAGGTTGGTGATAAAAAAATGGTGAATCAAGTTCTGACCTCGGCTCTAACATGACCAACATGAGTCAGTTTAGTCACATTTTCTTTGTGTTTTGGTCCTTTTTAAGCAGCTTTTCTGTATTTTACTGAACCCTCGAAGTCCTACGACATCATATACGACACAGAGGAACATGTTTCTATAACCGCAGAACTTTGTAAGTGTAAAAGACAGAAACGTCCTTTTCCCCTCTGAAAGTGCAGACATAGAGGTTTCCGTACATTTCTGCGGCTTTATCCTACGTCACACTCACGCTGTGTGATGACGGGAGCAAAACGAGTGTCCAACAGGAACTTTGTTTTCCCCAAACTCATGCGCTCCGTCCATTTTGATGGAGCCAAACTTTGCCAAAGAGTGAAGTGAGTCAAGATGGTCGACTCCTCTGACTGTGTGTGTTTATAACGAGGGAAAAAGTCGCTCTAAGTGGAGTTAATTCTCACACACATGGAAAATTACACATCTTGGTGTGTGTAATTGTGCATCTCTTTCTATTTTTATTTAAAGGTTTATTTCAGTCCAAATGAACAAATCCAAATGTAATTTCCTCCCTGGAAATGCAGAAGTGCTGTGGCTCTGGCCCTGGACCTGACAGGAGCTGTTTCCAGGACTGGACCAGGAAAGTCATGGAGCCACTGCACTTTTTTTGTTTTTAGGGCAATAAGGAGATTTTTAATTTACTTACAGACTTGAGATTTTGCATTTTTGTAGCTCAGGCCCTAAATTAAGCATTTTTTATGTCCAAAAAGTTGTTTCTACATGTTTGCTGTGGGTTTTGTATAAAAGAGTGAATTTTATTTTCTATTTCTGGTCCTGTAGCTTTTCTCACAGCCTCATGACACAACTACAGCAGCAGATTGTGAAATAACAGGTTGGACTGAACAAAAGGAGGTAGAACACTTCATTAGGGGTAAAAGGGGCAGTTTGAAAAGCAAAATTAAGACAAAAATCCAGGAGAAAAGTACTAAAACTGCCCTCAGGTCTTCAGGAGTTAAACTAATGTCAGTTTCTTATATAAATCTGCAGGTCCAGATGACACAGGTCTGGGTCTGGGTCTGGGTGTGGGTCTGGGTCTGGTCTGGGTCTGGGGTCTGGTCTGGGTCTGGGGTCTGGGTCTGGCGTGGCGGCTGCAGAATGGGGCGTGTGCGTGGGTCAGTTGTTGTTAGCATAGCTGTGAGTGGAAAGTGTGCGCGGGGCCCCTGAGATAAGAGGCGCATTAGAGCCACACTCCAGATAAAGTCCTTTACACAAACACCGCTACAACAGCAGCTAACGCTAACGCTAACGCTAAGTGCTAACGCTAGGCTAAAGGCTATCGCCTGGGGCAGATTAAAAGCCCCCGTCTGGAGCTCGTCCCGGGGCCGTATCTCCTCCTGCCCCTGTCAGGCCCACAGTCGCCTCCGCTCCATTTACACACCTACAAATACCCCTGTCCAAATACCCCCGTGTCCAAATACCCCCCTGTCCAAATACCCCTGTGTCCAAATACCCCTGTGTCCAAATACCCCTGTGTCCAAATACCCCCGTGTCCAAATACCCATCCAAATACCCCTGTCAAAATACCCCTGTCCAAATACCCCTGTCCAAATACCCCCGTGTCCAAATACTCCTGTGTCCAAATGCCCCTGTGTCCAAATGCCCCTGTGTCCAAATACCCCCGTGTCCAAATACCCCCGTGTCCAAATACCCCCGTGTCCAAATACTCCTGTGTCCAAATGCCCCTGTGTCCAAATGCCCCTGTGTCCAAATACCCCCGTGTCCAAATACCCCCGTGTCCAAATACCCCTGTGTCCAAATACCCCTGTGTCCAAATACCCCTGTGTCCAAATACCCCCGTGTCCAAATACCCCCGTGTCCAAATACCCCTGTGTCCAAATACCCCCGTGTCCAAATACCCATCCAAATACCCCTGTCCAAATACCCCCGTGTCCAAATACCCCCGTGTCCAAATACCCCTGTGTCCAAATACCCCTGTGTCCAAATACCCCTGTGTCCAAATACCCCTGTGTCCAAATACCCCCCTGTCCAAATACCCCTGTGTCCAAATACCCCCCTGTCCAAATGCCCCTGTTGTTTTTGCTGTGTTTTTCACAGTTCTCAGATAATTCTGCCGTAAATATAAATATAAATTACAGTTTTACACAAAATCAAGAAACAATTTGAGAAGAAAAATTATAAAAATGTTCTTAAAATTTCAGGAAGTGGAGTTTTTTTTTATATAATTTATTTGTCAAAAACCTAAAAATTGGGTAAAAAAAGAGTAAATTTGGAGTAAAACTGTAAATAAATGGATCTGAACCGTCGCTTTCCTGCTGGAGGCTCCGTCCGGAATGTTCCGCAGTTCGGCTTTAAACATTTCTGTCGCCACGGAGACCAAACCGGGTCACGGGTCAGATCTGCGGAGAGGCGAGTCTGTTTGTCTAAGAGCTGTTTAAAGTCGCACTGCGGGACATTCCGGGCAGAGCAGTGACGTCTCCATGGAAACAAGAAAAGTCCCACAGTTTAACCTTTTCTGTGCCAAACGCTCGCCCTTCCTTCCATCCTACCTCCTCTCTCCATCCATCCTTCCTTCCATCCTACCTCCTCTCTCCATCCTTCCTTCCATCCTACCTCCTCTCTTCATCCTTCCTTCCATCCTACCTCCTTTCTCCTTCCTTCCTTCCATCCTACCTCCTCTCCATCCTTCCTTCCATCCTACCTCCTCTCTCCATCCGCCCTTACTTCCATCCTACCTCCTCTCTCCATCCATCCTTCCTTCCATCCTACCTCCTCTCTCCATCCATCCTTCCTTCCATCCTACCTCCTCTCTCCATCCATCCTTCCTTCCATCCTACCTCCTCTCTCCATCCTTCCTTCCATCCTACCTCCTCTCTTCATCCTTCCTTCCATCCTACCTCCTTTCTCCTTCCTTCCTTCCATCCTACCTCCTCTCCATCCTTCCATCCATCCTACCTCCTCTCTCCATCCTTCCTTCCATCCTACCTCCTCTCTCCATCCTTCCTTCCATCCTACCTCCTTTCTCCTTCCTTCCTTCCATCCTACTTCCTCTCCATCCTTCCATCCATCCTACCTCTTCTCTCCATCCTTCCTTCCATCCTACCTCCTCTCGCCATCCTTCCTTCCATCCTACCTCCTCTCTCCATCCTTCCTTCCATCCTTCTCTCCTCTCTCCATCCTTCCTTCCATCCTACCTCCTCTCTCCATCCTTTCTTCCATCCTTCTCTCCTCTCTCCATCCTTCCTTCCATCCTACCTCCTCTCTCCATCCTTCCTTCCATCCTACCTCCTCTCTCCATCCTTCCTTCCATCCTACCTCCTCTCTCCATCCTTCCTTCCATCCTACCTCCTCTCTCCATCCTTCCTTCCTACCTCCTCTCTCCATCATTCTCTCCATCCTTCTCTCCTTCCTTCCATCCTTCTCTCCTTCCTACCTCCTCTCTTCATCCCTCTCCCCATCCTTCCTTCCATCCTTCTCCCCATCCTACCTCCTCTCTTCATCCCTCTCCCCATCCTTCCTTCCATCCTTCTCCCCATCCTTCCTCCCTCCCTTTCTCCTCTTCCCTCGTTCATTTTCTGGACGATCGCTCACATTAGTGGAGGTTGTGTGATCTGTGCAGTGATCGATGTTCACCTCATTCTGCCTCCTCCTCTCCTCCTTTCCTCGTCTCCTCCTCCACCTCCTTTCCTCGTCTCCTCCTCCTCTCCTTTCCTCCTCTCCTCTCTGCCCCACTCCTTCTTTCTCCTCCTCCTCTTTGTCTCCTCCCCTCCTCGTCTCGTCTCCTCCTCTCCTCCGCCTCTCCTCCTCCTCCTCTCCTCTCCCCTCTCTCTTCTCCTCTCTCCTCTCCTCTCCTCTCCCCTCTCTCCTCTCCCCTCTCCTCTCCTCTTTCCTCTCTCCTCTCCTCTCCTCTTTCCTCTCTCCTCCTCTCTCCTCCTCCTCTCCTCCTCTCTCCTCCTCTCTCCTCTCCTCCCCCTCTCGTCCTCCTCTCTCCTCCTCTCTCCTCTCTCCTCTCCTCCCCCTCTCCTCTCTCTTCCTCTCCTCTCCTCTCTCCTCCTCCCCCTCTCCTCCTCCTCTCTCCTCTCCTCCTCTCCTCTCTCCTCCTCCTTCTCTCCTCTCTCTTCCTCTCCTCTCCTCTCTCCTCCTCCCCCTCTCCTCCTCCTCTCTCCTCTCCTCTCTCCTCTCCTCCTCTCTCCTCCTCCTCTCCTCCTCTCTCCTCCTCCTCTCCTCTCCTCCTCTCTCCTCCTCCTCTCCCCTCCCCCTCCCCCCTCTCATCTCCTCTCCTCCTCCTCTCACCTCTCTCCCCTCCTCTCCTCTCCCCTCCTCCTCCTCTCCTCCTCTCCTCCTCTCTCCTCCTCCTCTCACCTCCTCCTCTCTCCTCTCCTCTCTCCCTCCTCTCTCCTCCTCTCCCCTCCTCCTCTCTCCTCCTCTCCTCTCTCCTCCCCCTCACCTCCTCTCTCCTCCTCCTCTCTCTCCTCCTCCCCTCTCCTCTCCTCTCCTCCACTCTCCTCCTCTCTCCTCCTCCTCTCCTCCCCCTCTCCTCCTCCTCCTCCTCTCTCCTCCTCTCTCCTCCTCCTCTCTCCTCCTCTCCTCTCTCCTCCCCCTCCCCTCTCCTCCTCTCTCCTCCTCCTCTCCTCCTCCTCCCCCTCTCCTCTCCTCCTCCCCTGTAAAAGGGAAAAGTGGAAGTGAAGTGCTGGATCGATGTCTCGGCGCTGGGTCGATGTCTCTGAGCCTGATCCGTGTCTTATCTCCGTCGTCTTCATCAGGGCGACGTCGGGACGGTTTAACGTACGAAGCGCCTGCCGCCCCGTCACCTGCCCCCCCGCACCTGCCCGCACCCGCCCGCACCCGCCCGCACCCGCCCCCGCCGTCCAAAAACCCGCGCCGATCACCGGGGAAGCGCTGGAGATATCGGAAAAACGCTGGGGTTGATTTGGGACGAGGTCAGCGGGAGTAAAACAGGATCTAAAGCGGCGAATCCAATTAAAATCAATGTAAGAACAAGAGGACGATGAGAGGAGGAGGAGCGGAACGAGGGAGGAGGAGGCGCAGAGGAGGACGAGTGGGCTCAGGAAGACTTAAACGGGCTAAACGAGTGAAGAGGAAATGACCCGAGGCTGCGGGAAAGTCTGGAATATTCTACAAAATCTGAATCAAAGACGAGGGAATAAAGACTTTTCCACAGCCTCAGGTCGTCTCTCTTCACTCGTTTTGTGGAATTTTGTTAAAGTCGCTGCTTCAGCCGAGCGGAAACATCACATCAACGTCAGAATATGTTTGTGACCGAAATAAATACATAAATATCATTTCCCCTAAAATAATACTGAATAATTTTAGGAATATAGTCGGACAAATAAAAACTGTCACAACCAACAAAATACAAATGATTGGTATAAATTAGGGCCCGAATGATATGGATTTTGTCTAAAGTCTGAAATCTAAAGTCTAAAATCTAAAGTCTGAAATCTAAAGTCTGAAATCTAAAATCTAAAGTCTGAAATCTAAAGTCCGAAATCTAAAGTCTGAAATTTAAAGTCTAAAATCTAAAGTCTAAAATCTAAAGTCTAAAATCTAAAGTCCGAAATCTAAAGTCTGAAATTTAAAGTCTAAAATCTAAAGTCTAAAATCTAAAGTATGAAATCTAAAGTCTGAAATCTAAAATCTAAAGTCTGAAATCTAAAGTCTGAAATCTAAAATCTAAAGTCTGAAATCTAAAGTCCGAAATCTAAAGTCTGAAATTTAAAGTCTAAAATCTAAAGTCTAAAATCTAAAGTCTAAAATCTAAAGTCCGAAATCTAAAGTCTGAAATTTAAAGTCTAAAATCTAAAGTCTAAAATCTAAAGTATGAAATCTAAAGTCTGAAATCTAAAATCTAAAGTCTGAAATCTAAAGTCTGAAATCTAAAATCTAAAGTCTGAAATCTAAAGTCTGAAATCTATAATCTAAAGTCTGAAATCTAAAGTCTGAAATCTAAAATCTAAAGTCTGAAATCTTAAGTCTGAAATCTAAAATCTAAAGTCTGAAATCTAAAGTCTGAATTCTAAAATCTAAAGTCTAAAATCTAAAGTCTGAATTCTAAAGTCTGAAATCTAAAGTCTGAAATCTAAAATCTAAAGTCTGAAATCCAAAATCTAAAGTCTGAAATCTAAAATCTGAATTCTAAAGTCTGAAATCTAAAATCTGAAATCTAAAGTCTAAAATCTAAAATCTAAAGTCTGAAATCTAAAGTCCGAAATCTAAAGTCTGAAATTTAAAGTCTAAAATCTAAAGTCTAAAATCTAAAGTCCGAAATCTAAAGTCTGAAATTTAAAATCTAAAATCTAAAATCTAAAGTATGAAATCTAAAGTCTGAAATCTAAAATCTAAAGTCTGAAATCTAAAGTCTGAAATCTAAAATCTAAAGTCTGAAATCTAAAGTCTGAAATCTAAAATCTAAAGTCTGAAATCCAAAATCTAAAGTCTGAAATCTAAAATCTGAATTCTAAAGTCTGAAATCTAAAATCTGAAATCTAAAGTCTAAAATCTAAAGTCTGAAATCTAAAATCTAAAGTCTGAAATCTGAAATCTAAAGTCTGAATTCTAAAGTCTGAAATCTAAAATCTAAATTCCAAAATCTAAAATTTGAATTATAAAATCTAAAGTCTAAACTCATTGAACAGATTAAACATAATAAAGTTTTATCACTCACAGGATTTTTGTCGACCTTCGTCACTGTTGATCTTTTTTTTAGTTTCCAGACACGTCGAACCTCCTCCCCTCTTCCTCTCCTCCTCCCCTCTTCCTCTCCTCCTCTTCTCCTCCTCCTCCTCCCCTCTTACCCCTCTTCTTTCATTCTCTCCTCCCCTCTCTTTTCTCTCCCTCTTTTCTCTCTCATCCTTCTCTTCCATCAGAGCCTCATAAACTTCAACATCGTCACCGACTCTGTCCCAAAACCAACAGACCCAGACCCTGGTCCAGACCCTGGTCCAGACCCTGGTCCAGTCCCGGTCCAGTCCCGGTCCAGTCCGGGTCCAGGCCCGGTCCAGTCCCGGTCTAGACCCGGTCCAGGCCCGGTCCAGTCCCGGTCCAGTCCCGGTCCAGGCCCGGTCCAGTCGCGGTCCAGGCCCGGTCCAGGCCCGGTCCAGTCCCGGTCCAGTCCCGGTCCAGACCCGGTCCAGACCCAGTCCAGTCCTGGTCCAGACCCGGCACAGTCCCGGTCCAGACCCGGTCCAGACCCGGTCCAGTCCCGGTCCAGACCCGGTCCAGACCCAGTCCAGTCCGGTTATAAATCAGCTCTTTAATCACAGCCTAAATATTTGCAGAGCGGCGCAGAGGCGACTTTTGCTTTCTCACACAACACCGAACCCTACGGAGGCCTGAGAGGTCCAAACCCTGCCAACGGCTACAGGCTCCACGCCACCGGGGCATCTGGCTCTTTCACTCCATCAGTCACACACTCAGAACAAAGAAAAGAGTTCAGCGTTCTGCTCACGGAACCCGGAGTCTTTAAAACGGCACTTTTCTGTTCGGGTGAAAACAAACGGACGTAAGAATAAAGTAAATCTGGTCCAAGGAGCAGCACAATATGTGGAATCCTACAAACCGGCTAAACACAGAGGGAACTACATAGACCATGATGCTTTGCTCCGTTTCAGTGCAGACGACATGAAGAAATAACTGTTCTTACACTTTTACGTCTTCATTCTGTGGATTCAGTCTGTGAAGGAGTTTTAGAGGAAAAGGAGCAGATTCACAGTTTTATATTGTGATGAATGAACTAAAGAAAGAAAGAGAGAAAGAACAAGTTTGTTCTTTACAAATGAAAAAATAATGAACAAACGAAAGAAAGAACCAAAGAAAGAAAGAATAAAAAAGAGAAAGAACCAAATAAACAAAGGAAAGAAAGAACGAAGGAAAGAAAAATATGGTGAAAATCTGGTACGAACGAAAAACGAGAAGAACAAAAAAGAAAGAACAAAAGAAAGAACAAACAAGCAAACGAACAAAGGAAAGAAAGAACGAACAAAAGAACTATAGAAAGAAACATTGAAAGAAAGAACTAAAGAAAGAACAAAAAGAGAAAGAATCAAATAAACAAAGGAAAGAAAGAACAAACAAACAAACAAACAAACAAACAAAGGAAAGAAAGAACAAACAAAAGAAATAAAAATATGGTGTAAATCTGGTGCAGAGATTTGGATTTGGTTCCGTCTCTAATGACAATAAATGTTGCACAAACGACTGAAGCGTTTTAGAGTCAGTCTGTGATTCTGGAGAATATCGGAATATCCTGAGTTTTCCAACATAACCTGATAAATCTCCTGATAAATCTCCTGATAAATCTCCTGATAAATATCATGATAAATCTCCTGATAAATATCGTGATAAACCTCCTGATAAATCTCCTGATAAATCTCCTGATAAATCTCCTGATAAATCTCCTGATAAATATCATGATAAATCTCCTGATAAATATCGTGATAAACCTCCTGATAAATATCGTGATAAATCTCCTGATAAATATCGTGATAAATCTCTGATAAATCTCCCGATAAATCTCCTGATAAATCTCCTGATAAATCTCCTGATAAATCTCCTAATAAATATCCTGATTAATCTCCTGATAAATATCGTGATAAATCTCCTGATAAATCTCCTGATAAATCTCTGATAAATATCGTGATAAATCTCTGATAAATCTCCCGATAAATCTCCTGATAAATCTCCTGATAAATCTCCTGATAAATCTCCTGATAAATCTCCTGATAAATCTCGTCCGTGAGCTTCAGATTGGGGCCGTATCGTATCGGACACTCGGACATCGTTCCTCCCTGGGATAAAACGTTCTGTCCTAGTGGCCGCTCCAGGTACTGCAGAAAAACTGAAGGTCCAAACACTTAAATCTGTGAGGAAATGAGGTCAAAGTGGTGAAATGATCATTTTCCTGTTCAAATCACCTCCTCAGAGCAGGAGAATGAACCTGAAAACGAGAGGAAGAACCTGGTCTGAACGCGGTGCATTGTGGGAGCTGTCCCTGTTCTTCCTGTTCTGCGGCTCTGTCAGGAGGTCAGACTTTGCAGGACTGTTTAAAGTGTTTGTAAAGGTTTAAAGCCTCAGACCCCATGAAGGAAGTAAACGAGGAAAAAGGAAAACGTCCGAAAAACAGGACATTGAAGACGAGTAAAGACAGAACCCGCGTGTCGTTTTTCACAACAAAACCAAAAATAAGAAAACAGAAAAAAAAACTGCTCTTTGCTTCATTCTGTGTGTCCAAAACCAAAATTAAAAAACAGAAAATTATTCGTTTTTTCAGTTTTTTGATTTTGTGTTTAAACAAAACACGGAGAACGAACCAGGACTAAACCAGGACTAAACCAGGTCTAAACCAGGACTAAACCAGGACTGAACCAGGACTAAACCAGGACTGAACCAGGACTAAACCAGGACTAAACCAGGACTGAACCAGGTCTAAACCAGGACTAAACCAGGACTGAACCAGGACTAAACCAGGACTAAACCAGGACTGAACCAGGACTAAACCAGGACTAAACCAGGACTGAACCAGGACTAAACCAGGACTAAACCAGGACTAAACCAGGACTAAACCAGGACTGAACCAGGACTGAACCAGGTCTAAACCAGGACTAAACCAGGACTAAACCAGGACTAAACCAGGACTAAACCAGGACTGAACCAGGACTGAACCAGGACTAAACCAGGACTGAACCAGGACTGAACCAGGACTGAACTAGGACTGAACCAGGACTAAACCAGGACTAAACCAGGACTAAACCAGGACTAAACCAGGACTGAACCAGGACTAAACCAGGACTAAACCAGGACTGAACCAGGTCTAAACCAGGACTAAACCAGGACTGAACCAGGTCTAAACCAGGACTAAACCAGGACTGAACCAGGACTAAACCAGGACTAAACCAGGTCTAAACCAGGACTAAACCAGGACTAAACCAGGACTAAACCAGGACTGAACCAGGACTGAACCAGGACTGAACCAGGACTGAACCAGGACTAAACCAGGACTGAACCAGGACTGAACCAGGACTAAACCAGGACTGAACCAGGACTAAACCAGGACTGAACCAGGACTAAACCAGGACTAAACCAGGACTAAACCAGGACTGAACCAGGACTGAACCAGGACTAAACCAGGACTGAACCAGGTCTAAACCAGGACTAAACCAGGACTAAACCAGGACTAAACCAGGACTAAACCAGGACTGAACCAGGACTGAACCAGGACTAAACCAGGACTGAACCAGGACTGAACCAGGACTGAACTAGGACTGAACCAGGACTAAACCAGGACTAAACCAGGACTAAACCAGGACTAAACCAGGACTGAACCAGGACTAAACCAGGACTAAACCAGGACTGAACCAGGTCTAAACCAGGACTAAACCAGGACTGAACCAGGTCTAAACCAGGACTAAACCAGGACTGAACCAGGACTAAACCAGGACTAAACCAGGTCTAAACCAGGACTAAACCAGGACTAAACCAGGACTAAACCAGGACTGAACCAGGACTGAACCAGGACTGAACCAGGACTGAACCAGGACTAAACCAGGACTGAACCAGGACTGAACCAGGACTAAACCAGGACTGAACCAGGACTAAACCAGGACTGAACCAGGACTGAACCAGGACTAAACCAGGACTGAACCAGGACTGAACCAGGACTGAACCAGGACTGAACCAGGACTAAACCAGGACTAAACCAGGACTAAACCAGGACTAAACCAGGACTGAACCAGGACTAAACCAGGACTAAACCAGGACTGAACCAGGTCTAAACCAGGACTAAACCAGGACTAAACCAGGACTGAACCAGGTCTAAACCAGGACTAAACCAGGACTGAACCAGGGCTAAACCAGGACTAAACCAGGTCTAAACCAGGACTAAACCAGGACTAAACCAGGACTAAACCAGGACTAAACCAGGACTGAACCAGGTCTAAACCAGGACTAAACCAGGACTAAACCAGGACTAAACCAGGACTGAACCAGGTCTAAACCAGGACTGAACCAGGTCTAAACCAGGACTGAACCAGGACTGAACCAGGACTAAACCAGGACTAAACCAGGACTAAACCAGGACTAAACCAGGACTGAACCAGAACTGAACCAGGACTAAACCAGGACTGAACCAGAGCTAAACCAGGACTAAACCAGGTCTAAACCAGGGCTAAACCAGGACTAAACCAGGACTGAACCAGGTCTAAACCAGGACTAAACCAGGACTGAACCAGGACTAAACCAGGACTAAACCAGGACTAAACCAGGACTGAACCAGGTCTAAACCAGGACTGAACCAGGTCTAAACCAGGACTAAACCAGGACTGAACCAGGACTAAACCAGGACTGAACCAGGTCTAAACCAGGACTGAACCAGGACTGAACCAGGACTGAACCAGGACTAAACCAGGACTAAACCAGGACTGAACCAGGTCTAAACCAGGACTAAACCAGGACTGAACCAGGTCTAAACCAGGACTGAACCAGGTCTAAACCAGGACTAAACCAGGACTGAACCAGGTCTAAACCAGGACTAAACCAGGACTGAACCAGGACTAAACCAGGACTAAACCAGGACTAAACCAGGACTAAACCAGGACTAAACCAGGACTGAACCAGGACTGAACCAGGACTGAACCAGGACTAACCCTCCTCCTCCCTGCTCCTTGCTCCTCCCTGCCCCTGTCGGCCCCTGTCGGCCCCTGTCGGCCCCTGTCGGCTCCTGCCCTCTCAGATCTGAGGCTCCTGCTGTGCGACTTCTGAGAGGAGCAGCACAAAGTCGAGTGTAAATATTTGGTTTAGACTTTGGTGCGACGGCTCACGCGGGGATTCGCCCGTCGGCCTTTACGACGCACAAACCCCGAAGCCAAACACCTCGTCTTCGCTAATATTATTCCAGCGCCACTCGATGACGGCCGCCGTGTTCATAAACGTGTTTTTGTAAAGTGCATTCTCCGGATTTTTCAAAACACCAGCGCAGACCGAGCGTGTGATGGATGGAGCTTTAAAATGGAACAATTCCTGCTGGAAATCAGACGTTTTCTCACAATCGTAAAGTGACGTTATTATGAAGAAAGAAGACAGATTTAGAGCCGCGCGTCTGACGCCAAAGCTCAAGAAACACAAACAAGTGGAGCTGGGAGAGTCGTCCTCAAACCCAAATCGGAGCCGACGCAATTATCGAATCAGCGGCGGACATGTTTAAGTGCCTCCATTTCTTCCACAAACAAAATGTCCGCTCCAATTCTGCATTCAGACGTCTAAGCCTGTGGTTCAGTACCAGAAACAAGGATTTTCTACCATAGTTAAACTGACTTAAATGAAGCAGATTCATCTTAAAAGACCAATTTTAAGATTTTTTTACTTAATAAAATGAGTTTTTTTACTTGTTTCAAGATATTTCATCCTGATTTATCTTATCTCCATATTACAACTTATTCTAAGCACTTTTTATATTAACTCAGTCCAGGTTAAGCCTCTTTAACTTCCTCCTCAAACCAATAAAAACCTTCTCAAATCTGTCCATAAATACTTGAAACTCGTGTTTTCTGCTTAGAACAAGATTCATATTTCATCTTGTTTTAAGAAAACTTGGAAAGTGAAAATTTCTTCCTGCACTGGCAGAAAATTTCACTTAAAACAGAACATTTTTACCTCAGAACTGGTGTTTTTGTCTGATTTTTGCAGTGTACAAGTGTGTTCAGTCCACGTGTGTCGCAGATCTGGTTTAACACTTCTGAGTCACTTTGGATCTTTTAAACCATAATTATGATGAATTAAAGCAGAATAATTATCATGATTAAAGGTTGTCTGGTGATGATCATTAAAGTGTCACATGTGGAGTATAAACACACTGATGTTCAGAGCCGTCAGTCAGGAGCCTGTCCTGGTTTGTCCTCTCGCCGCGACACGAACACCACTCCTTTTGTGTCTGTTATTACTAGGGCCCCACCGATATATCGGTTGGCCGATATTATTGGCCGATATGGGCTCTTAGAAACATATCGGCCTAAATCTTGCCGATTTGGGCCGATTTTCCTCGTGGACATGTTTCCCTCGTCCTGAAGCTCAGACTCTATATTCTGCCCATTTAATCCAGTTCACAGATAAATGTCCTGATCTGTGGCGGGGCATCAGGGTTTATCTGAGATTGTGTTGTTTTTGCGGCCGCTCAGTGTGAGTCTGGATTAAAGGACAGTTCTTAGTGCTGATCTGAGAGGAGCCTGTGTGAGGCTGAGTGTTGAAATGTGTCGGTTTGAAGCTCGTTTTGGTTCTTTCTCATTGGTTAGCGATTAGCTGCTGTAGCTCGCACACATAAACAGGCTGTTTTCTGTTAGCGACTGTAAAGTGACTCTAGTGGCCGTATATATGTTACTGGACACACACTGATATGGAAATGACTGTGAACAGAGGTGTGAATTATCTGCATTTAGCAGATCATTCATTACATTTACCGCTAAAGGCTAACAGCGGGAGTTTACCGCTAAAGGCTAACAGCGGGAGTTTACCGCTAAAGGCTAACAGCGGGAGTTTACCGCTAAAGGCTAACAGAGGGAGTTTACCGCTAAAGGCTAACAGCGGGAGTTTACCGCTAAAGGCTAACAGCGGGAGTTTACCGCTAAAGGCTAACAGCGGGAGTTTACCGCTAAAGGCTAACAGCGGGAGTTTACCGCTAAAGGCTAACAGCGGGAGTTTACCGCTAAAGGCTAACAGCGGGAGTTTACCGCTAAAGGCTAACAGCGAGAGTTTACCGCTAAAGGCTAACAGCGGGAGTTTACCGCTAAAGGCTAACAGCGGGAGTTTACCGCTAAAGGCTAACAGCGGGAGTTTACTTACAGAACTTTCTTTACAGGCCAGAATATTGTACAAAAACACCATTAGGCCGAGCGACTCTTTAAATATGACGTAAAGAGGCAGAAGAACAGGAAATGTCGCCTAAATAAACCGACTGAAAATCCAATAGAGCCAAACCGAAGTTTTAGAAACAACTGAAGATTTACAGGGAATTTTTACATCATAAATATATCGGCGATTATATCGGCAGCTCCAGCTTCCATTTTATCGGAATCATATCATATCGGCCGCAAAAAAAGTTCTTTATTTCCTTTGTTCGTTCTTTCTTTTGTTTTTTGTTCTTTCTTTCATTCATTTGTTTTTCCTTTGGTTCTTTCTTTTTTACTTTCTTTCTTTTTGGTTCTTTCTCTCATCTGTTCATATTCCATCTCCATCTGAACGCACCAGATTTATTGTGATATTTTGTGGAGGCCCAAAACTGTGAATATTCCACTTTTTCCTCTAAAAATGCTTCACAAGACTTCATCCAAAGTGCGAGTTTCATTCATTCAGAAACACGGTGAACAGATCCCAGTGATTTCTCCTCTGTAACTGCAGACGACTGAAGACAGGAGCATCGAAGGGCCAAATCCGCCTTTACAACCCCGACAACGTGAAAAGGACCAAAGCAAAGTTCTGCTCTGAATCACCTACGAACATCCACTTCAGCCACGTCCACAGTTACTGAAGGCCCATCGAAAAATAAGAAATAAACACCAGTTCTGAGGTAAAAATGTTCTGTTTTAAGTGAAATTTTCTGCCAGTGCAGTAAGAAATTTTCACTTTCCAAATTTTCTTAAAACAAGATGAAATCTGAATCTTGTTCTAAGCAGAAAACATGAGTTTCAAGTATTTATGGACAGATTTTTCCCCTTATTGGTTTGAGGAGGAAGTTAAAGAGGCTTAACCTGGACTGAGTTCATATAAAAAGTGCTGAGAATAAGTTGTAATATCGACATAAGATAAATCAGGATGAAATATCTGGAAACAAGGAAAAAAATATCAACTTATTGAGTTAAAAAATCTTAAAATTGGTCTTTTAAGATGAATCTGCTTAATTCAAGTCAATTTAACTATGATAGAAAATCCTTTTTTGCAGTGCAGAGGTCGACTTTTCACTGTGGATAATTTAAGTTTGGATTTTTATTTCCTAAAAGCAAAACTCAAACAGACTTTAGTCAGAATGAGTTTAATGCAGATTTAAACTTTTGTGTTTTACACAAACTAAACTTAAAACCTCACGACTCATTTGCATAAACTGTAAGAGCTGAAAAAAGCAGCTCTTTCCTTGTGCTGCTGCTTCAGCTTCTGTGGGACTAAAGGACTCGACTCAGTGAATATGAGTGTTCTCTCTGTGACTCAGTGAATATGAGTGTTCTCCCTGTGACTCAGTGAATATGAGTGTTCTCTCTGTGACTCAGTGAATATGAGTGTTCTCTCTGTGACTCAGTGAATATGAGTGTTCTCCCTGTGACTCAGTGAATATGAGTGTTCTCCCTGTGACTCAGTGAATATGAGTGTTCTCTCTCTGACTCAGTGAATATGAGTGTTCTCTCTGTGACTCAGTGAATATGAGTGTTCTCCCTGTGACTCAGTGAATATGAGTGTTCTCTCTGTGACTCAGTGAATATGAGTGTTCTCTCTGTGACTCAGTGAATATGAGTGTTCTCTCTGTGACTCAGTGAATATGAGTGTTCTCTCTGTGACTCAGTGAATATGAGTGTTCTCTCTGTGACTCAGTGAATATGAGTGTTCTCCCTGTGACTCAGTGAATATGAGTGTTCTCTCTGTGACTCAGTGAATGAGTGTTCTCTCTGTGACTCAGTGAATATGAGTGTTCTCTCTGTGACTCAGTGAATATGAGTGTTCTCCCTGTGACTCAGTGAATATGAGTGTTCTCCCTGTGACTCAGTGAATATGAGTGTTCTCCCTGTGACTCAGTGAATATGAGTGTTCTCCCTGTGACTCAGTGAATATGAGTGTTCTCCCTGTGACTCAGTGAATATGAGTGTTCTCCCTGTGACTCAGTGAATATGAGTGTTCTCTCTGTGACTCAGTGAATATGAGTGTTCTCTCTGTGACTCAGTGAATATGAGTGTTCTCTCTGTGACTCGGTGAATATGAGTGTTCTCTCTGTGAGGTAAGCGGCTAAAACTCACACCGATAACTCCAGAACACTTTAGTGTTTTATTTATTATCATAATTATTATTACATTTGTTATGTATTATTTTATTTAGATTTTATTGTCTTTTTTAATTAAATGTATAATTATTCATTTATTCAGAATCAGGGTCACAGTGACATAACCAGTGCTTTCCTCTGCTTCCCTCAGTGCTGTGAGTAAAAGTGCTCCAGCAGTAGTACAACAGTAGTAGTATTTGTAGTACTTGTCTGTGCTTCAGTCGGTCTGAAACAGCGCCCCCTGTAGGGAGCAGTGTGAGTCCAGATCAGGTCCAGGCTCTTCTGACTCACACTTAATCACTTAATGAGACTTAATTGGCTTTAATTAGACTTAATTATTCGGGTTTGTGCAGCTGACGCAAACATATAAACAGCTCCAGTGTGACACACCAGGCCCTCAACTGTCACTCACGACGCTCAGAAAAACACTCTGAAACCTGCACGGACCTTTCTGTCTCCATGGAGACCAAACCAGACTGAGTCCCAGGTCAGATCTGTGGAGAGGTGCCGCTCACAGTCAGAACGTCTGTTTTTCTAAGTGTTTCTGAGCTCTAACTCCTGTGAGTGAATGAATGTAAAGCAGAGCTGTGGAACCTTCCATAGAAACGACCAGGTGACGGAGGCCCAACAGAAAAGTTACACAGTGCAGCTTTAACCCTCGCAGACCTATGACATCATATACGACTCAGAGGAACATGTTTGTATAACCGCAGAACTTTGTAAGTGTAACAGACAGAAACGTCCTTTTCCCCTCTGAAAGTGCAGACATAGAGGTTTCCGTACATTTCTGCGGCTTTATCCTACGTCACACTCACGCTGTGTGATGACGGGAGCAAAACGAGTGTCCAACAGGAACTTTGTTTTCCCCAAACTCATGCGCTCCGTCCATTTTGATGGAGCCAAACTTTGCCAAAGAGTGAAGTGAGTCAAGATGGTCGACTCCTCTGACTGTGTGTGTTTATAACGAGGGAAAAAGTCGCTCTAAGTGGAGTTAATTCTCACACACATGGAAAATGACACATCTTGGTGTGTGTAATTGTGCATCTCTTTCTATTTTTATTTTGTTTTTAGGGCAATAAGGAGATTTTTAATTTACTTACAGACTTGAGATTTTGCATTTTTGTAGCTCAGGCCCTAAATTAAGTATTTTTTTATGTCCAAAAAGTTGTTTCTACATGTTTGCTGTGGGTTTTGTTCTCTCTCTCCTCTCTGCTTTCTTTTCACACAGTTTTCTCTCTCTCTTCTCTCTCTCTCTCGTTCACTCCAGTTGATCTCTGGGTAAAAGTGTTTTCTGAATTCTCCTCCATCTCCCTCTCTCCTCCTCTCTCTCTTCCCCCCTTTCTGTCTCTCTCCTTCTATATTCATACAGTTTTCTCTCTCCTCCTCTCTTCTCCTCTCCTCTTTTGTCTCTTTCACACACTCTTTCGTTCTTTCTGTGGGTAAACGTGTGTTTTGTGAAAGTTTCGCTGAAACTCTGTGTTTTCTTTGCAGCGAAGCGTGAGCCACACTGACAGAGACGGAGCGAACAAACACCAGAGAAAAGAGGAGAGGAGGAGAGAGGGAGAGAACAAACACCAGAGAAAAGAGGAGAGGAGGAGAGAGGGAGGGAGAGAACAAACAACAGAGAAAAGAGGAGAGGAGAGAGGGAGGGAGAGAACAAACACCAGAGAAAAGAGGAGAGGAGAGAGGGAGAGAACAAACACCAGAGAAAAGAGGAGAGGAGAGAGGGAGAGAACAAACACCAGAGAAAAGAGGAGAGGAGAGAGGGAGGGAGCGAACAAACACCAGAGAAAAGAGGAGAGGAGAGAGGGAGAGAGGGAGCGAACAAACACCAGAGAAAAGAGGAGAGGAGAGAGGGAGCGAACAAACACCAGAGAAAAGAGGAGAGGAGGAGAGAGGGAGCGAACAAACACCAGAGAAAAGAGGAGAGGAGAGAGGGAGGGAGAGAACAAACACCAGAGAAAAGAGGAGAGGAGAGAGGGAGAGAACAAACACCAGAGAAAAGAGGAGAGGAGAGAGGGAGAGAACAAACACCAGAGAAAAGAGGAGAGGAGAGAGGGAGAGAACAAACACCAGAGAAAAGAGGAGAGGAGGAGAGAGGGAGAGAACAAACTCCAGAGAAAAGAGGACAGGAGAGAGGGAGAGAACATACAAAAGAGAAGAGAGGAGAGGAGAGAGGGAGGGAGGGAGAGAACAAACACCAGAGAAAAGAGGAGAGGAGAGAGGGAGAGAACAAACACCAGAGAAAAGAGGAGAGGAGGAGAGAGGGAGAGAACAAACACCAGAGAAAAGAGGACAGGAGAGAGGGAGGGAGGAGAGAGGGAGAGAACAAACACCAGAGAAAAGAGGAGAGGAGAGAGGGAGAGAACAAACACCAGAGAAAAGAGGAGAGGAGGAGAGAGGGAGGGAGAGAACAAACAACAGAGAAAAGAGGAGAGGAGAGAGGGAGGGAGAGAACAAACACCAAAGAAAAGAGGAGAGGAGAGAGGGAGGGAGGAGAGAGGGAGTGCAGAAACATGAGAGAAAAGAGGAGAGGAGAGAGGGAGGAGACGAGGAGGAGAGGGGGAGGAGAGAGGAGAGTAGGAGGAGAGTAGGAGGAGATGAGGAGAGGGGGAGAGTAGGAGGAGAGGAGGAGGAGAGGGGGATGTTTGTGTCAGACGGAGGTCTGGGTAATGGCTGTAAAATGACAAACGCTGTAATTCCACTGAGCAGAATTCACAGGACAAAGTTTCTCATGAACTCAGAGACACAAAACTATTATTTCCCCACAGAGTCTGAACCTCAACTTACCCCAGACTTACCCCAGACTTACCCCAGACTTACCCCAGACTTACCCCAGACTTACCCCACACTTACCCCAGACTTACCCCAGACTTACCCCAGACTTACCCCAGACTTACCCCACACTTACCCCACACTTACCCCAGACTTACCCCAGACTTACCCCAGACTTACCCCACACTTACCCCAGACTTACCCCAGACTTACCCCAGACTTACCCCAGACTTACCCCACACTTACCCCAGACTTACCCCACACTTACCCCAGACTTACCCCAGACTTACCCCAGACTTACCCCAGACTTACCCCAGACTTACCCCAGACTTACCCCACACTTACCCCACACTTACCCCAGACTTACCCCAGACTTACCCCAGACTTACCCCACACTTACCCCAGACTTACCCCAGACTTACCCCAGACTTACCACAGACTTACTCCAAACTTACCCCAGACTTACCCCACTGCCCCAGACTTACCCCAGACTTACCCCAGACTTACCCCAGACTTACCCCACACTTACCCCAGACTTACCCCACACTTACTCCACACTTACCCCAGACTTACCCCACTGCCCCAGACTTACCCCAGACTTACCCCAGACTTACCCCAGACTTACCCCAAACTTACCCCAGACTTACCCCAGACTTACCCCAGACTTACCCCAGACTTACCCCAGACTTACCCCAAACTTACCCCAGACTTACCCCAAACTTACCCCAGACTTACCCCAGACTTACCCCAGACTTACCCCAGACTTACCCCAGACTTACCCCAAACTTACCCCAGACTTACCCCAGACTTACCCCACACTTACCCCAGACTTACCCCAGACTTACCCCACACTTACCCCAGAGTTACCCCAGACTTACCCCACTACCCCACACTTACTGCCCCAGAGTCACTCAGACCTGAGTCACATCTGATCTAATAATAATAATAATAATATTAATGCATCAGTTTTAAACAGTGTTTTTCTGGACGCTCAAAGACACTTTTCAGTTTATTCTTCAGTCTCTCCACAATCTGGGGTTAAACTCCTGTAGCCACAGATGCCCCGGGGTAAACTGAGTCTCCAAACTGCCCCATCTGCCCCTCAGACCAACACCAACACTCTGCACTTTCACCCCAGGCAGTGTGGGTGAAGTGTCTTGCCTAAGGACATAACAACAGGTTTTTTGTGCCACTGGCGCCTGGAGTCCCCAGTGTTTCCATCCGAGTTCTGCCCAGGCCCTGCGGAGCCTCTGGGATCTGAGGGGATCTGATGGGATCAGAGGGGATCAGAGGGGATCAGACGGGATCTGACGGTATCTGATGGGATCAGACGGGATCTGACGGGATCAGACGGGATCTGATGGGATCTGACGGGATCTGACGGGATCTGACGGGATCTGACGGGATCAGACGTGATCAGACGGGATCTGACGGGATCTGACGGGATCTGATGGGATCAGACGGGATCTGACGGGATCAGACGGGATCTGATGGGATCTGACGGGATCTGACGGGATCAGACGTGATCAGACGGGATCTGACGGGATCTGACGGGATCTGAGGGGATCTGACGGGATCTGACGGGATCTGACGGGATCTGACGGGATCAGACGGGATCTGACGGGATCTGACGGTATCTGACGAGATCAGACGGGATCAGACGGGATCAGACGGGATCTGACGGGATCTGACGGGATCTGACGGGATCAGATGGGATCTGACGGGATCTGACGGGATCTGACGGGATCTGACGGGATCAGATGGGATCTGACGGGATCTGACGGGATCTGACGGGATCTGACGGGATCTGACGGGATCTGACGGGATCAGACGGGATCTGACGGGATCTGACGGGATCTGAGGGGATCTGACGGGATCTGACGGGATCTGACGGGATCTGACGGGATCTGACGGGATCTGACGAGATCAGACGGGATCAGACGGGATCAGACGGGATCTGACGGGATCTGACGGGATCTGACGGGATCAGATGGGATCTGACGGGATCTGACGGGATCTGACGGGATCAGATGGGATCTGACGGGATCTGACGGGATCAGACTGTGACAAACCGGTGAGGCCACAAATCTGAAAATCATCTAATTTTACAAGTGAACTTCAGGCACCTTCAGCCATTACAGCTGCAAAAACAGTTCAGACTCTCCACTCACAGCTACATTATGACACAGAACAGTCACACTGGTATCGGTTCTCGGTATCGGCTCTTAACGCGAATTGACTTGAATTAAGCAGATTCATCTTAAAAGATCAATTTTAAGATTTTTTACTTAATAAAATTAGTTTTTTTACTTGTTTCAAGATATTCATCCTGATTTATCTTATCTCGATATTACAACTTATTCTAAGCACTTTTTATATGAACTCAGTCCAGGTTAAGCCTCTTTAACTTCCTTCTCAAACCAATAAGGGGAAAAATCTGTCCATAAATACTTGAAACTCGTGTTTTCTAGATACACTGCAAAAAACAAAATGTAGTCAAGCTAAAATGACTTGGATTAAGAAAGTTTTAACATTATTTGAGTAAATTTCACTTGACAAGTAAAAGTATCTGCCAGTGCAGTGAGATTTTTGTACTTAGAATATGAAAATACATCTTACTGCAATTAAAATAAGAAAAACAACAACATTTGCACTTAAAATAAGAAACAAAATTAAATGTTGCTTGAATTAAGACAAAAATACTTCTTCCACTGGCAGATCATTTCACTTGTCAAGATGAATCTGCTGAAATAAAGTCAAATGTTTTTAAGTCATTTTATCTTACCTACATATAGATTTTTCCAGTGTAGAACATTTGTATTTTATCTTCTTTTAAGGAAAATTTCTTACTGCACTGGCAGAAAATTTTACTTAAAATAGGCATTTTTATCTAAATTTTTTATATTTTTTTCTTATTTTTGATCTGCCTTTTTTGGAGTGCAGTAAATACCCCACACACTGGGGAAAAAAACAAAAACAAAATATTTTTGTCTTAATTCAAGCAGCATTTGATTTTATTTCTTATTTTAATTGCAGTAAGATGTATTTTCATATTCTAAGGACAAAAATCTCACTGCACTGGCAGATCATTTCACTTGTCAAGTGAAATTTACTCCAATCGTGGTAAAACTTTATTAATCCGGGTCATTTTAGCTTGACTAGAAGTGCAGCAGAAGTGTTTAAAATGCAGCGGTGGTTTCGCGCTCGTCTGTTTGAGAATCGCACTCTTCAGGTGGAACAAAACGAGGACAGCGCGGCCGGGCCTCGTGGACGGGCTGCAGTTAAATTCCAGCGCGTGGCTCAGAGACAGATGTTCCCCGTGTTATGGATGCTTTAAACAAAGAGTGTGAGCGGCGCGCGAGGATCTTATCGACGTGAGGAGGTGCTTAAACGCCCCAGAAACGCTAAAACACTACAAATAAAGACACTTATTCGTCCATAAAGTGTCTGAGCGCCGATCGATGCGGTGAAATACTGCCGTCCGCGAACGCCCCGCGCGCCCACAGCCTTAATTAAAAGTGGCCCTTCCCGTGCGCCATAGACTTCACGCCAGCCGCGCCCTGATTGGCCACGGGACGCACTTCACTTCCTGTTTCGGGACACGTCAATAGAAGAGTTTAACCACGGCTGAAGGAACGGAGGGGCCCGTCGATAAGGAGCCTAATGACCGAGCACTGCCCACAGGAGAGGAGAGAGGAGAGAGGAAAGGAGAGAGGAGAGAGGAGACAAGAGGGGAGAGGAGAGAGGAAAGGAGAGAGGAGACAAGAGGGGAGAGGAGAGGAGATGAGAGGAGAGAGGAAAGGAGACGAGAGGGGAGAGGAGACAAGAGAGAGGAGAGAGGAAAGGAGAGAGGAGAGGAGGGAGGAGACGAGAGAGAGGAGAGGAGACGAGAGGGGAGAGGAAAGGAGAGAGGAGAGAGGAGGGAGGAGACGAGAGAGAGGAGAGGAGATGAGAGGAGAGAGGAAAGGAGACGAGAGGGGAGAGGAGACAAGAGAGAGGAGAGAGGAAAGGAGAGAGGAGAGGAGGGAGGAGACGAGAGAGAGGAGAGGAGACGAGAGGGGAGAGGAGAGAGGAGACGAGAGAGGAGACGAGAGGGGAGAGGAGAGGAGAGAGGAGACGAGAGGGGAGAGGAGAGGAGACGAGAGAGGAGACGAGAGGGGAGAGGAGACGAGAGGAGAGAGGAGATAGTAGAGAGGAGAGGAAAGGAGACAAGAGAGGAGAGGAGAGAGGAGAGAGGAGAAAGGAGAGGAGACGAAAGAGGAAACGAGAGAGGAGACGAGAGGAGACGAAAGAGGAGAAAGGAAAGGAGAGGATAGAGGAGAGGATAGAGGAGAGGAGAGAGGAGAGGATAGAGGAGAGGAGAGAGGAGAGGAGAGAGGAGAGGAGAGAGGAGAGGATAGAGGAGAGGAGAGAGGAGAGGATAGAGGAGAGAAGAGGATAGAGGAGAGGAGAGAGGAGAGGATAGAGGAGAGGAGAGAGGAGAGGATAGAGGAGAGGAGAGAGGAGAGGAGACTCTTTATCCTTTTTATTGTAATCAGGTCAGATTTGAGCTGTAGAGGGGACACTACATGACTGCTATGGCTGATTACTGGTTCATTCTGCTGTGTCTGTGCTGCAGCTCAGGCCTTTTCACGAGAGTCTGTTTAAAATGTGTTTCTCCTGTTTTACTCTTGTTGTGCCAGTGGCTTTAAGCAGTTTCAGCATTTTCGTTTATCACAGGGGGTGAAGAAGATTCCAGAAGGTTGAGCCTCTGTCCCGTCGTGTCATTCGTTTTAAACGGGCTTCGCGAGCATCGATTTTCTCGTGAGCGTTCGGGGGCGGGGCGTGTTTCCGTGGTAATAAACATCAGAATGAAGCCGTCACCGATTCACTAAATTCATGTTGGACTTGATTCTGACAGCGGCCCCTCCCCCCGGCGACCCCCGACCCCGTCACACGGCGAAACGAGTCCGATAACGACACCAGACACCAACAACACGGCGAAACGAGTCCGATAACGACACCAGACACCAACAACACGGCGAAACGAGTCCGATAACGACACCAGACACCAACAACACGGCGAAACGAGTCCGATAACGACACCAGACACCAACAACACGGCGAAACGAGTCCGATAACGACACCAGACACCAACAACGCGGCGAAACGAGTCCGATAACGACACCAGACACCAACAACACGGCGAAACGAGTCCGATAACGACACCAGACACCAACAACGCGGCGAAACGAGTCCGATAACGACACCAGACACCAACAACACGGCGAAACGAGTCCGATAACGACACCAGACACCAACAACACGGCGAAACGAGTCCGATAACGACACCAGACACCAACAACACGGCGAAACGAGTCCGATAACAACACCAGACACCAACAACGTGGCGAAACGAGTCCGATAACGACACCAGACACCAACAACGCGGCGAAACGAGTCCGATAACGACACCAGACACCAACAACACGGCGAAACGAGTCCGATAACGACACCAGACACCAACAACACGGCGAAACGAGTCCGATAACGACACCAGACACCAACAACGCGGCGAGAAGAGGCCGATAACAACACCAGACACCAACAACACGGCGAAACGAGTCCGATAACGACACCAGACACCAACAACACGACGAAACGGGTCCAGTAACGACACCAGACACTTAAAACACTGCGAAACGAGTCCGATAACGACACCAGACACCAACAACACGGCGAAACGAGTCCGATAACGACACCAGACACCAACAACACGGCGAAACGAGTCCGATAACGACACCAGACACCAACAACACGGCGAAACGAGTCCGATAACGACACCAGACACCAACAACACGACGAAACGGGTCCAGTAACGACACCAGACACTTAAAACACTGCGAAACGGGTCCACGAACGTCACCAGACACCAAAAAACACGGCGAAACGGGTCCACGAACAACACTAGACACCAAAACATGGAAAAACGGATCCACTAACAACACCAGACACCAAAACATGGAAAAACGGATCCACTAACAACACCAGACACCAAAACACGACAAAACGGGTCCACGAACGACACCAGACACTTAAAACACGGCAAAACGGGTCCACGAACGACACCAGACACTTAAAACACGGCAAAACGGGTCCACGAACGACACCAGACACTTAAAACACGGCAAAATGGGTCCACTAACGACACCAGACACCAAACTACGCCTCAGCTATCTGTAAATATGTGTGTGTGTGAAGAACAAACGCACAACTGAAAAACGACTGACCTCTGACCCGGTTTAATTTAATGTTCATATCTCTGTAAATATACGACCGGTCCACATGGAACAAGAGAGAGCAGAGGAGCAGAGGAGGTGTTCAGAGGAGCAGAGGAGGTGTCTAGAGGAGCAGAGGAGCAGAGGAGGTGTTTAAAGGGTCAGAGGAGGTGTGTAGAGGAGCAGAGGAGCAGAAGAGGTGTCTAGAGGAGCAGAGGAGGTGTCTAGAGGAGCAGAGGAGGTGTCTGGAGGAGCAGAGGAGGTGTCTAGAGGAGCAGAGGAGGTGTCTGGAGGAGCAGAGGAGGTGTCTGGAGGAGCAGAGGAGGTGTCTGGAGGAGCAGAGGAGGTGTCTAGAGGAGCAGAGGAGGTGTCTAGAGGAGCAGAGGAGGTGTCTAGAGGAGCAGAGGAGGTGTCTGGAGGAGCAGAGGAGGTGTCTGGAGGAGCAGAGGAGCAGAGGAGGTGTCTGGAGGAGCAGAGGAGGTGTCTAGAGGAGCAGAGGAGGTGTCTAGAGGAGCAGAGGAGGTGTCTAGAGGAGCAGAGGAGGTGTCTAGAGGAGCAGAGGAGGTGTCTGGAGGAGCAGAGGAGGTGTCTAGAGGAGCAGAGGAGGTGTCTGGAGGAGCAGAGGAGGTGTCTAGAGGAGCAGAGGAGGTGTCTGGAGGAGCAGAGGAGGTGTCTGGAGGAGCAGAGGAGCAGAGGAGGTGTCTGGAGGAGCAGAGGAGGTGTCTAGAGGAGCAGAAGAGGTGTCTAGAGGAGCAGAGGAGGTGTCTGGAGGAGCAGAGGAGGTGTCTGGAGGAGCAGATAAAGTCCTTGTCGGCCACTGTCACTTTCACTCTGTGTTTTACAGCTACATGGTGCACTTGGCCCCTCCCCCCCGGCCCCGCTGACCTCTGACCTGTGACCTCATCAGTAGTGGACGTGCGGCGTGTTTGGCAGCTGCGAGTGATGCGGCGTCGACCTTTTCGTCCGGTCCAAAGGGACTCATCCGTCTGCGTCCTCATGCAAATCAGCTGTTTATAAGAGACATCGACTCCCTGCCACTGTATGGAAATACCCCGGCCCCCCCGCCTGCCCCCCCGCCGGCCCCCCACCTGCCCCCACAACCCCCCCAAACCCCCCCAAACCCCCCCAAACCCCCCTCCCGCCATCGATCCGCTCCGAGCTGCTGCTGCTGAGCGCCTCAACACAAACACAGCCCGGACACCACAGTTCCTGACGCTCTCGGTGTCGGACGCTGCAGCAGGTGAGACGCCCGCAGACGTGATTCTACCACGGTTTCCATAGCAACCGCAACGTAAACACCGACCAGAACCAGACGCCACAGTTCTGATCAGACTCGTCCAAATCAAAGAGCGGCTTTGTTTAGTGAAATGAGGGTTTAAAGTGTCCTTACTTGGGCCCAAAGTAATAATAATAATAATAATAATAATAATAATAATAATAATAATAATAATAATAATAATAATAATACATTTTATTCATTAGGCGCCTTTCTGGACACCTCAGGTCGCCTTACAACAACATACACTCAACAAAAATATAAACGCAACACTTTTGTTTTTGCTCCATTTGTCATGAGATGGACTCAAAGATCTAAAATTCATTCCAGATACACAATATTACCATTTCTCTCAAACATTGTTCACAAATCTGTCTAAATGTGTGATAGTGGCACTTCTGCTTTGCTGAGATAATCCATCCCACCTCACAGGTGCCACATCAAGATGCTCATCAGACACCATGATTAGTGCACAGGTGAACCTTAGACTGCCCACAATAAAAGGCCACCCTGAAATGTGCAGTTTTGTCTCACAGCAAAATGCCACAGATGGCGCAAGCATTGAGGAGCGTGCAATTGGCATGCTGACAGCAGGAATGTCAACCAGATCTGTTGCTCGGGCACTGAATGTTCATTTCTCCACCATAAGCCGTCTCCAAAGGCGTTTCAGAGAATATGGCAGTACATCCAACCGGCCTCACAACCGCAGAGCACGTGTAACCACACCAGCCCAGGACCTCCACATCCAGCAGGTTCACCTCCAAGATCGTCTGAGACCAGCTACTCAGACAGCTGCTGAAACAATTGGTTTGCATAACCAAAGAATTTCTGCACAAACTGTCAGAAACCGTCTCAGGGAAGCTCAACTGCTCGTCGTCCTCATCGGGGTCTTAACCTGACTCCAGATCGTCGCCGTAACAGACTTGAGTGGGCAAATGCCCACATTCGATGCCGTCTGGCACGTTGGAGAGGTGTTCTCTTCACGGATGAATCTGGGTTTACATTGTTCAGGGCAGATGGCAGACAGCATGTGTGGCGTCGTGTGGGTGAGCGCTTTGCTGATGTCAGTGTTGTGGATGGAGTGGCCCATGGTGGTGGTGGGGTTATGGTATGGGCAGGCATCTGTTATGGACGCAGAACACGGGTGCATTTTATTGATGGCATTTTGAATGCACAGAGATACCGTGATGAGATCCTGAGGCCCATTGTTGTGCCACACATCCATGAACATCACCTCATGTTTCAGCAAGATAATGCACGGCCCCATGTTGCAAGGATCTGTACACAATTCTTGGAAGCTGAAAATGTCCCAGTTCTTGCATGGCCAGCATACTCACCGGACATGTCACCCATTGAGCATGTTTGGGATGTGCTTGACCGGCGTATACGACAGCGCGTACCAGTTCCCACTAATATCCAGCAACTTCGCACAGCCATTGAAGAGGAGTGGACCAACATTCCACAGGCCACAAGTGACAATCTGATAAACTCTATGTGAAGAAGATGTGTTGCACTGCATGAGGCAAATGGTGGTCACACCAGATACTGACTGGTTCTGAGTCCCCAGACCCCCAATAAAGCAACAACTGCACATTTCAGGGTGGCCTTTTATTGTGGACAGTCTAAGGTTCACCTGTGCACTAATCATGGTGTCTGATGAGCATCTTGATGTGGCACCTGTGAGGTGGGATGGATTATCTCAGCAAAGCAAAAGTGCCACTATCACACATTTAGACAGATTTGTGAACAATGTTTGAGAGAAATGGTAATATTGTGTATCTGGAATGAATTTTAGATCTTTGAGTCCATCTCATGACAAATGGGAGCAAAAAACAAAAGTGTTGCGTTTATATTTTTGTTGAGTGTATATAATTTAAGTGCACTGCAAAAAAGGCCTATCAAAAAATAAGAAAAAAATACCAGTTTTGAGGTAAAAATGCCTATTTTAAGTGGAGTTCACCACCAAAAAGTTCAAAGAAATCAGTAGGTAAAAGTAAAGTAAAAATAAAGTAAAAGTAAAGTAAAAGTATAGTAAAAGTAAAGTAAAAAGGTACTTTTCATTGAGAGTAACAAAGTAAAGTAAGGGATTACTTTTTTAAAAAGTAACGAGTAACAAGCAAACACGACTTTTCCCCCAACACTGTCGATTTTACAGCTCAGAGCTTCTTCCTGTGTTCTGTGTTGTGTTTGTGTTGCTACTTTAGTTTAGTTTAGGTTAGGTTAGGTTAGGTTAGTTTAGGTTAGTTTAGGTTAGGTTAGGTTAGTTTAGGTTAGGTTAGTTTAGGTTAGTTTAGGTTAGTTTAGTTTAGGTTAGTTTAGGTTAGGTTAGTTTAGGTTAGGTTAGTTTAGGTTAGTTTAGGTTAGGTTAGTTTAGGTTAGTTTAGGTTAGGTTAGTTTAGGTTAGGTTAGTTTAGGTTAGGTTAGTTTAGGTTAGTTTAGGTTAGGTTAGGTTAGTTTAGGTTAGTTTAGGTTAGGTTAGTTTAGGTTAGTTTAGGTTAGTTTAGGTTAGTTTAGGTTAGGTTAGTTTAGTTTAGGTTAGTTTAGGTTAGGTTAGTTTAGGTTAGTTTATGTTAGGTTAGTTTAGGTTAGGTTAGTTTAGGTTCGTTTAGGTTAGGTTAGGTTAGTTTAGGTTAATTTAGTTTAGGTTAGGTTAGTTTAGGTTAGTTTAGGTTAGGTTAGTTTAGGTTAGGTTAGTTTAGGTTAGGTTAGTTTAGGTTAGGTTAGTTTAGGTTAGTTTAGGTTAGGTTAGTTTAGGTTAGTTTAGGTTAGGTTAGTTTAGGTTAGTTTAGGTTAGTTTAGGTTAGGTTAGTTTAGTTTAGGTTAGTTTAGGTTAGGTTAGTTTAGGTTAGTTTAGGTTAGGTTAGTTTAGGTTAGGTTAGTTTAGTTTAGGTTAGTTTAGGTTAGGTTAGTTTAGGTTAGGTTAGTTTAGGTTAGGTTAGTTTAGTTTAGGTTAGTTTAGGTTAGTTTAGGTTAGGTTAGTTTAGTTTAGTTTAGTTTAGGTTAGGTTAGGTTAGGTTAGGTTAGTTTAGGTTAGTTTAGTTTAGGTTAGTTTAGGTTAGGTTAGGATTCGGGTTAAGTCGCTTTTCTCGTTCCCATAGGTACATTTGTTTTGCAGATTTGAGCGGCTGGTCCCACATTTCACATTTCATTAATTCTCTGTACACAATAAACACATCAAAACACAATTCCAAATAAAGTGTTACAAAGCTCCAGCGCAGAATGGTTTTGTTCCATAAATAATTCATTCATTCTTCAAGCCTGGTTAAAGATCACAATAAATATTAAGTATATAAATATAGAGGATGCTGCACGTCTGTGAGAATCCTCTGGGACTCCGCTGTGACCGTCCTGAGCACAGAGAGTCCAGGATGTTCTGAGGACTGAAAATCTCCTCCATTAAACCAGCGGATTAAAGGAGTTTTAGAGAAGATGCTCCAAACCATGAGACCAGCGAGAAAGTTCAAACTGACTCCATAAACGTTTTACAGAACAGAATAGTGTCACCGTGGTTCTGTCCACACGGTGAAGGGACAGTTTCCTCAGCACAAACAGCAGGAAAATGATGATGATGTTATTAGATTTTCCTCCATGAATGACAGAGATTTGAACCATAAACCAGCTCACACCTCTGTATCCGACACAGCCACCTGAGGTTCTAGAAGGTTCTGCACCACACTGAGGTCTCAAGAACAGCCTAAAATCTGCCTAAAAGCTCCCACAGGGGACGTACCTCCCACAGGTGTCTGGAGTTCCTCAGGATCCCGCTGTGGAGCTTCTCGAGGAGCAGAGGAACGCCCTGAAACGGGCCGATCCACGTGCCCTGAGGAATCCTCTGAGCCGCACAGATCCCATAACCCAGACCCGGAACGGTACTGGTGCAGAGGCAGACCTGGAACGACACGGGAAATATCACTACAGAGACCAGACTGACGCAGAGGAAGACCTGGAACGACACGGGAAATATCACTACAGAGACCAGACTGACGCAGAGGAAGACCCTGGAACGACACGGGAAATATCACTACAGAGACCAGACTGATGCAGAGGAAGACCTGGAACAAGGGAAATATCACTACAGAGACCAGACTGACGCAGAGGAAGACCTGGAACGACACGGGAAATATCACTACAGAGAGACCAGACTGATGCAGAGGAAGACCTGGAACAAGGGAAATATCCTACAGAGACCAGACTGATGCAGAGGAAGACCTGGAACGACACGGGAAATATCACTACAGAGAGACCAGACTGATGCAGAGGAAGACCTGGAACAAGGGAAATATCACTACAGTGAACAGCGACGCAGAGGAAGTGCAGATATTAGCAAACACAGCTTGATAAGTTTGTGAGATCGTCTGAAAACACATTTTATTTAGTTATTTAAAGACACACTTGTTGTAAAACTGTTGGCTAGTGCTAAGGCTAATGCTAATGCTAACGCTAGCTTGTGACTGTAATGCCTTGTTTAACAGCACAGATCCTCTCGTCTGTTGTGGCTCAGATTGTGTCAAAATAAAACTCAGATTAAAGCCTGACTTTGGTAACAGAGCTTCTGACAGAGCAGTGCCTACAGTTAGCACAAAGATTTCAATAAATATAAACATAAAAAGGGTTTCTTATAGGTGAATACAGGTGAGTACTGGTGAGTACAGGTGAGCACAGGTGAGTACTGGTGAGTACAGGTGAGCACAGGTGAGTACTGGTGAGTACAGGTGAGCACAGGGGAGTAGAGGTGAGTACAGGTGCGTACAGGTGAGCACAGGTGTAGGTACAGGTGAGCACAGGTGAGTACAGGTGTAGGTACAGGTGAGCACAGGTGTAGGTACAGGTGAGCACAGGTGAGTACAGGTGAGAACAGGTGAGCACAGGTGTACAGATGAGCACTGGTGTTGGTACAGATGAGCACAGAGGAGCACAGGTGAGCACAGGTGAGCATAGGTGTTGGTACAGGTGAGTACAGGTGAGCACAGGTGAGTACAGGTGAGCACAGATGAGTACAGATGAGCACAGATGAGTATAGATGAGCACAGGTGTAGGTACAGGTGAACACACGTGAGTACAGGTGAGTACAGGTGAGCACAGGTGAGCACAGGTGTAGGTACAGGTGAACACAGGTGAGCACAGGTGAGTACAGGTGAGTACAGGTGAGCACAGGTGAGCACAGGTGTAGGTACAGGTGAGTACAGGTGAGTACAGGTGAGCACAGATGAGTACAGGTGAGCACAGGTGTAGGTACAGGTGAACACAGGTGAGCACAGGTGAGTACAGGTGAGTACAGGTGAGCACAGGTGTAGGTACAGGTGAATACAGATGAGCACAGGTGAGTACAGGTGAGCACAGGTGAGTACAGGTGAGCACAGATGAGTACAGATGAGCACAGGTGTAGGTACAGGTGAACACAGGTGAGTACAGGTGAGTACAGGTGAGCACAGGTGAGCACAGGTGTAGGTACAGGTGAGCACAGGTGAGCACAGGTGTAGGTACAGGTGAGCACAGGTGAGTACAGGTGAGCACAGGTGTAGGTACAGGTGAACACAGGTGAGTACAGGTAAGCACAGGTGAGTACAGGTGAACACAGGTGAGTACAGGTGAGCACAGGTGTAAGTACAGGTGAGTACAGGTGAGCACAGGTGAGCACAGGTGTAGGTACAGGTGAGTACAGGTGAGCACAGGTGTAGGTACAGGTGAACACAGGTGAGCACAGGTGTAGGTACAGGTGTAGGTGGTACCTCTCGGGGCAGGTCTCGGAGCCAGTCGGGAACGTCGGGCAGCGCCACAGGGGCCGCAGTGCTGCTGGTGCCCACCAGGCGGCGCAGGGAGTGCAGGGGCCCGTGCATCGGACACTCACCGTTCCTGTTGTCTGCGCACATGTCACAGCCTGAGGAAGAGGAAAGAGGAGGTAAAGGTTTGGTCAGGCTCTTCCTCGTTCCAACTCGTGATGTCATCAAGTGGTAATCCAGGTGTTTTATCTGTCTAAGTATTGTTAATATAGTTAGAGTTGGAATTTAAAGCTGAACTCTGTCCCGTCTGAAGCTAAAGTCTGTCGCTAGAGGTGGTGGAATTCTGTCAGAAGCCAAAAAAACGGCACAGATCAGTGTTTCCTCGGCGGAGATCTCACTGTGGCACTGAGTCTGTCAAGGCAACAAACTAGTGTAGTGATGGGGGCAAGTTCTGAACTAGTGTAGTGATGGGGGCAAGTTCTGAACTAGTGCAGTGATGGGGGCAAGTTCTGAACTAGTGCAGTGATGGGGGCAAGTTCTGAACTAGTGTAGTGATGGGGGCAAGTTCTGAACTAGTGCAGTGATGGGGGCAAGTTCTGAACTAGTGCAGTGATGGGGGCAAGTTCTGAACTAGTGCAGTGATGGGGGCAAGTTCTGAACTAGTGTAATGATGGGGGCAAGTTCTGAACTTCCAGGTAAAACACCAATTTGCTTCAGAATCTTAACTCCACTTTAACCCATCTGACAACAGCCACGAGTCTAACAAACCAAACGCTCTGCCTGGTTCACTCAATAGTGTCTGGAAACGTTAGAAAACAACTTTATGAGCACCTCACACTTCCCTCTGCTGATTTCCCACTGCACAGGCCAAAGCCCAAAAGACTCGATCGTCGATGTCGTTTCTAATCCCGTTTATTTACCAGTGAATTATATTTTTTGAAAAACGCTAAAAAACACATTCCTGAACCATTTTCTTTTAACACCTTTCAGTTTCTCTTCTTCACCGTCAGTAGTCGATCCTCACTTGTTGCTTCTGGAGTCTTTTGGGCTTTCACAGAAGTTCAGAACTTGCCCCCATCACTGCACTAGTTCAGAACTTGCCCCCATCACTGCACTAGTTCAGAACTTGCCCCCATCACTACACTAGTTCAGAACTTGCCCCCATCACTACACTAGTTCAGAACTTGCCCCCATCACTACACTAGTTCAGAACTTGCCCCCATCACTACACTAGTTTGTTGCCTTGACAGACTCACACACAGTGAGATCTCCACCGTTTTTTGGCTTCTGACAGAATTCACCTCTAGAAATGGACTTTAGCTTCAAATGTGCCGCAGTTCAGCTTTAAATGTGTCCAGACAGAACTGTTCACACTGAAATCTAAACTTTAGCGTCTCAGGACATTTTGTTTTTGTTTGAACAGCAGCTGCTGTTGTCGTCCTGGTGCTGCCCGTCCCGGTGGTTCCGGGTCGGGCGGTGCTCATGGGTCAAACGCGGTGAGCGGGAGCAGTGGTGCATTATGGGTCGGGTTTCTGTGGGTGTTAATGGACTGAAGGAGCGTTCAGTGTTTTTATTATCACTGTTCACATCTCCAGACTCACGGAAGGAACTGAGAGGAACCTGGAGGAGGTCCAGAGACAACAGGACCCAGAAAGACCCAGACCAGACCCGGACTGAACCAGGACTGAACCAGGACTGAACCAGGACCAGACCCGGACTGAACCAGGACTGAACCAGGACTGAACCAGGACCAGACCCGGACTGAACCAGGACTGAACCAGGACTGAACCAGGACTGAACCAGGACTGAACTAGGACTGAACCAGGACTGAACCAGGACTGAACCAGGACTGAACCAGGACCAGACCCGGACTGAACCAGGACTAAACCCGGACTGAACCAGGAGTGAACCAGGACTAAACCTAGACTGAACCAGGACTGAACCAGGACTGAACCAGGACCAGACCCGGACTGAACCAGGACTAAACCCGGACTGAACCAGGAGTGAACCAGGACTAAACCTAGACTGAACCAGGACTGAACCAGGACTAAACCAGAACCAGACCAGGACTGAACCAGGACCAGACCTGGACTAAACCAGGACCAGACCCAGACTGAACCAGGACCAGACCTGGACTGAACCAGGACCAGACCAGGACTGAACCAAGACCAGACCCGGACTGAACCAGGACTGAACCAGGACCAGACCTGGACTAAACCAGGACCAGACCCAGACTGAACCAGGACCAGACCTGGACTGAACCAGGACCAGACCCGGACTGAACCAGGCCTGAACCAGGACCAGACCTGGACTAAACCAGGACCAGACCCAGACTGAACCAGGACCAGACCTGGACTGAACCAGGACCAGACCTGGACTAAACCAGGACCAGACCCAGACTGAACCAGAACTGAACCAGGACTGAACCAGGTCTGAACCAGGTCTGAGCTAGGACTAAACCAGGCCTGAACCAGGACTGAACCAGGACTAGACCTGGACTGAACCAGGACTGAACCGGGACCAAACCAGGACTAAGCCAGGACTAAGCCAGGACTAGACCTGGACTGAACCAGGACTGAACCGGGACCAAACCAGGACCAAACCAGGACTAAACCAGGACTAAGCCAGGACTAAGCCAGGACTGAACAGAGACTAAACCAGGACTGAACCCGACCTGAGGTCCCGGCTGCTCTGGTGGTTTGGAGCGGGTTCTGGAGGATGAAGAGTTGGACTTTTCTGACGTTCGTTGTGTTTAGTTTCTGGAGATTCAAACACAGAAGCTTTTTTATTTGTTTTGAAAATGACAAAATAAAACGTCCTGAACGGAAAAACTGCAACGAAACACACGCGACGCTGGAGGAAAAACTTTTACACACGTCCGTCCAACTTTTACACTCTGAACCTGCACTTAAAGCTGCTCCCTGTCACTTTTCTGGTGCAGGGTCTGAATCCATTTCTGTCTCCATGACGACAACCACCTCCATAACTCAACTACCTCCACCAGACTAAGACAGGGGTCAGATCTGTGGAGAGGAGAGCCCGCTGACTGTAGCTGTGCATGTTCTTTGAGCAGTAAAAGCGCCTTATCGAAACTAATATCGAAACTAAAGACTCATTTTTCACAGGTTTCGATAATAAAAAAAGACCCATTACAGGACAGAGTTTAGAACGATCTGGAGCTGGAGCAGAACAAGTGTAAGAGCTCAGAGAACGACGTCCACGCCGGCGCCCACAGAACTACGTCCACGGCGGCGCCCGTAGAACTACGTCCACGCCGGCGCCCGTAGAACTACGTCCACGGCGGCGCCCGTAGAACTACGTCCACGGCGGCACCCACAGAACTACGTCCACGGCGGTGCCCGTAGAACTACGTCCACGGCGGCGCGTAGCATCTGTTTGACCAGCGGCAGCATCAACGCGACAGTGTGGGAAGACGATTCAAGCAACGAAAACACGTTGAAGAGAAACAGAGGAAGGGCAGAAGAAAAAACAGAGGCGATCGAAAGTCTGGGACCATTTTAAATTAAAAAAGGAAGAAACACAAGAGCAAAACGTGCCACAACATCTACACAGAACCGAACATTACATCAGGTGGAAAAGAAACCGTGAGGTGAGTCGACCTGAGCCCAGTGATAATTATGTTTTTCATGTCCAGAACACGAGGATCTGTCAGTGCAGGTGGAGTGGACTGAACATGTGCAAAGGAGACGCGACAATAACAAACGATTACTCGATTATTCAAACTAAATAATCGACAGAATAATCGACTACTGTAATAATCGACAGAATAATCGATTACTGTAATAATCGACAGAATAATCGATTACTGTAATAATCGACAGCTGCAGCCCTAATCGAGTCTGTTCCTTAGTATCAAAATCACTCGTCTAAATCATAACCAGAGGTGGGACTCAAGTCGGACTTGAGTCACTATTTTTAGGTCTCCAGACTTGAGTTGATAAAATGGACTAAGACTTGGGACTCGAGTCAGACTTGAGGCTTGTGACTTGAGAAGACTCGATGCTTTTCCTAAAAAAATCTGTTTTTAGAAAATACTTTTCTCTTTACAGTAAAAACGCCTTTACTTTAAGTACAGTTTAGTTTAAAGTCCCAGAACATAAAGGCCGGAGTCACACACACTGCAAAAGACTGAGCTCTGGTTTAAAGACTTCAAATGACTTGAAGCTCAAAGCAAACGACTTGGACTCGACTTGGACTCGACTTGGACTCGACCTGGACTCGACTTGGACTCGACTTGGACTCGACCTGGACTCGACCTGGACTTATGGACCACTGACTCGAGACTTAACTTGGACTTGAGTTGAACTTATGGGCCAGTGACTCGAGACTTAACTTGGACTTGAGTTGAACTTATGGGCCAGTGACTCGAGACAAGACTTGGACTTGAGTTGAACTTATGGGCCAGTGACTCGAGACAAGACTTGGACTTGAGTTGAACTTATGGGCCAGTGACTCGAGACAAGACTTGGACTTGAGTTGAACTTATGGGCCAGTGACTCGAGACTTAACTTGGACTTGAGTTGAACTTATGGGCCAGTGACTCGAGACTTAACTTGGACTTGAGTTGAACTTATGGGCCAGTGACTCGAGACTTAACTTGGACTTGAGTTGAACTTATGGGCCAGTGACTCGAGACAAGACTTGGACTTGAGTTGAACTTATGGGCCAGTGACTCGAGACAAGACTTGGACTTGAGTTGAACTTATGGGCCAGTGACTCGAGACAAGACTTGGACTTGAGTTGAACTTATGGGCCAGTGACTCGAGACTTAACTTGGACTTGAGTTGAACTTATGGGCCAGTGACTCGAGACTTAACTTGGACTTGAGTTGAACTTATGGGCCAGTGACTCGAGACTTAACTTGGACTTGAGTTGAACTTATGGGCCAGTGACTCGAGACAAGACTTGGACTTGAGTTGAACTTATGGGCCAGTGACTCGAGACAAGACTTGGACTTGAGTTGAACTTATGGGCCAGTGACTCGAGACTTAACTTGGACTTGAGTTGAACTTATGGGCCAGTGACTCGAGACTTAACTTGGACTTGAGTTGAACTTATGGGCCAGTGACTCGAGACTTAACTTAGACTTGAGTTGAACTTATGGGCCAGTGACTCGAGACTTAACTTAGACTTGAGTTGAACTTATGGACCACTGACTCGAGACTTAACTTGGACTTGAGTTGAACTTATGGGCCAGTGACTCGAGACCAGACTTGCCAATCTTTGGCTTTGGACTTTGGACTTGAGGCGAAGGACTTGAGACTGACCTGAGTGTCGGGTCCACCTCTGGTCGTCGTAGTCCAGACTTTGGTCCTTGTTGTTAAAACGACCCGTCACTTTACGAGTCAGAGTGAGTTTTCCAGGAGGAAAAGTGTTTTTTGTGTTTGGGTTCAGATTTTCAGACGAGAGGTTTTCAGACGAGAGGTTTTCAGACGAGAGGTTTTCAGACGAGAGGTTTTCGTCCCGTTTTTGTCCCGTTATCGGCAGAAGTGGAGGCGCAGACCAAACAGGAAGTCCCGCCCACTTCCCAAATGGTCCTGTGTTGTTTTAAAGAGACGGAGTTCAGAACGTGATGGATGGAGACGCCTTAGAACACTTTACACTCATTAATATCCATCAACAGAGAGAGGAGGAGAGGAGAGGAGGAGAGGAGGAGGAGGAGAGGAGAGGAGAGAGGAGGAGAGGAGAGGAGGAGAGGAGGAGAGGAGAGGAGGAGAGGAGAGGTGAGAGGAGGGGAGGAGAGGAGAGAGGAGGAGAGAGGAGGAGAGGAGGAGAGGAGAGAGGAGAGGAGGAGAGGGAGAGGGAGAGGAGGAGGAGAGGGAGAGGAGAGAGAGAGAGGAGAGGAGAGTGGAGGAGAGGAGAGGAGAGAGGAGAGGAGAGGAGGAGGAGAGGAGGAGGAGAGGAGAGAGGAGAGAAAGAGGAGGAGGGGAGGAGGAGAGGGGAGAGGAGGGATGAGGAGAGGAGAGAGGAGAGGAGGAGAGGAGAGGAGAGAGGAGGAGAGGAGAGGAGAGAGGAGAGGAGAGGAAAGGAGAGGAGGAGGAGAGAGGAGAGGAGGAGGAGAGGAGAAGAGGAGGAGAGGAAAGGAGAGGAGGAGGAGAGAGGAGAGGAGGAGGAGAGGAGAGAGGAGATGAGAGGAGAGTGGAGGAGGAAAGAGGAGAAAGGAGAGGAGGAGGAGGAAACACAAGAGAGGTCTGTGCACTCGTTCATCTCAGTAAAGTCATATATGAGGTACAGTTGTATATTTCTGGTGGTTTCAGAAAGTCGTGTGTGGTTCTTCTGGACTCATGACGCCCGAGTCATGTGGAACATATGGACAGATACACATTTAGCTGCGCTTAATCCTCCTCCTCCTCCCTCCTTCTTTCCCTCCTTTCTCTGTCCTTCTCTCCGTCCTGTGTACAGTTACATTATTTTGGTGTGTTTGACTCCCTCTTCTCCTCCTCCTCTCCTCTTCTCTCCTCCTCTTCCCTCTCTCCTCGTCTTCAGTTTCATACTGTGGTGTGTTTGACTCCCTCTTCTTCTCCTCCTCCTCTCCTCCTCCTCTCCTCTCCTCGTCTTCAGTTTCATACTGTGGTGTGTTTGACTCCCTCTTCTCCTCCTCCTCTTCTCCTCCTCCTCTTCCCTCTCTCCTCGTCTTCAGTTTCATACTGTGGTGTGTTTGACTCCCTCTTCTCCTCCTCCTCTCCTCCTCCTCTCCTCTCCTCCTCTTCCCTCTCTCCTCGTCTTCAGTTTCATACTGTGGTGTGTTTGACTCCCTCTTCTCCTCCTCCTCTCCTCTCCTCCTCTTCCCTCTCTCCTCGTCTTCAGTTTCATACTGTGGTGTGTTTGACTCCCTCTTCTTCTCCTCCTCCTCTCCTCCTCCTCTCCTCTCCTCCTCTTCCCTCTCTCCTCGTCTTCAGTTTCATACTGTGGTGTGTTTGACTCCCTCTTCTCCTCCTCCTCTCCTCTCCTCCTCTTCCCTCTCTCCTCGTCTTCAGTTTCATACTGTGGTGTGTTTGACTCCCTCTTCTCCTCCTCCTCCTCTCCTCTCCTCCTCTTCCCTCTCTCCTCGTCTTCAGTTTCATACTGTGGTGTGTTTGTCAGTCTGGCTCTGATCTGTTCTTTGTTCAAACTCAAAGACAAAGTGCCTGAAGGACTCAGACTTTATTTTGACAAACTGAAGCTGCTCTGACGGCTCTTTTACACACACACTATACACACTATACACACACACACACACACTATACACACTATACACACACACACACACTATACACACACACACACTATACACACTATACACACACACTGTGCGCACTGTGCGCACTGTGCGCACACACACACACATGTGCGCACGCACTGTACACACTGTGCGCGCACGCACGCTATACACACGCTGTGCACACTATGCGCACGCACTGTGCGCACTGTACACACTGTGCACGCACTATACACACTGTGCACGCTGTGCACGCACGCACACACACGCACTGTGCGCACACACGCTGTACACACTATCACACGCACGCACTGTACACACTCGCACACACGCATACACCATACGCGCACGCACGCACTGTGCGCACTGTACGCACTGTGCGCGCACACTGTACGCACTGTGCACACTGTGCGCGCGCACGCGCGCACACTGTGCACACACACACGCTGTGCGCACTGTGCGCACGCACGCACTGTGCGCACTGTGCGCACGCTGTGCGCTATACACACTGCGCACGCGCGCACGCACTGTGCGCTGTGCGCACGCGCACACGCTGTACGCACTGTGCACACACGCTATACGCACTATACACACACACACACGCTCTATACACACGCGCATAATGCGCACACACTGTGCGCTGTTAACGCGCGCGCACGCTTTGCGCGCTATACACGCGCACGTATGTATCGCGACACACAATAATGGCGCACGCATATTAATACGCGCTGTCTTTGTAATATATTTGTTGCACACATTCATGCTATACACACGCACAACGCGCGCGCGCTAATTGCGCGCTCGGTCAATTTACACGCACGCATATAGTCGCGCGCAATAATAATTTGCGCGCTTCGGTCTAATAACGCGCCGCGCGCGCTAACGGTACATATACTATACGCGGCTAACACTTTGCCGCGCGCTGATAACCGCACACACACGCGCTCGCTTGTGGCGCCGCTCTTGTACACGCCGGCACTGTCTTTTATGCCGCGCGATTGCTGGCGTCGCGCGCACGCTCGCGCGCGCATCGCGCGCATCTTGCCTCTTTGCGCACGCTGATCTAATTCACGCGCGCGCTCTTGCGCGCGCTCGGTCACTATACACACTATACACACGCGCACTATACACCGCTGATCACACACACACACGCGCACTATACACACTATACACACATCGCGCGCTGATACACGCGCATACGCACACAATTATACGCACACACACTATGCGCGCGCTCGATGCGCACGCACACACTAGTGCTCGCGCGCGCGCTGTCGCACACACGCGCGCGCGCGCTGTGCGCGCTATATGCGCGCACACTGATACACACGCGCGCGCTATGCGCGCACTGTGCGCGCTCATGCGCACGCGCACGCTCGTGCGCGCGCGCGCACACTATGCGCACACTATGCGCACTGTCTTGCGCACGCTGTGCGCGCGCACACTGTGCACACACTGTGCGCGCTGTGCGCACACACACTGTGCGCACACCGCTGTGCGCACGCACACGCTGTGCGCGCTATATACACACACACGCACACTATACACACACTATCCACACACACACACGCACTATACACACACACACTATACACACACTATATACACACACACACACACACTATACACACACACACACACACACACACACTATACACACACACACACACACTATACACACTATACACACTATACACACTATACACACACACACACACTGTACTCACACGGGACAGTTTACAGGCCTGTACACCACACACACACACACACTATAGAAATGCAACGATATTTATTATAATATTCAAACTGTTCGATCCTGGTGTCAGGATTCGATTCTCGTGTTCGGTCGATACTCGTGTTCGGTCGATTCTCGTGTTCGGTCGATTCTCGTGTTCGGTCGATACTCGTGTTCGGTCGATACTCGTGTTCGGTCGATTCTCGTGTTCGGTCGATTCTCGTGTTCGGTCGATACTCATGTTCGGTCGATTCTCGTGTTCGGTCGATACTCGTGTTCGGTCGATACTCGTGTTCGGTCGATTCTCGTGTTCGGTCGATACTCATGTTCGGTCGATTCTCGTGTTCGGTCGATTCTCGTGTTCGGTCGATACTCGTGTTCGGTCGATTCTCGTGTTCGGTCGATTCTCGTGTTCGGTCGATACTCGTGTTCGGTCGATACTCGTGTTCGGTCGATTCTCGTGTTCGGTCGATACTCATGTTCGGTCGATTCTCGTGTTCGGTCGATTCTCGTGTTCGGTCGATACTCATGTTCGGTCGATTCTCGTGTTCGGTCGATACTCGTGTTCGGTCGATTCTCGTGTTCGGTCGATACTCGTGTTCGGTCGATTCTCGTGTTCGGTCGATACTCGTGTTCGGTCGATACTCGTTCGGTCGATTCTGCGTCGGTCGGTCGACCCGTGTTCGGTCGATACTCATGTCTGGTCGGAATTCTCGTGTTCGGTCGATTCTCGTGTTCGGTCGATACTCGTGTTCGGTCGATTCTCGTGTTCGGTCGATACTCGTGTTCGGTCGATACTCATGTTCGGTCGATTCTCGTGTTCGGTCGATACTCGTGTTCGGTCGATTCTCGTGTTCGGTCGATACTCGTGTTCGGTCGATACTCGTGTTCGGTCGATACTCATGATCGGTCGATTCTCGAGTTCGGTCGATTCTCGTGTTCGGTCGATGCTCGTGTTGGTCGATACTCATGTTCGGTCGATTCTCGTGTTCGGTCGATACTCGTGTTCGGTCGATACTCATGTTCGGTCGATTCTCGTGTTCGGTCGATACTCGTGTTCGGTCGATTCTCGTGTTCGGTCGATACTCGTGTTCGGTCGATACTCGTGTTCGGTCGATACTCGTGTTCGGTCGATTCTCGTGTTCGGTCGATACTCGTGTTCGGTCGATACTCGTGTTCGGTCGATACTCGTGTTCGGTCGATACTCGTGTTCGGTCGATACTCGTGTTCGGTCGATACTCATCCTCCTCAGGAGCAGAAAACAGCTCCACAGGGACTCAGAGCTGAAATATTTACGCTGATAGACTCAGAAATGACAAAGATTTTCGCTTTAGATACTTGAGAGTCACTTTTGGCTTTTGGCTTCACGTCGGCTTTAATCAGATGCACTTGTCAACTCACACACAACGCAACTCGTCTTTTTCTCAAACTCTCATCAGTTTTACTCAGAAAATGGTCTGTTGACTGATGCACTTTTTCTTGCGTCTTAAAAAGTCGAATGGATATTGTGAGCTGTGTGTGGAGGTGGAATCACAGGAAACCCTCACACACAGATGAACACAAACACACACAGCAGCAACAGGACTTTTTTCTACATCATATTCTGTCTCTGAGGTCATGTGACTTTCCCTGTTTGTGGATCAGATTTGTGTTTTTGAACAGAGTCCAAATGAAGCTGACGAAGGCCATTTATTTATTTACGGACAAAATGTTGACGTCCAAACCCCAGGATCGTGTAGAGCAAATCCTGACAGCAGCAGGTCCAGCAGCAGAAGAGCCACGATTTTACACAAACTGAACTGGAGCCAGGGGCTGTGGAGCCGGAGAGCGCCCATGAACACTTCCTGTTTGGAACACGGCGGTTAGCGGGTTAGCGGGTTAGCAGTGTCCAGAGATGGACAGACTGTGCTGTTTACATGACATCCATCCATCTTCTCCCGCTTAATCCCTCTGGGTCGTGGGGGCAGCTGCCCAATGCTCACAGCCCCTGACCCCCTATGACCCCCTCTGCAGGTGGAGCCACAGCCCCTGACCCCCTATGACCCCCTCTGCAGGTGGAGCCACAGCCCCTGACCCCCTATGACCCCCTCTGCAGGTGGAGCCACAGCCCCTGACCCCCTATGAACCCCTCTGCAGGTGGAGCCACAGCCCCTGACCCACTATGAACCCCTCTGCAGGTGGAGCCACAGCCCCTGACCCCCTATGAACCCCTCTGCAGGTGGAGCCACAGCCCCTGACCCCCTATGAACCCCGCGGCAGGTGGAGCCACAGCCCCTGACCCCCTATGACCCCCTCTGCAGGTGGAGCCACAGCCCCTGACCCCCTATGACCCCCTCTGCAGGTGGAGCCACAGCCCCTGACCCCCTATGACCCCCTCTGCAGGTGGAGCCACAGCCCCTGACCCCCTATGAACCCCTCTGCAGGTGGAGCCACAGCCCCTGACCCCCTATGACCCCCTCTGCAGGTGGAGCCACAGCCCCTAACCCCCTATGACCCCCTCTGCAGGTGGAGCCACAGCTCCTGACCCCCTATGACCCCCTCTGCAGGTGGAGCCACAGCTCCTGACCCCCTATGACCCCCTCTGCAGGTGGAGCCACAGCCCCTGACCCCCTATGACCCCCTCTGCAGGTGGAGCCACAGCCCCTGACCCCCTATGACCCCCTCTGCAGGTGGAGCCACAGCCCCTGACCCCCAATGACCCCCTCTGCAGGTGGAGCCACAGCCCCTGACCCCCAATGACCCCCACAGCAGGTGGAGCCACAGCCCCAGACCCCCAATGACCCCCCTCTGCAGGTGGAGCCACAGCCCCTGACCCCTATGACCCCCTCTGCAGGTGGAGCCACAGCTCCTGACCCCCTATGACCCCCTCTGCAGGTGGAGCCACAGCCCCTGACCCCCTATGACCCCCTCTGCAGGTGGAGCCACAGCCCCTGACCCCCTATGACCCCCTCTGCAGGTGGAGCCACAGGAGGGAGGACAACATGGTCCTTGATGTTAGTTCAGGTGCTGCATGTTTTTGGGTTGATGGGGGAAACAGGAGCCTGGAGGAAACCCATCCAGACACAGGGAGAACATGCAAACTCCACACAGAAAGACCCGGGGATCGAACCCGCAACCTTCTGCTGTGAGGCCTGACCGTGCCGCCTGTTTACATGACACAGGATTTTATATCCCACATAAAAAGATTTTGTTTTTAATTTTACAGTAAAAAGTGGATTCTTTGGGAAGTGAATAAAATAAATCAGATACAATTTTAAACTGGGATTAAGAGCAGAAAGAACCAACACATGAATCAGGAGCAGAATGAACAGTATTAAGTGAGTATTAACAGCTGTAGTACAGCAGTAGAGGCAGGATTAGCAGCATCAGTAACAGTAGTTGTAGTATTAAGTGAGTATTAACAGCTGTAGTACAGTAGTAGAGGCAGGATTAGCAGCATCAGTAACAGTAGTTGTAGTATTAAGTGAGTATTAACAGCTGTAGTACAGCAGTAGAGGCAGGATTAGCAGCATCAGTAACAGTAGTTGTAGTATTAAGTGAGTTATTAACAGCTGTAGTACAGTAGTAGAGGCAGGATTAGCAGCATCAGTAACAGTAGTTGTAGTATTAAGTGAGTATTAACAGCTGTAGTACAGTAGTAGAGGCAGGATTAGCAGCATCAGTAACAGTAGTTGTAGTATTAAGTGAGTATTAACAGCTGTAGTACAGCAGTAGAGGCAGGATTAGCAGCATCAGTAATAGTAGTTGTAGTATTAAGTGAGTATTAACAGCTGTAGTACAGCAGTAGAGGCAGGATTAGCAGCATCAGTAACAGTAGTTGTAGTATTAAGTGAGTATTAACAGCTGTAGTACAGTAGTAGAGGCAGGATTAGCAGCATCAGTAACAGTAGTTGTAGTATTAAGTGAGTATTAACAGCTGTAGTACAGTAGTAGAGGCAGGATTAGCAGCATCAGTAATAGTAGTTGTAGTATTAAGTGAGTATTAACAGCTGTAGTACAGCAGTAGAGGCAGGATTAGCAGCATCAGTAACAGTAGTTGTAGTATTAAGTGAGTATTAACAGCTGTAGTACAGCAGTAGAGGCAGGATTAGCAGCATCAGTAATAGTAGTTGTAGTATTAAGTGAGTATTAACAGCTGTAGTACAGCAGTAGAGGCAGGATTAGCAGCATCAGTAATAGTAGTTGTAGTATTAAGTGAGTATTAACAGCTGTAGTACAGTAGTAGAGGCAGGATTAGCAGCATCAGTAACAGTAGTTGTAGTATTAAGTGAGTATTAACAGCTGTAGTACAGTAGTAGAGGCAGGATTAGCAGCATCAGTAACAGTAGTTGTAGTATTAAGTGAGTATTAACAGCTGTAGTACAGTAGTAGAGGCAGGATTAGCAGCATCAGTAACAGTAGTTGTAGTATTAAGTGAGTATTAACAGCTGTAGTACAGCAGTAGAGGCAGGATTAGCAGCATCAGTAACAGTAGTTGTAGTATTAAGTGAGTATTAACAGCTGTAGTACAGTAGTAGAGGCAGGATTAGCAGCATCAGTAACAGTAGTTGTAGTATTAAGTGAGTATTAACAGCTGTAGTACAGTAGTAGAGGCAGGATTAGCAGCATCAGTAACAGTAGTTGTAGTATTAAGTGAGTATTAACAGCTGTAGTACAGTAGTAGAGGCAGGATTAGCAGCATCAGTAATAGTAGTTGTAGTATTAAGTGAGTATTAACAGCTGTAGTACAGCAGTAGAGGCAGGATTAGCAGCATCAGTAACAGTAGTTGTAGTATTAAGTGAGTATTAACAGCTGTAGTACAGTAGTAGAGGCAGGGATTAGCAGCATCAGTAATAGTAGTTGTAGTATTAAGTGAGTATTAACAGCTGTAGTACAGCAGTAGAGGCAGGATTAGCAGCATCAGTAATAGTAGTTGTAGTATTAAGTGAGTATTAACAGCTGTAGTACAGCAGTAGTAGAGGCAGGATTAGCAGCATCAGTAACAGTAGTTGTAGTATTAAGTGAGTATTAACAGCTGTAGTACAGTAGTAGAGGCAGGATTAGCAGCATCAGTAACAGTAGTTGTAGTATTAAGTGAGTATTAACAGCTGTAGTACAGCAGTAGAGGCAGGATTAGCAGCATCAGTAACAGTAGTTGTAGTATTAAGTGAGTATTAACAGCTGTAGTACAGTAGTAGAGGCAGGATTAGCAGCATCAGTAATAGTAGTTGTAGTATTAAGTGAGTATTAACAGCTGTAGTACAGTAGTAGAGGCAGGATTAGCAGCATCAGTAATAGTAGTTGTAGTATTAAGTGAGTATTAACAGCTGTAGTACAGTAGTAGTAGAGGCAGGATTAGCACCATCAGTAACAGTAGTTGTAGTATTAAGTGAGTATTAACAGCTGTAGTACAGTAGTAGAGGCAGGATTAGCAGCATCAGTAATAGTAGTTGTAGTATTAAGTGAGTATTAACAGCTGTAGTACAGTAGTAGAGGCAGAATTAGCAGCATCAGTAACAGTAGTTAGGTTCAGTGTGGTTCGAGTGGACAGAGAACAGCCTGTGTATTTGTAATAGTAGTATTATATGTAGTAGTATTTGTACAAGTATTTGCAGTAGTATTCGCAGTATTTGCAGTATTCACAGTAGTATTTGCAGTAGTATTTGCAGTAGTATTCACAGTATTCGCAGTAGTATTCGCAGTATTCGCAGTACTATTCGTAGAATTTGAAGTAGTATTTGCAGTAGTATTTGCAGTATTTGCAGTATTCGCAGGAGTATTTGCAGTAGTATTTACAGTAGTATTTGTAGTAGTATTTGCAGTAGTATTCGCAGTAGTATTTGCAGTAGTATTTCTAGTAGTATTTGCAGTAGTATTCGCAGTATTTGTAGTAGTATTCGCATTAGTATTTGTAGTAGTATTTGCATTAGTATTCGCAGTATTTGTAGTAGTATTTGCAGTAGTATTTGCAGTACTATTTGCAGTAGTATTCGCAGTATTTGTAGTAGTATTCGCAGTAGTATTTGTAGTAGTATTTGCAGTAGTATTCGCAGTATTTACAGTATTTGCAGTCGTATTTGCAGTAGTATTCGCAGTATTATTCGCAGTATTTGTAGTAGTATTTGCATTAGTATTTGCAGTAATAGTAGTAGTATTCGCAGTAGTATTAGCATAGTATCTGCAGTAGTATTCGCAGTATTCGCAGCAGTATTTGGCAGCATATTGCAGCATAGTACATCCGCAGTATTCGCAGTAGCATTCGCAATATTGGCAGCAGTATTGCAGCATTTACAGTATTCGCAATGGTATTTGCAGTATTATTGCAGTGTTGCAATGTGTTGCATTAGTATTAGTATTGCAGTGCAGTATCGCGGTAGTATTCGCAGTAGTATGTGCAGTAGTATTATGAGCAGTATTATGATAGCATATTGCAGTAGTATTTGCAGTAATAATCTGATAGTATTCGCAGTATGTTGCAGTAGTATTGCAATGTTGCAGTAACCTGGTATGTTGCGGTAGTATTCGCAGTAGTATTTGCAGTAGTATTCGCAGTAATATCTGCACATTAGTAGTAATATTGCAATAGTATTTGCAATTATTCGCAGTATTCGCAGTATTGCAGTAATATTATGAGTAGTATTCAGTATTCGCAGTATTCGCAGTAGTATTTGCAGTATTTCGCAATATTCGCGGATAATATTTCGCATAGCATTCGCAATAGTATTCGCAATATGTCGCGGTATTCGCAGTAGTATTTGTAGTATTTGCAGTAGTATTCGCAGTAGTATTCGCAGTAGTATTCGCAGCAGTATTTGCAGTAGTATTCGCAGTAGTACTCGCAGTATTCGCAGTAGTATTCGCAGTATTCGCAGTAGTATTCGCAGTAGTACTCGCAGTATTCGCAGTAGTACTCGCAGTATTCGCAGTAGTACTCGCAGTAGTACTCGCAGTATTCGCAGTAGTACTCGCAGTATTCGCAGTAGTACTCGCAGTATTCGCAGTAGTACTCGCAGTAGTACTCGCAGTATTCGCAGTACTGTGTGTGCAGCCTGACTCCCTCCATTACTGTTTCTATGATTATGATTATCGCCGGGGTAATTAATAAAGCATGTGACAGACGAGAGCTTTATCTGCCCCGCTCCGTCTCCGCGGCGACCAAGACAAATCACAGCTCTGCCACATCGACCCCCACTGCACGAGAGAAACAGAACAGTCCAATTAATACACACGTGTCTGGCCATCGCTCACAGGAGAGAGGAGGAGAGGAGAGGAGAGGAGAGGAGGAGAGGAGGAGAGGAGAGAGGAGAGGAGGAGAGAGGAGAGAGGAGAGAGGAGAGGAGAGGAGAGAGGAGAGGAGAGGAGGAAGAGAGAGGGAATAGGAGAGAGGAGGAGAGGGAGGGGAGAGGGAGAGGAGAGGAGGGGGAGAGAGGAGAGAGAGGAGAGGGAGAGGGAGGAGAGGGAGGAGGAGAGGGAGAGGAGGAGAGGAGAGGAGAGGGAGAGAGAGGAGAGAGGAGGAGGAGAGGGAGGAGAGGGAGAGGGAGAGGAGAGAGAGGAGGAGAGGAGAGGGAGGAGAGGAGGGAGAGAGAGGAGAGAGGAGAGGGAGGGAGGAGAGGAGAGAGGGAGAGAGAGAGGGGGAGAGAGGAGAGGAGAGGGAGAGGAGAGGGAGAGAGGAGAGGAGAGAGGAGAGGAGAGGAGAGGAGAGGAGAGGAGAGAGAGGGGAGAGGAGAGAGGAGAGAGGAGAGAGAGGAGGAGAGGAGACGAGAGAGGAGAGGGGAGAGGAGAGAGGAGGAGAGAGGAGGGAGAGAGGAGAGGAGAGGAGAGAGGAGAGAGAGGGAGAGAGAGAGAGGAGAGGAGGAGAGGGAGAGAGAGAGGAGGAGGGGAGAGAGAGAGAGGAGGAGAGGAGAGAGAGAGAGAGAGGAGAGGAGAGAGAGAGGGAGAGAGGAGAGGGGAGAGAGAGAGAGAGAGGAGAGGGAGAGAGAGAGGAGAGGAGAGGAGAGAGAGGAGAGGGGGAGGAGAGAGAGGAGAGAGAGGAGTGGGGAGAGAGAGGAGAGGAGAGAGAGAGGAGAGGAGAGAGAGAGAGGAGAGGGGAGAGAGAGGAGAGGAGAGAGAGAGGAGAGGAGAGAGAGAGGAGAGGAGAGAGGAGAGAGGAGGAGAGGAGGAGAGGAAAGGGAAAGGCTGCTGAGGAGAGGATAATTGAACGAAAGGACAGAGGGAGGAGGAAGAGAAAGAGAGGAAAGGAGGAGAGAGGGGAAAGATGAAGAGAAAGCGAGAGATGAGCGCAGAGGAGGAGAGGAGGAGGGAGGGAGGAGAGGGTTTATCACAGAGGAGGAGAGGAAAAGGAGGAGGGAAGAGAGCAAAAGAGGAGAGGAGAGAGGGAGATATCGCTGAGGAGAAACTTATCAGACAAGAGAAGAGAGGGAGGAGAAGAGAGAAAGAGGTTAGTGCTGAAGGGACAGTTTATCGGAGAGAGGGAACAGGGAAGAGAGGAGAGAAAGGAGAGAAAAGGGGTGACGTGGGGAGAGGAGGAGTGAAAAGAGGAGAGGAGAAAAAGAGCAGGGTTAGAGAGGAAGACGAGAGAAAGGAGAGAAAGAAATGAAAGAGTAACTGTTCCGTCTTTTCCCTCATAAACCCCAGAACACTTGGTCTGTGGCAGAGTGGTTAGCCCTCACAGGTCACAGGTCAAAGGTCACAGGTTTCCACGGCGACAAACCACAATGTAAAGAGTCAAACTGTCATTTCCTCCCTTCTGTTTTTACTTTAAAATGTCACAAATAAAAGTTCAAATCATCGACTGGAGGAGAATTATTCAGGAAATTATCAATTAGTGTTTGACAGGTCCAGGTCCGAGTCCAGGTCAAGGTCCGGGTCCGGGTCCAGGTCCGGGTCCAGGTCCGGGTCCAGGTCCGGGTCCAGGTCCAGGTCCAGGTCCGGGTCCGGGTCCGGGTCCGGGTCCAGGTCCAGGTCCAGGTCCAGGTCCGAGTCCAGGTCCGGGTCCGGGTCCGGTCTGGGTCCAGGTCCAGGTCCAGGTCTGAGTCCAGGTCCAGGTCCGAGTCCAGGTCCGGGTCCGGGTCCGGGTCCGGGTCCAGGTCCAGGTCCAGGTCCAGGTCCAGGTCCGAGTCCAGGTCCGGGTCCGGGTCCGGGTCCGAGTCCAGGTCCAGGTCCGGGTCTGGGTCCAGGTCCAGGTCCAGGTCCAGGTCCAGGTTTAAGCAGGACTCGGGGTCGGGGTTAAAGAAGTCCAGTCCCAGTGGATTATCGGGGCTCTCGGGCCTAATCCTGGTCTGATCCTGGTTAAGTCCGGACGTAATCCTGGTTTAGTCCTGGACCAACCAGAGGTGATTATTATTGATCATGTCCTTTGTGGGGTCCTGCTTTAGTCCTGTTTCAGTCCCATTTCAGCCCTGTTTCAGCCCAGTTTCAGTCCTGTTTCAGCCCTGTTTCAGTCCTGTTTCAGCCCTGTTTCAGTCCTGTTTCAGCCCTGTTTCAGCCCTGCTTTAGTCCTGTTTCAGTCCCATTTCAGTTCTGTTTCAGTCCTGTTTCAGTCCTGTTTCAGTCCCATTTCAGCCCTGTTTCAGCCCAGTTTCAGTCCTGTTTCAGCCCTGTTTCAGCCCTGCTTTAGTCCTGTTTCAGTCCCATTTCAGCCCTGTTTCAGCCCAGTTTCAGACCTTGTTTCAGTCCTGTTTCAGTCCTGTTTCAGCCCTGTTTCAGTCCTGTTTCAGTCCCATTTCAGCCCTGTTTCAGCCCAGTTTCAGTCCTTGTTTCAGTCCTGTTTCAGCCCTGCTTTAGTCCTGTTTCAGTCCTGTTTCAGTCCCATTTCAGCCCTGTTTCAGCCCAGTTTCAGTCCTGTTTCAGCCCTGTTTCAGTCCTGTTTCAGCCCTGTTTCAGTCCTGTTTCAGTCCCATTTCAGCCCTGTTTCAGTCCTGTTTCAGCCCTGTTTCAATCCTTATTTCAGTCCTGTTTCAGCCCTGTTTCAGTCCTGTTTCAGCCCTGCTTCAGCCCTGTTTCAGTCCTGTTTCAGTCCCATTTCAGCCCTGTTTCAGTCCTGTTTCAGCCCTGTTTCAATCCTTGTTTCAGCCCTGTTTCAGTCCTGTTTCAGCCCTGTTTCAGCCCAGTTTCAGCCCTGTTTCAGTCCTGTTTCAGCCCTGTTTCAGTCCTGTTTCAGCCCTGTTTCAGCCCTGTTTCAGTCCTGTTTCAGCCCTGTTTCAGTCCTGTTTCAGCCCTGTTTCAGTCCTGTTTCAGTCCCGTTTCAGCCCTGTTTCAATCCTTGTTTCAGTTCTGTTTCAGCCCTGTTTCAGTCCTGTTTCAATCCTGCTTTAGTCCTGTTTCAGTCCCATTTCAGCCCTGTTTCAGTCCTGTTTCAGCCCTGTTTCAATCCTTGTTTCAGTCCTGTTTCAGCCCTGTTTCAGTCCTGTTTCAGCCCTGTTTCAATCCTTGTTTCAGTCCTGTTTCAGCCCTGTTTCAGCCCTGTTTCAGTCCTGTTTCAGCCCTGTTTCAATCCTTGTTTCAGTCCTGTTTCAGCCCTGTTTCAGCCCTGTTTCAGTCCTGTTTCAGCCCTGTTTCAGTCCTGTTTCAGTCCTGTTTCAGCCCTGTTTCAGTCCTGTTTCAGTCCCATTTCAGCCCTGTTTCAGTCCTGTTTCAGCCCTGTTTCAATCCTTGTTTCAGTCCTGTTTCAGCCCTGTTTCAGTCCTGTTTCAGCCCTGTTTCAGTCCTCGTTTCAGTCCTGTTTCAGTCCCATTTCAGTTCTGTTTCAGCCCTGTTTCAGTCCTGCTTCAGTCCCATTTCAGTTCTGTTTCAGCCCTGTTTCAGTCCTCGTTTCAGTCCTGTTTCAGTCCTGTTTCAGCCCTGTTTCAGTCCTGTTTCAGTCCTGTTTCAGTCCTGTTTCAGCCCTGTTTCAGTCCTGTTTCAGTCCTGTTTCAGCCCTGTTTCAGCCCTGTTTCAGCCCTGTTTCAGCCCTCGTTATCCTGGAGTCGCACAGATCTCTCTCTGCGGGTGAAATGTTTGTCCTGTTTCTGATCATCACATTATTTTGTGTCTAAAAATCAATATTTCTGCTCCAGCTCTGACGCCCTGACAGCGGGAGGCAGCGTCTGGACGACAGAGGAGAGGAGAGGAGAGGGGGAGGAGAGAGGAGAGGAAAGAGGAGGGAGGAGAGGAAAGAGGAGAGACTGAGAGGAAAGAGGAGAGACTGAGAGGAGGGAGAGAGGAGGGAGAGAGGAGGGAGAGAGGAGGGAGAGAGAGTCGGTGTGTGTTTAAACATTAACAGAGCAGATGAGGCCTGGAGTGTGTTTAGATCCTCGACCTTTGACCTGCGTCGATAGAACAGCTGCCAAACACTGCGAGGGTCAAGAGCAGCACTCAGAGAGAGACTACAGAGAGAGACTACAGAGAGAGACTACAGAGAGAGACTACAGAGAGAGACTACAGAGAGACTACAGAGAGAGACTACAGAGAGAGACTACAGAGAGAGACTACAGAGAGAGACTACAGAGAGACTACAGAGAGACTACAGAGAGAGACTACAGAGAGAGACTACAGAGAGACTACAGAGAGACTACAGAGAGAGACTACAGAGAGAGACTACAGAGAGACTACAGAGAGACTACAGAGAGACTACAGAGAGACTACAGAGAGAGACTACAGAGAGAGACTACAGAGAGAGACTACAGAGAGAGACTACAGAGAGACTACAGAGAGACTACAGAGAGAGACTACAGAGAGAGACTACAGAGAGACTACAGAGAGAGACTACAGAGAGAGACTACAGAGAGACTACAGAGAGACTACAGAGAGACTACAGAGAGACTACAGAGAGAGACTACAGAGAGACTACAGAGAGACTACAGAGAGAGACTACAGAGAGACTACAGAGAGACTACAGAGAGAGACTACAGAGAGACTACAGAGAGAGACTACAGAGAGACTACAGAGAGACTACAGAGAGAGACTACAGAGAGAGACTACAGAGAGACTACAGAGAGAGACTACAGAGAGACTACAGAGAGACTACAGAGAGAAACTACAGAGAGACTACAGAGAGACTACAGAGAGAGACTCACAGAGAGAGACTACAGAGAGAGACTCACAGAGAGAGACTCACAGAGAGAGACTACAGAGAGAGACTCACAGAGAGAGACTCACAGAGAGACTACAGAGAGAGACTACAGAGAGAGACTACAGAGAGAGACTCACAGAGAGAGACTACAGAGAGAGACTCTCAGAGAGAGACTCACAGAGAGACTACAGAAAGACTACAGAGAGACTACAGAGAGACTACAGAGAGACTACAGAGAGAGACTACAGAGAGAGACTACAGAGAGACTACAGAGAGAGACTACAGAGAGACTACAGAGAGACTACAGAGAGACTATACCAACAAAAGAGAGACTACAGAGAGACTACAAAGAGAGACTACAGAGAGACTACAGAGAGACTATACCAACAAAAGAGAGACTACAGAGAGACTACAGAGAGAGACTACAGAGAGACTACAGAGAGACTATACCGACAAAAGAGAGTCTACAGACTACAGAGTCTACAGACTACAGAGTCTACAGACTACAGAATACAGAGTCTACAGACTACAGAGTCTACAGAGTTTACATAGTCTACAGACTACAGAGTCTACAGACTACAAAGTCTACAGACTACAGAGTCTACAGACTACAGAGTCTACAGAGTTTACATAGTCTACAGAGTTTACATAGTCTACAGAGTTTACATAGTCTACAGACTACAGAGTCTACACAGTTTACATAGTCTACAGAGTTTACATAGTCTACAGACTACAGAGTCTACAGAGTTTACATAGTCTACAGACTACAGAGTCTACAGAGTTTACATAGTCTACAGAGTTTACATAGTCTACAGACTACAGAGTCTACAGAGTTTACATAGTCTACAGAGTTTACATAGTCTACAGACTACAGAGTCTACAGACTACAGAGTCTACAGAGTTTACATAGTCTACAGAGTTTACATAGTCTACAGAGTTTACATAGTCTACAGAGTTTACATAGTCTACAAACTACAGAGTCTACAGACTACAGAGTCTACAGACTACATAGTCTACAGAGTTTACATAGTCTACAGAGTTTACATAGTCTACAGACTACAGAGTCTACAGACTACAGAGTCTACAGAGTTTACATAGTCTACAGAGTTTACATAGTCTACAGAGTTTACATAGTCTACAGAGTTTACATAGTCTACAAACTACAGAGTCTACAGACTACAGAGTCTACAGACTACATAGTCTACAGAGTTTACATAGTCTACAGAGTTTACATAGTCTACAGACTACAGAGTCTACAGCAGGAGTCTCCAACATTTTTCCTCCGCTGAACTCCTTTTACAAAACAAAAATACCAGAGAGCTCCTTTGCTGTTGCAAGAAACTGAATAAATAAAAGCACAGCCACAGCCTTAGAATGGGAACAGTTTGATGCTTATAAAACATAAAACATTTCCTACAGCACAAGGTTAGACATCAACATTTCCAAAACTTTTACAATGATAATAGCCAATGAATTAACCAAAATGTTGTTACTCAGCACAATGATTATAGTTCAGAAATCCCTTGGCGAGCTACGTGGAAGGGGTTAGAGAGCTACGGGCAGAGACCCCCGGTCTACAGTCTGCAAAGTCTACAGCCTACTGAGTCTACAGAGTCTACACAGTCTACAGGGTCTACAGTCTACAGGGTCTACAGTCTACAGGGTCTACAGTCTACAGAGTCTACAGTCTACAGGGTCTACAGTCTAAAGAGTCTACAGAGTCAACAGAGTCTACGGTCTACAGTCTACAGAGTCTACAGTCTACAAAGTCTACAGTCTACAGAGTCTACAGTCTACAGGGTCTACAGTCTACAGAGTCTACAGTCTACAGGGTCTACAGAGTCTACAGTCTACAGGGTCTACAGTCTACAGAGTCTACAGAGTCTACGGTCTACAGAGTCTACAGTCTACAGAGTCTACAGTCTACAGGGTCTACAGTCTACAGAGTCTACAGAGACTACAGAGTCTACAGTCTACAGAGTCTACGGTCTACAGAGTTTACAGAGTCTACAGTCTACAGAGTCTACAGAGTCTACAGAGTCTACGGTCTACAGAGTCTATAGTCTAAAGAGTCTACAGAGTCAACAGAGTCTACGGTCTACAGTCTACAGAGTCTACAGTCTACAAAGTCTACAGTCTACAAAGTCTACAGTCTACAGAGTCTACAGTCTACAGAGTCTACAGAGTCTACAGTCTACAGAGTCTACAGAGTCTACAGTCTACAGAGTCTACAGAGTCTACAGTCTACAGAGTTTACAGTCTACAGAGTCTACAATCTACAAAGTCTACAGTCTACAGAGTCTACAGAGTCTACACAGTCTACAGTCTACAGAGTCTACAGTCTACAAAGTCTACAGTCTACAGAGTCTACAGTCTACAAAGTCTACAGTCTACAAAGTCTACAGTCTACACAGTCTACAGTCTACAAAGTTTACAGTCTACAGAGTCTACAGTCTACAAAGTCTACAGTCTACAGAGTCTACAGTCTACAGAGTCTACAGTCTACAGAGTCTACAGAGTCTACAGTCTACAGAGTCTACGGTCTACAGTCTACAGAGTCTACAGTCTACAAAGTCTACAGTCTACAGAGTCTACAGTCTACAGGGTCTACAGTCTACAGAGTCTACAGAGACTACAGAGTCTACAGTCTACAGAGTCTACAGTCTACAGAGTCTACAGTCTACAGAGTCTACAGTCTACAAAGTCTACAGTCTACAAAGTCTACAGTCTACAGAGTCTACAGAGTCTACAGTCTACAGAGTCTACAGTCTACAGAGTCTACAGTCTACAAAGTCTACAGTCTACAGAGTCTACAGTCTACAGAGTCTACAGTCTACAAAGTCTACAGTCTACAAAGTTTACAGTCTACAGAGTCTACAGTCTACAAAGTCTACAGTCTACAGAGTCTACAGTCTACAGGGTCTACAGTCTACAGGGTCTACAGTCTACAGGGTCTACAGTCTACAGAGTCTACAGTCTACAGGGTCTACAGTCTACAGCGTCTACAGTCTACAGGGTCTACAGTCTACAGAGTCTACAGTCTACAGGGTCTACAGTCTACAGGGTCTACAGTCTACAGAGTCTACAGTCTACAGGGTCTACAGTCTACAGGGTCTACAGTCTACAGGGTCTACAGTCTACAGAGTCTACAGTCTACAGGGTCTACAGTCTACAGAGTCTACAGTCTACAGGGTCTACAGTCTACAGGGTCTACAGTCTACAGAGTCTACAGTCTACAGAGTCTACAGTCTACAAGGTCTATAGTCTACAGAGTCTACAGTCTACAGAGTCTACAGTCTACAGGGTCTACAGTCTACAGAGTCTACAGGGTCTACAGTCTACAGAGTCTACAGTCGACAGAGTCTACAGTCTACAGAGTCTACAGTCTACAGAGTCTACAGTCTACAGAGTCTACAGGGTCTACAGTCTACAGAGTCTACAGTCGACAGAGTCTACAGTCTACAGGGTCTACAGTCTACAGAGTCTACAGAGACTACAGAGTCTACAGTCTACAGAGTCTACAGAGTCTACGGTCTACAGAGTTTACAGTCTACAGAGTCTACAGTCTACAAAGTCTACAGTCTACAAAGTCTACAGTCTACAGAGTCTACAGTCTACAGGGTCTACAGTCTACAGAGTCTACAGTCTAGAATGTTTACAGTCTACAGAGTCTACAGTCTACAGTCTACAGAGTCTACAGTCTACAAAGTCTACTGAGTCTACAGAGTGTACAGTCTATTTTCAACATTTTAAATCTCAAAATTCCTATAAAACTCTGAATCGCTGAATCATACGAGTATCAGTTTAAGAAAAAACACACAGAGCAGTGGGCGTGTCTGGGGGCAGGGGGAAGCATTATTTTCAGAGGAATGGCGTCTTGAGTACAGGAGAATAAAGATCAGCAGGGATCACTCCAAATAAACCTTCAGAGGGTCAGTGAAGGAACGGGAAATGGGAAACAGGACGCAGCGACACGCTTCTGCAGTAAATTCACACTTAAGGACACTGTGATTCATGTTTACGGTGAGTGTTTTATACGTACGGTTGTTTGGCTCCCCCGTGTGGTTGCTCAGTGGTATAATCTCCATGCGCTGTTGTCCGTACAGGTAATAGTCCAGCTCCTCTGACGTTAGCTTAAACCGTAGCGAGCCGCTCTTGCCGCCGTCCTCCGCGCCGGCGCTAACCCCGCAGCTGACGGCGCTGCTGCTGCTGCTGACGCTCGTGCTCTTCACACTGGACGACACCACGCTCACGCCGCCCGACCCTTCTTTGGCGCCGTTCTGTGAGTTTGTCTCCACCACGACCATGTCCTCCCTGACCCCGCCTCCCCCGGGCTGCGGCGGCCGCTCGGGGAGGCACACGGGCGCCAGCGCCTGCCCGAACAGCGCCATCTGCGGGGCGACGCTGAGCTGCGACACCCCCGTGGAGCTGGAGATGCCGGAGGAGGCGGAGTTGGGCGCGCCGTGGCCGCCGTGGTGGAGGTGCCCGTGAAGACGAGCCGAGCGCAAAGTGTCCACGCTGACGGACAGGCGGTCGGCGGGCAGCGAAGAGAGGGGCGGGGCTAAGGTGGAGCCCGGCGAGCTGCTATTGGTCGGCTGCAGTGGCGGCTTGAGCTGCGTCTGCGGGAAGAGCTGCTGCCAGTGCTGCAGGTACGAGGGGTCCACCTTCAGGAAGGCGGAGGCGCTGGGGTCGGCGGGCTTCAGCATCGCGGCCCTCTGCAAAAAACACACAGGGTCAGAGGTCAGAGGTCAGAGGTCAGAGAAGAATAATATGGTTTATGATAAAAAGGGAACAGCACTTTTTATATATTTGTGAGAAAAGATAATGGACACTGAATCACCAGAATGTGCATGAAAAAAGACACTGATATAATAGTAATAATAATAATACATATTATTTATTAGGCGTCTTTCTGGACACTTTAAGTTGCCTTACAACAACATAAACAACTTAAATACGATTAAAACAAACAGTTAAAGTGGGACAGTGTTTAATTGACTGATTGTATTTAGTGTTGTATTTTAATAGTATTTAGTATTTATCACTTATAACTAAGAACAGTGACAGTTGTTTAAACACGGAACTTTTCATACTAACAAGAAAATCCTTCATATCCAAAATGTTTTTAAACTGTCGCCAACTTTGATAATTATTGTGATATAATCGTAGTAATCACCATGGTAACAATTTCGATTTTTTCCGAGGTCACGAAAAACATATTCTATACAAGTCATTATATTAGAATAAACCATATACGCACAATAAGATTAAATAAATTAAATTAAATACAAAAATAAATAAAAATACAAAGAATATAAAGAGAGGATTATCGCAATAATGATAACAATAATAATAATATTGTTATTTTCCGTATTCTTAAAAAAAAGAAAGTAGGAGGGTTATTTGTTTTACACACATATGAACATGTACACGTCTATTCTGATTTCAATCAATCTAACTTTATTTATAGAGCACTTTTCATGCAAAAAAATGCAACACAAAGCGCTTTTTATTTTTATTTTCCTGGGCATTTTAAAGTACCTCATCGTACAATACATCCTGATATATGAGCTATAAATACATGCTTTTATTAAGAACGATTACGAAAAATTGCAATTTCATGTTCAGAATGTTCCTGTTGTGTTTGAAAAACTGAAAAAACTGGAAAAAGTTTGATCGACACGACACATTTCAGAGCGTTTAAGTTGGAAACAAACGCTTTTTACGCACAATTCAAATAAGCGTGTTGAGAATCAGAGCGAGAGCTGTTTAATGTTTGGTCTTTAAATCCGAGTGTCGACAAAGGAGAAACAGACGTCAGACCTAAAGCGGTGAAGTCGTGAACGGAGAAAAGTCGTTTCAGCGTCAGCGTGTGGACTTAACCTCTGACCCCGAAACCTCCGACGCCAGAATCGATGCAGAACGAGATGTCGCGGCAGAGAAATATTTACGAGAAATATCCACGAGAAATATTTACGAGAAATGTACACGAGAAATATCCACGAGAAATATTTACGAGAAATATCCACGAGAAATCTACACGAGAAATATCCACGAGAAATATCCACGAGAAATATCCACGAGAAATCTACACGAGAAATATATACGAGAAATATCCACGTGAAATATCCGGGAGAAATATCCACGAGAAATATTTACGAGAAATATCCACGAGAAATCTACACGAGAAATATTTACGAGAAATATCCACGAGAAATATTTACGAGAAATGTACACGAGAAATATCCACGAGAAATATTTACGAGAAATATCCACGAGAAATCTACACGAGAAATATCCACGAGAAATATCCACGAGAAATATCCACGAGAAATATTTACGAGAAATATCCACGAGAAATATTTACGAGAAATATCCACGAGAAATATCCACGAGAAATATCCACGAGAAATATCCACGAGAAATATCCACGAGAAATATCCACGAGAAATCTACACGAGAAATATTTACGAGAAATATCCACGAGAAATATCCACGAGAAATATTTACGAGAAATATCCATGAGAAATACTTACGAGAAATATCCATGAGAAATATTTACGAGAAATATCCACGAGAAATATTTACGAGAAATATCCACGAGAAATCTACACGAGAAATCTACACGAGAAATATCCACGAGAAATATCCACGAGAAATATCCACGAGAAATATCCACGAGAAATATTTACGAGAAATATCCACGAGAAATATCCACGAGAAATATCCACGAGAAATATCCACGAGAAATATCCACGAGAAATATCCACGAGAAATATCCACGAGAAATATCCACGAGAAATATCCACGAGAAATATCCACAAGAAATATCCACGAGAAATATCCACGAGAAATCTACACGAGAAATCTACAGCGTTTGTGCAGATGGAGAGTTTCACAGCAAATCTCCAATAGTAAAACTTTTCACAAAAAATTCAAATTCACAGTTTCTCTGACCTGCTCCTTCCCTGATAAAACAAATCTAAAAATTATTATTACATTATTTTTCATTAAACTTTTATGTTTTTTTATGGACGCTCAAAGACGCTTCACATGTGGCAAGAAAATAAAGACAGAGTTTAATTTTAGTATTGAAAACAGTTTTTACGACACACTAACCAAGAAAATACACATATCGCTCAAAAATGTAAATTAAAATACTAGAATTACGCAATCGGGGCATCAAAAGTGAAAAATATAAAATAAAGCGACATTTTAACGACTAGAATCACAAATGGCAAAACTTTTTCATCTAAAATTCAAATTCACAGTTTTTACGCCGCACCTTTTGCTAGATAAATATTCTCTCAGTTTCACTCAGGGTCTGTTAAACATTAAAATAGTTTAGTTTGCATCATTTTGCAAAAGAAAATTCTGTAAAAACTGGACAAACGTTTTGAGAGTCAAAGATCGAAAGAGGAAATTACAAACAAAAGCAGAACACGATTCGCTTTGGGCCACGGAACATTTTCATAACTTTGCAAATATTAAAAATAATCGGCTTCAGGTTCAGCGGCTGCTTTACAACTATATTTTTTCCATGTATAATCCAACATTTTCTCAATTTCACTCACTTCATTGGCACAAAACAATCTGAATTCACATTAAAAACCATTCAATACTATAATAATGTGGTTTACAACTATATTTTTGTCCTCTTTTCCATTTAGAATCCAATGTTTTCTCAATTTAATCCACAAAACCATTTGAATTCACATTATAAACTATAGTCATGACAACTGACTGAGCTTTAACAATGAGACTTTTTCCCTTTAAATAATAAAAATCCACTGATGTTTAATCATTTTTTATAGATAAAACGCACACAAAACACTAAAGCTCGTACTTAAAAAATACTTTTGTTCAGGTTTTATTAAACATTATTAAACTAATCGCAAACAGTAATACATAAAATAATAAAAATGTACTGAAATAATAGTTTTAAACCGTGAGTTAAATTTCAATATTACATTTTAAAACAAAAACGTCGCCCTCCTCAAACACTACAGTCTCTTTTAAAATGTTAAATTAAAATGTTAATTAAAATAGTTGCATAATTTTACCATCGATAGAGAGAAAAATAAGAGAAAAAGGGAGATAATTCCACAATTCATTGCAAATAAAACTTTTTCACCAAAAAATTCTAATTCAGTTTTTACGTCCGACCTTCAGCTGAACCGAACGCTGCTGCTGAACATTAAGAAACACAGTTACACAACAGTTAAACTAAAGTGTTCATTAAATTGTGGATTTGCATATTTTTTTTGACACCATCAACAGCAAAACAATAAGAGAAAGAAGGAGATATTTCCACAATTAACTGCAAATAACAAAACGTTTTCACCAAAAAATTCAAATTCAGTTTTTAAGTCCGACCTTCGACTTTTTAAGATTAAAAAAGCGTTTGTTCCAGTGTCGTTAAACAACAAAATACACAAATTCAAATTCAGTTTTTACGCCGTACTTAACTTTTAAAATGTAAAATTAAAATAATGGATTTGTGTAATTTATCGACACCGTCAACAGTGAAAAAATAGGAGAAAAAGGGAAATATTTTCACGACTAATCACAAATAACAAAACGTTTCCACCAAAAAAGTCAAATTCACAGTTTCACCTTCGACTTTTCCAAATATTATTTAAAAAATGCTTCAGACGCTGATAATTATTAAAATTGTGGATCCGCATCATTTATCTCTGCCTGGAATATCCCGCAGTGTGACTTTAAACAGCTCGAATTTACGTTTACTCAGAAGTGGTTCTAGAGCTGAAAAAAATCTATAAAATCAGACAATATGACTGTGAGTGTGTGTGTGTGTGTGTGTATATGTGTGTGTGTGTGTGTATGTATATGTGTGTATATGTGTGTATGTATATGTGTGTATATGTGTGTATGTATATGTGTGTATATGTGTGTATGTATATGTGTGTATATGTGTGTATGTGTGTGTGTGTATGAGTGTGTGTGTATATGTGTGTGTGTATGTGTGTGTGTGTATATGTGTGTGTGTATGTGTGTGTATGTGTGTGTGTGTGTATGTGTGTGTATTCGTGTGTGTGTGTGTGAGTGTGTGTGTGTGTATGTGTGTGTATGAGTGTGTGTATGTGTGTGTATGTGTGTATGTGTGTGTATATGTGTGTGTGTGTGTGTGTGTATATGTGTTTTTGTATATGTGTGTATGTGTGTGTGTGTATGAGTGTGTGTGTATATGTGTGTGTGTATGTGTGTGTGTGTATATGTGTGTGTGTATGTGTGTGTATGTGTGTGTATGTATGAGTGTGTGTGTATATGTGTGTATGTGTGTGTGTGTATGTGTATATGTGTGTGTGTATGTGTGTGTATGTGTTTGTATGTGTGAGTGTGTGTGTATATGTGTGTATGTGTGTGTGTGTATATGTGTGTGTGTATGTGTGTGTATGTGTGTGTATGTATGAGTGTGTGTGTGTGTGTGTGTGTGTTAAGATGGTTTAGTCCTGGTTTAGTCCTGGTTTAGATCTGGTTCGACTTCACGCAGGTGAACTCGATACTCAGCGCCGATCCTGAAAACCTGCGTGAAGTCGAACCAGATCTAAACCAGATCTAAACCAGGTCTAAACCAGGACTAAACCAGGTCTAAACCAGGTCTAAACCAGGTCTAAACCAGGTCTAAACCAGGTCTAAACCAGGTCTAAACCAGGTCTGGGTCTACACTAGTCTAATGTTCTTACACTTGTCCTGCTCCAGCTCCAGATCGTTCTAAAGACTCATTTCTGTTCCCGTCAGTGGGACTTTTTCAGTATCGAAACCTGCGGAAAATGAGGATCTGGTTTCGATACTAGCTTTAGTATCGATTAGCGTCGGATTTTCGATATTTCTGACAACCCAACGTCTGTGTTTCCTCTGATTCTTGCGTTTGGAGAGGCCCGAGACAGGAGCAAAAACAGGGACAGGAGCACAGACAGGAGCACAGACAGGAGCACAGACAGGAGCAAAAACAGGGGCAGGAGCACAGACAGGAGCACAGACAGGAGCAAAAACAGGGGCAGGAGCACAGACAGGAGCACAGACAGGAGCAAAAACAGGGGCAGGAGCACAGACAGGAGCACAGACAGGAGCACAGACAGGAGCACAGACAGGGGCAGGAGCACAGACAGGGGCACAGACAGGAGCACAGACAGGAGCACAGACAGGGGCAAAAACAGGGGCAGGAGCACAGACAGGAGCAAAAACAGGGGCAGGAGCACAGACAGCCTCACAAACACAAGCACAGACAGCCGCAAAAAAAGCGGCAGGAGCACAGACAGGAGCACAGACAGGAGCACAGACAGGAGCAAAAACAGGGGCAAGAGCACAGACAGGAGCACAGACAGGAGCACAGACAGGAGCACAGACAGGAGCAAAAACAGGGGCAGGAGCACAGACAGGGGCACAGACAGGAGCACAGACAGGAGCACAGACAGGGGCAAAAACAGGGGCAGGAGCACAGACAGGAGCACAGACAGGAGCAAAAACAGGGGCAAGAGCACAGACAGGAGCACAGACAGGAGCACAGACAGGAGCACAGACAGGAGCAAAAACAGGGGCAGGAGCACAGACAGGAGCACAGACAGGAGCACAGACAGGGGCACAGACAGGGGCACAGACAGGAGCGAAGGCAGGAGCACAGACAGGAGCACAGACAGGAGCAAAAACAGGGGCAGGAGCACAGACAGGGGCACAGACAGGAGCACAGACAGGAGCACAGACAGGGGCAAAAACAGGGGCAGGAGCACAGACAGGAGCAAAAACAGGGGAAAAAAACAGGGGCAGGAGCACAGACAGGAGCAAAAACAGGGGCAGGAGCACAGACAGGAGCACAGACAGGAGCACAGACAGGGGCAAAAACAGGGGCAGGAGCACAGACAGGAGCACAGACAGGAGCACAGACAGGAGCACAGACAGGGGCAAAAACAGGGGCAGGAGCACAGACAGGAGCAAAAACAGGGGAAAAAAACAGGGGCAGGAGCACAGACAGGAGCACAGACAGGAGCAAAAACAGGGGCAAAAACAGGAGCAGGAGCACAGACAGGAGCACAGACAGGAGCACAGACAGGAGCAAAAACAGGGGCAAAAACAGGAGCAGGGACCAAGTGTCTGTAAAATAAATGATGTTCTTACGGACTCTCCTCTGCTCTGCTCCGGTGGGACTCAGACCGAGGGACGAGTTTGGAGCAAAAAGAAAAACACTCTTCAGACTCCAGCTACGATTAAGAACAGAAATGTATTTTTAAAAGCTCTTCGTAAAAACAGGACAAGACCTGACGAGATAAAACCACCTCCAGACCGAACGCACGTCACAGAAACGCCTCAACTCTGCTTGGGTTTTAAGACAAGGTCTAAAAGATCAGCACTAATGTAAAATAGGGTTGGCAAAAGTATCGAAAATCAGATTCTAATCGATATTAAAACTGGTATCGAAAATAGACACGCGTTTGAGGAGGTATCGATACTGAAATGAATCACCTAACTGGACACTTGGACCTTTGCTGAACAGTTTTAAGACCAGGAAGGTCTCAGGAAACCTCCGAGAAGTCGCCCGTCAAACTCAAACCTGCACAAAAACTGAGCCACTCTTTGTTTGTGCTGCAAAGTTTCATTTGTGCTTCTTTAGTTTTGGAGAAATGAACGATTCTTTTACAGGTCAAACTGGGGTCAGAGCCACAGGAAGAAGAAAAATGCTCCAAAACGCCCAAAATGGAGTCAAACATTTGTGCTGTTTTGTGTGATTCTGGTTCTTCAGATATTCACAGTTTTATTTTGGTCGATGACGTCGTCCAGAACCTCAGAATGTGAAACAGCCTCAAAACAGGAAGAAAATGATGTCAAACGTTTGTATTTGGTTTGTGCTGTTTTGTGCTGTGACAGTTTCATTTGTGTGAGTTTATTTCTAAAATTCTTCATTATTATTTCTGTGGTAATTATAGGACGTCATTTCTGCTCAGCTGACGGAGACAAACTCCACAAAACTAGAGAAGAGAAACAACCTGAGGCTGAGGAAAAGTCTGTTTGTCTTTAGTCTTTTGCTTTTGATTCAGATTTTATAGAATAGACTAAACCAGGACTAAACTCAGACTAAACCAGGACTAAACTCAGACTAAACCAGGACTAAACTCAGACTAAACCAGGTCTAAACTTGGACTGAAATGACGTCCTATAATTACCACAGAAATAATAATGAATAATTTTAGCACAAATCAAATCCAAACGTTTTCTCTCATCTTCTTCCTGTTTTGAGGCTGTTTCACATTCTGAGGTTCTGGACGACGTCATCGACCAAAATAAAACTGTGAACATCTGAAGAATCAGAATCACACAAATGAAACTTTCCGCAGCACAAACGAAGCACAAACGCCCGTCTTAGTTCTGGTGCAGGTTTGCGTTGGACGGGGCGACTTCACGCAGGTGGACGTGCTCAGAGTTCATCTCAAACCCCGCACCGCCTCGTTCGTGGGCAAAGGCTGGTCCGCTGCACCACAACAGTGCGATAATTAGAAAAGGCTGTGGCGGCGGCGCTGCTCGTTTGTCTCTGTCTCCTCTCAAACGTAATCGCTCCAGGACGACGGGGGTAGAACCTGCGAACCCGCCGCAGAATTCACGCTCACGCCGCAGATCATCAGCAGATATTTACTCAAACTAATGAACATGACGAACGCTTGTTTAGCGTTATTTCTGACCATTCTGTCCCGTCGGATTATTCCCTCTGACTGGACCACACACGAATCAACTGTGGGGCAATAAGAGGGGGTATTACACTCATGTGGGGTAATAAAGAGGGGCTATTACACTCATGTGGTAATAAAGAGGGGGTATTACACTCATGTGGTAATAAAGAGGGGGTATTACACTCATGTGGTAATAAAGAGGGGGTATTACACTCATGTGGTAATAAAGAGGGGGTATTACACTCATGTGGGGTAATAAAGAGGGGCTATTACACTCATGTGGTAATAAAGAGGGGGTATTATCAGAGCGGAGGGGCAGATCACTAGATTATTCAGACAAAACTGAACTCACACAAATCACAGACGGCAGGAAAATCTGATGGATATTTGCCCCAAACTCTCTCCTCCCTCTCTTCCTTTCCTCCTTTCCTTTCCTCCTCCATCTCTCCTCTCCCCTTTCTCTCCTCACTCTTTCCTCTCTTCTCTTTCCTTCTCCTCCTCTCTCCTCCTCCTCTCTCCTTCTCTTCCTCTCTCCTCCTCCTCTCCTCTCACCTCCTCCTCTCTCCTTCTCCTCCTCCTCTCTCCTTCTCCTCTCCTCCTCTCTCTCCTTCTCCTCTCCTCCTCTCTCTCCTTCTCGTCCTCTCACCTTCTCCTCCTCCCTTTCCTTCTCTCCTCCTCTCTCCCTCTCCTCCTCTCTCCTTGTCCTCTCCTCCTCTTTCTCCTTTCCTCCTCTTCTCCCTCCTTCTCCTCTCATCTCCTCCGTGCTGCTGTTTTCACTTCCTCCCTTTCTGTCTTCTTCTCTGTGTTGCTTTCCTCTCCTCCTCCTCCCCCTCTCTCGTCCTTCTCCCTACCCTTTCCTCTCTTCTCCACTCGTCTTTTCCTCGCCGCTGTCCTCTCCTCCTCCTCTCCTCTCTTCTCCACTCGTCTTTTCCTCGCCGCTGTCCTCTCCTCCTCCTTCCCTCTCTTCTCCACTCGTCTTTTCCTCGCCGCTGTCCTCTCCTCCTCCTCCTTCCCTCTCTTCTCCACTCATCTTTTCCTCGCCGCTGTCCTCTCCTCCTCCTCCTCTCCTCTCTTCTCCACTCGTCTTTTCCTCGCCGCTGTCCTCTCCTCCTCCTTCCCTCTCTTCTCCACTCGTCTTTTCCTCGCCGCTGTCCTCTCCTCCTCCTTCCCTCTCTTCTCCACTCGTCTTTTCCTCGCCGCTGTCCTCTCCTCCTCCTCCTTCCCTCTCTTCTCCACTCGTCTTTTCCTCGCCGCTGTCCTCTCCTCCTCCTCTCCTCTCTTCTCCACTCGTCTTTTCCTCGCCGCTGTCCTCTCCTCCTCCTCCTTCCCTCTCTTCTCCACTCGTCTTTTCCTCGCCGCTGTCCTCTCCTCCTCCTCCTTCCCTCTCTTCTCCACTCGTCTTTTCCTCGCCGTTGTCCTCTCCTCCTCCTTCCCTCTCTTCTCCACTCGTCTTTTCCTCGCCGCTGTCCGAGCATCGATCCGAGCGCCGCGGGGCACATTGACGTTTATCATTCATCCACATCGTTTACGCCGTTTTACTTTCACTTTCAGGACAATTACAGGGACACTTTCACTTTCACTTTCACTTTCACTTTCACTTTCACGTCACAATCACGTTTTACACAGTTTGGGAAAAACAGGAAATCACAGGAACCGGAATCAATATCGAGTCTGTTTCTCAGCATAAAAATCCAGTTTTACATTTTCGTATCGACAAAGTTCACGTTTTAAACAGAAGAATCGACACAAACACTGAAATCTGAAAATAAAATAAAACGAAGAATCACATTTCAGAACGTTTGCACAGATCTAAATTACACGTTTAGACGTTTTTATGCAGAGGAACGCGGGGGATTTAAGCAGATTTTGACATTTGTTTAAAGAAATTTCAGTGATTTGCTGATTTCAAATTCAGATTTCGTTGGCGATGAACGTCACAGCCGTTACCGTAAGTCCATTTAGTTAATAACACATAACGAGTATTTTTTATTGCTCGTTTGTGTAGTAAATTACAGCAGAGGTTCCAAAAGTGGAGACAAGATTTAGAAAAACACCGCAATGAATCTTTTCTTTAATTAAAAACAGAATATTTTAGTGAAATTAAGTCAGATATATCGATTCAGTGACTGAAAATGAATCCTGTTCAGCTAAATAAACTGTTTTTGTCATTTAAAATCACATTTCCTGTCAGTTTTTTTTATGCTGTGGGGCCCCGACTCCCATTAAATTACAATTTGAGTTGACGTAATCGTCGAATCCTGCGAGACAAAAGCGCCACGAGATGTGATTTTTCTCACGTTTTTACGTTTTGATTGAAAGAACAGAGCACGGGCGAGTTTGTAGTCGCAGCAGAAAGTAAAAGCAAAAAAAGCAAAAGTAAATTAACGTCAAATTCTCGTCTCGTTCTCATATGTCAAACTCTCGTCTTGTCTCGTTCTCGTACGTCAAACTCTCGTCTCGTTCTCGTACGTCAAACTCTCGTCTTGTCTCGTTCTCGTACGTCAAACTCTCGTCTCGTTCTCGTACGTCAAACTCTTGTCTCGTTCTCGTACGTCAAACTCTCGTCTTGTCTCGTTCTCGTACGTCAAACTCTCGTCTCGTTCTCGTACGTCAAACTCTCGTCTCGTTCTCGTACGTCAAACTCTCGTCTCGTTCTCGTACGTCAAACTCTCGTCTCGTTCTCGTACGTCAAACTCTCGTCTCGTCTCGTTCTCGTACGTCAAACTCTCGTCTTGTCTCGTTCTCGTACGTCAAACTCTCGTCTCGTTCTCGTACGTCAAACTCTCGTCTCGTTCTCGTACGTCAAACTCTTGTCTCGTTCTCGTACGTTAAACTCTCGTCTCGATTTTGTACGTTAAACTCTTGTCTCGTTCTCGTACGTCAAACTCTCGTCTCGTTCTTCTACGTTAAACTCTTGTCTCGTTCTCGTACGTCAAACTCTCGTCTCGTTCTCGTACGTTAAACTCTCGTCTCGTTCTCGTACGTCAAACTCTCGTCTCGTTCTCGTACGTCAAACTCTCGTCTCGTTCTCGTACGTCAAACTCTCGTCTCGTTCTCGTACGTCAAACTCTCGTCTCGTTCTCGTACGTCAAACTCTCGTCTCGTTCTCGTACGTCAAACTCTTGTCTCGTTCTCGTACGTCAAACTCTCGTCTCGTTCTTGTACGTTAAACTCTCGTCTTGTCTCGTTCTCGTACGTCAAACTCTCGTCTTGTCTCACATGTCAAACTCTCGTCTCGTTCTCGTACGTTAAACTCTCGTCTCGATTTTGTACGTTAAACTCTCGTCTCGTTCTCGTACGTCAAACTCTCGTCTCGTTCTCGTACGTCAAACTCTTGTCTCGTTCTCGTACGCGAAACTCTCGTCTTGTTCTCGTACGCCAAACTCTCGTCTTGTCTCGTTCTCGTACGTCAAACTCTTGTCTTGTCTCGTTCTCGTACGTCAAACTCTTGTCTCGTTCTCGTACGTCAAACTCTCGTCTCGTTCTCGTACGTCAAACTCTCGTCTCGTTCTCGTACGTCAAACTCTTGTCTCGTTCTCGTACGTCAAACTCTCGTCTCGTTCTCGTACGTCAAACTCTCGTCTCGTTCTTGTACGTCAAACTCTCGTCTTGTCTCGTACGTCAAACTCTCGTCTTGTCTCGTACGTCAAACTCTCGTTTTGTCTCGTTCTCGTTCGTCAAACTCTCGTCTTGTCTCGTATGTCAAACTCTCATCTCGTCCTCATACGTCAAACTCTCGTCTCGTTCTCGTACGTCAAACTCTTGTCTCGTTCTCGTACGTCAAACTCTCGTCTCGTTCTTGTACGTTAAACTCTCGTCTTGTCTCGTTCTCGTACGTCAAACTCTTGTCTCGTTCTCGTACGTCAAACTCTCGTCTTGTCTCGTTCTTGTACGTTAAACTCTCGTCTTGTTCTCGTACGTCAAACTCTCGTCTTGTCTCATTCTTGTACGTTAAACTCTCGTCTTGTCTCGTTCTTGAACATCAAACTCTCGTCTCGATCTCGTACGTCAAACTCTCGTCTTGTCTCGTTCTTGTACGTCAAACTCTCGTCTCGATCTCGTACGTTAAACTCTCGTCTTGTCTCGTTCTTGTACGTTAAACTCTCGTCTTGTTCTCGTACGTCAAACTCTCGTCTTGTCTCGTTCTCGAACATCAAACTCTCGTCTCGATCTCGTACGTCAAACTCTCGTCTTGTCTCGTTCTTGTATGTTAAACTCTCGTCTCGTTCTTGTACGTTAAACTCTCGTCTCGTTCTTGTATGTTAAACTCTCGTCTTGTCTCGATCTCGTACATCAAACTCTCGTCTCGTTCTCGTACGTCAAACTCTCGTCTCGTTCTTCTACGTTAAACTCTTGTCTCGTTCTTGTACGTTAAACTCTCGTCTCGATCTCGTTCTTGTACGTCAAACTCTCGTCTCGTTCTCATACATCAAACTCTCGTCTTATCTCGTTCGTTGTATCTCGTTCCACTCCTGAAAATCCCCAAATCTGTGACTCTTTAGATTAAAAACGTCTCGTCTCTTTGTAGAAACGTCTCGTATCTGTGGTTTAGGCTGTGAAAACTTCAATCCGAACGAGTTCAGACGACTTGAATTCAGAAGTTTTATCAGGATTTGAGTCGATTTCACTTATTATCCACCAATGGAGCGAGACTTTTGTACTTAAATTATGAAAATACATCTTTGCAACAATAAAGATAAAGAAAAACAACAATTATTTGCATTTAAAATAAGAAACGAAAAGCTTGAAATCAGAAAAACACATATTCTATTGGTGGATCATTTCACTTTAAATTAAATAGACTCAAATAAAATCCGTAAGTCATTCTAACGTACCTAGATTTAGCTTTTTGTGGTGTAGATAAAAACTATAAACACACCACAAAAAAGGATTTTCTATCATAGTTAAACTGACTTGAATTAAGCAGATTCATCTTAAAAGATCAATTTCAAGATTTTTTTACTTGAGATTTTTTTTCCTTGTTTCAAGATATTCATCCTGATTTATCTTATCTCCATATTACAACTTATTCTAAGCACTTTTTATATGAACTCAGTCCAGGTTAAGCCTCTTTAACTTCCTCCTCAAACCAATAAGGGGAAAAATCTGTCCATAAATACTTGAAACTCGTGTTTTCTGCTTAGAACAAGATTCAGATTTCATCTTGTTTTAAGAAAACTTGATAAGTGAAAATTTCTTACTGCACTGGCAGAAAATTTCACTTAAAATAGGGCATTTTTACCTCAAAATTGTTTTTTTTTCTTATTTTTTGATTGGCCTTTTTGTTAGTCCTGAAAGGTTCCTGTGTGTCAGATGCCCTCCCCGTGTCTCCCTGGTGTCTTATTCTGTGTAAAAGCTGCTCCCTGCACGTCTGTTTTCCTGAAACACACGTGATTCAGCTCAGATTTCAGCCTCTTTCAGACGGTTTTGTTGTTTATAACGTGAACTTTGACCAGAATCCTACATTTGAAACAGAAATCGCTAATTTAATCGCAACATTCGTCATAAAAAATCCCCGTCTGAACATGTTCCAGGATGGCACAGCTCTGCAGAGTCACTGTGCTGAAACATGTGTTCGCAGTTATAATCACCGTTACTCATGCGATTCTAGTGAAAACAGTTTGAGATATGACATCTTAACTCCTCTAAATAACGAGAATTAAACCAGATTTCGCACGTTTTGTCACTTCAGATTATAACTTCTGTCAGTTCTCGTTTCCGTGTGGTCTCCCGCTCGTTCAGCCTCCGAGTTTCAGCCGCGGCCGCTTCCCAAACGCCGGGTTTGTGTGTTTGGAGCTCAAACTGAAGCTGTGGTTTTAGCGTCTGAACATGTTTTCCCTGTTCTGCCTTTAAAAAAACACATTACTGGTACCACGCTCGTTAATTCAGTAGTTAATCTGACACAATCCGGTAATTAAACACAGATTAAATCCATTAATTAGTCTGTAGGAGTCGTCTTTTATTACATGAGTGCAAACTGAAGTCTGCAGATGCAGGTTATTGTCTGTCTGTTCTGTTTATGACACAGTTCATGCTGAAATAAACTGTTAAATTAGAGATAAAATCCATTAATTAACACGTAAGAATGGTCTTTTATTTCATTAATTTAAACACACCTGTCATTTAACACAAGCTCAACAGAATATCTTGATGTTTTACTGTAGTTTTTGCATGTATTTTGTTTTTTAATGTCACTTTCTTCTGTTTTTGTTGACGTTTACATGAAGCTCTGTGCGACCACATGTGAAATAAACAGTGAATAAAAAGTCAAATTGGAGCTAAAATCCATTAATTAATATGTAAATGTCGTCTTTTATTTCATTAACTGCAGCTGCACTATTGTGTTTTTGGTTTTTGACACAGTTCATCCTGAAATAAACTGATACATTTTTAAATCATTTACAAATTAGAGATAAAATCCATCAATTAACATGTAGGAGTCGCCTTTTACTTCATTAACTCAAACGCATGTGTTATTTAATACGAGCTCGACAGAATATCTTGGTGTTTTACTGTAGTTTTTGCATGTATTTTGTTTTTTCATTTCAGTTTCTTCTGTTTTCGTTGACTTTTACATGAAGCTAATGAATGTGAGAATGTGGTCGCTTGAAACGACGGTTAAAATTCTAATATATCTTAATTAAACACAGATTAAATTAGTCTGTAGGAGTCGCCTTTTATTACATTAGTGCAAACTGAAGTCTGCAGATGCAGGTTATTGTCTGTTCTGTTTTTGACACAGTTCGTGCTGAAATAAACTGTTAAATTAGAGATAAAATCCATTAATTAACGTGTAACTTCACTGCGCGTGTCATTTAATACGAGCTCGACAGAATATCTTGGTGTTTTACTGTAGTTTTTGGATGTATTTTTATATGTATTTTTGTTTTTGTTGACTTTTACGTGAAGCACTGTGGTCGCTGTGAAATAAACAGTTAATAAAAAGTCAAATTGGAGCTAAAATCCATTAATTCAAACGTAAATGTCGTCTTTTATTTCATTAACTGCAGCTGCACTATTGTGTTTTTGGTTTTTGACACAGTTCATGCTGAAATAAACAGTTGAATCCTGGTTTAAATTGTAAAATAGCTTTCACAACAGTCTTATTTCATGTTGCGGTTCGTCTTTAATGGACCCGCAGAGACTCTAAGTGTTCATGTGTTTAAGCACAGGTTAAACGCACGCTTCATTCATTCTGATTTCCAATACACACGTCCTCAAAAGGAGCAGGACGCCGTGGCCGGATCAATTATAATCTATGTATTCCAGCGAGCCGCAGATCTGATGAGAGCTCGTGTTATTCGCCCATAAACGCCGGGAATAAACTGTAATGAGCGATTACACTGACAGGCTGCAGACGTCCTCAACACTTGTGGTGATTTTTAAGCTCATTTTGTCACTTAGAAATGCACTTTACACAGACGGGCTGCGGTGGCCAAAATGCACATGATAAATATTACAAACCTGCGATCAGAACGTACGGTTTTTGTACGGTTTTGTCTTGTTTTGGAGCGTAAAAAAAGATTGTGCTGGGGTTGTGAATCAAACGCAGCAGCCGCAGTGTTCTCCTGACCACACAGTGAGCTCAGAGTAAACACAGAAAACTTTGATAAATGACTTTCTAAATAGGATTCAAATGCAAAATCTGGTTTTCTCTTTTATACTTTGAACATTTTGACGTGAAGGCGTGAAAATTATCAAATATAATTGCACTTAAATATGTCTAATTTAAGGGATTTTATGATGAGAATGTCAAAATGTGTATGTTAACTGCCCTTTTATTTGGCTCTAACTAATCCGTACAAAATGCACCCTATGCACAAGTGATTATTGCATTTAAAGGCAATTGTAGAAATATAGATTTTATATTTCTTTAGGTTAATTCTAACAAAAATGTGCTGCATTTGCAATATTAATCTTTGAGTTTGCGCGAGTAAATAAAAACTACAATTGTATAAAGTGTCCAGGAGACGCGTGGCGATAAACAGCGTTACGTAGCAGCTCATAATTCATGTTTTATCGTGATTTTCATTTGTATTTCGCTGTTTCAAAGTCGCAAAAAAGGCCTAAGGTAAAGTCTGGGCTCGACTTTTTGCAGCTTTCTCAAATCTATCTCATTCCTCACCCGGTTCCGATGCGAAAAATCCGATTTAGGCTGCATTTTTAATAGCGTCCACGAGCGAAAGTGTGAGAAATACGCGGCGCGGAGTTAAAAAGGTTTAAACTCTTCATTTGCGCCACGGTGCGTCGATGCGCGCAGATTTATGATTCCCGCAGAGAGCCGTGCGTCAGGTGCGCCGCTGGGGCCGCGCACAGCCGTAAAACACTCCGCTTTTTCTCCAACTGCGAACAAAACTGATGTCCTGATTTAACATTTGCCGTGGCATTTGTTAATACTGTTGATGCGCTTTACAGAATCCTACTTTTAAAACAATATAAACCGCAATATTTATGACAAAAACCTGCCCTGGAACATGCAACTGTAGTAAAAGTATTGTTATTTTTGCAATTCAAGTTAAAAATATCCAATATACCTCACATATAACAGCTTCACTACTCAATATAATTCATTTTAAACTGGATTTGAGCAGTTTTGAATCATTACTTCTGTCCATTTGTCATTTTTTGTTGTTGTGTTATTATATCATATTTCCAGTGCCAGAAGATTTATACAAAACCATTGATTTATCTGAGTTTTATACAAGAAATGTCCCAGGTGTCCCTATTTTAGACAAATCTGCAGCTTGTCAGCAGTAAAAAGAGGCATAAATTGTGATTTGTTTAGGTAAAACACAAAAAAATCTGCTTAAAAACGAGCAAAACGCAAAGAAAATGTGATTATACTGACTTATATGTTAGTCATAAATGTTTTTTGCTTAACAATTTGGCTTAATTACAATTTTATTATTACCAACTACAAAAAAAAAGCGGGGATTGTTTTATTTTCAGGGTTTTATATTTTTGAAATAGTGGTCACGCTAGCTTAAATCAGTTTTAATGCTAATTTTCAAGTGAATTTTTGGATTAAAACGTCACTATTGAAGCGGAATGAGTGAGACACGGTTCAATAAATAACAATATGAGATTTTTGCGTTATTATTGTGGATAAATCGCGTTGTTTTCCCGCATGTGAACTTGGTCCCCGCACACTCGGCTGCCTCCTCTTTACCGACCAAACTAATTGAAACCGCGGCTAACGCAGCAACTAATCAATTTCCCAATTAGCAATTTAGCCTACAAGGAGAGACGACTAATTTGCACAAAAACTACCTTAATTTACGCTTCGGACGCTTGTTTTAATTGAGAAACACGACCCGAAACCACAGCTATCGATTTCCCATCTCCGTGATAAAATTATACAAGTAAAAAGTGTTAAAATGTGTTAGTTTTAAGCGCTAGCCTCGTTTTTTTTAATGCTAGCCCGCGTTATGGTTAGCTAAATAACCGTTTGTCTCGTGTCATCAAATTAGGCTAATTTTAAATCACTTTAAAACTCGTTTATGCGTCGATGTCGGGTAATTGCAGATGGATTAAGGATAAGATAAGGCTTGTCTCCGTAAATGTGATGAATTTACCGGATAAATCGGTTAATAAAGCGTGAAATTAATATGAATTGCGGTGGACTGACTGTGAAGTGCGCGTCGCTCCGCTTCGGTCCGAGCTCCGGGCGAAGTGAAACCCCCCAAAAAAGTGCAAAACTACATCCGAAAAAAAACTCATTTACGTGTGCAAAAGTGCGGAGAAAGTCTGCGGCAAAGTTGGTGCCAAAACGAAGAAAAAAGGTTAAAAGGTTTAAGTTCCAGGGGGAGCGGGGCCGAGCGGGGTCCGTGTCCGGGATGAGGGTGCGCGCGGGCGGGGTGAGGCGACGCCGAGGTCCCGCTGAAGTTGCGGAGCTCCGCGGGGGGAAGAACCGGGGGAAGGAGCGGGACTTCTGCGGGCAGCGTGTCCGGGCCGAGAGCGACGGCGGCCGGGGTGAAGCGCCGCCGAGGTCCCCGCCGAAGTTGTGGAAATCTGGAGGTAAAAGAAAAGAAAGGGAGAGGATGGAGAGGGGGCTTACTTGTGGAGACTGGAGCGCCGCTGGAGGTGCACCATGGAGCGGGCAGCCGGGGCAGGGGTGGCCGCAGAGTGAGCGCTGGTCCGCGGGCAGTGAGCTGGGTCCCTCCGCGGTCCCTCCTCCGCTCTGGTCGCCGGGCAGAGGGGCTTTGGTCCGGGCTGCTGCGCTCCGGGAGTGTCGTGGCTCTCCTCTCCTCTCTCTCCCCCCTGTCTCCCCCACTCTCCCGCACTCTCATTAGCGCCTTTCTGCCCCCTTCTTTTGCACATTCTTCTCAGTTTTACGCGAATCATGAGAAATGTTAAGTGTGTAAAACCGCAGGCTGATTATTTAGATGCTTACGCTGAAGAATGACCTGGTTTTTTATTGTTTTGGAGGCAATTTTTTGCACTTTTAACACGATTACAGCCCGACTACTACAGCTCTGACCACTGAACATGACAATTTTAACTCTTTAGCCTTATTTTATTTTTATTTTTCAAGAAACTGCACACTGGCTTTCATGGGTAACACAAAAAGCAGGATTTAACTATGCATTGTAAGACAAGTGCATAAACAATAATACATGCTTTTTGCTGTTTTAATGCAGGACATTTAAGCAGGACAAAATGTGTGCATGTAAGTACAGGTGTTTTTGACAGACAACTACGTAAACAGTAATAATAATATGTTTTTGCACATTCTTCTCAGTTTTATACGATTCATGAGAAATGTTAAGTGTGTAAAACCGCAGGCTGATTATTTAGATGCTCACGCTGAAGAATCACCTGTTTTTTTGTTGTTTGGAGGCAATTTTTTGCACTTTTAACACGATTTCTGCCCGACTACTACAGCTCTGACCATTAAACATGACAATTTTAACTCTTTAACCCTATATTTTTTTATTTTTCAAGGAACTGCACTGCAGGTAACACAAAAACTCGGATTTAGCTGTGCATTTTAAGACAAATATCTAAAAAATAACTAGATTTTGGGCTATTTTAATGCAGGACAAAATGTGTAGATGTAAGCACAGGTACTTAGACAGACTGCTATTTATTAACTGCATGAACAGTAATAATAATATATTTTTTGCACATTCTTTTCGGTTTTACACGAATCATGAGAAATGTTAAGTGTGTAAAACCGCAGGTTCATTATTTAGATGCTCACGCTGAAGAATCACCTGTTTTTGTTGTTGTTTTGGAGGCAATTTTTGCACAATTACAGCCCGACTACTACAGTTCTGACCATTTAACATGACCATTTTAACTTATATTTTGTTATTTTTCAAGAAACTGTAAATTGGCTTTTATAGGTAACACAAAAATGAAGATTTAAATGTGCATTTTAAGGCAAATATATAAAAAATAAGTACATTTTTTGCTATTTTAATGCAGGAAATTTAGGCAGGGCAAAATGAACAGTAATAATAATCTTTTCTGTACTGTTTTTACTGTTTTTCAGATGCTAAAATGTGACGGACCAGCTGGATGTTGATCCCGTTGTTCTTTACCATGAAATTTCCAAAAGGTAAATTCACAAATATTGAGCCTTTATCATTTTCTGTTAGAGATTAGACCCAGAAACTCGCCGTATTACAACAAAAACCTGCTGCATCTGAGCAGTCTTCATTATCGCCGGTCTGCAGAGCGTTTGATCCGGGACCCGGAGAGCCGTTTATGCCACAACGATCACAAGAGAAGTCACGGTCCCAAGCCTATATAAAAAACGCTGTGTCAGGTAGGGCATCTGTCGCAAAATCAATATGCAAATGGAGTCACAGCGGGAGGCGGATGATTCAGGCGGCTGTGGTCTTTCCAGCGCGCAGGGAGAATCTGGAATATTTCTTAATTGGTTTACGCTCGTGCCTGACATCTGTCTTTGGGACTCATCGCAATCGAAATCGCTTTGGAACGGACGCCATCAGCAGATCACGGAGGTTTTTTTTTAAAGCGGCTGCTGCGCCACAACAATGGATTTAAGCAAAGACACTGCAGATCGATGTATTGTGACAGCCCCGGGGCTATTATTGTGAGACTTTTGACGATACGATCACACGATATTTACGTTACTGTCACGTCCCCGAGACCGATGGAGCCAAAGCCCACAGCCGCCCCTCTGTAGCCGCCATAAAACACCAAACAAGAGCCGCAGCGTTTATTTGTTTCAGTCTTTTAACAGACCAGGCGTTTATTTGGGACCGGACTCAAATTCTTTTAACCAGTACGACAATAATTGCGAATAAATACGGTGGCCTGGCAACTATTTCCACGCTTCCTGACGCCTAAAAATACAAAAACTAAACACAGTCAAGCAATTAAATACTGGCCGCTTTAACTGAAGGCTTTAACTTCATGTTTTAATCATATTTAAGTGGTTTATGTTGTTTAAGGCGACGTTGGGCGTCCAGGAAGGCGCCTAATAAATAAAAAAAATGTGTTGTTATTATTATCGCAGAGGAAAGAGACTATTTTTACTCAGGCAATAGTTGAAAATGTCCAATATACGTCACATATAACAGTGTAACTACTCAAAATAAGTCATTTTAAACCAGATTCGAGCAGTTTTCAATCATATTTGTCATTTTTTTGTTATATTATTATATTATATTTCCCCGGGACAGAGTCAGTCCCAGAAGATTTATACAAAACCACTGATTTGTACTGTTACTTCAGTAGAAATGTTCCTCACTTAGTAGTAAAAGTATAATTTAAAGACACATAACATTTCAAACCTGATTTCAATAAGGAACAGACTCAATGTTCAACACTGATTCTGATCCCACGATAAAAATAAGACACCAGAATGTGATTTTCCGCTTTAAACGGTAGAACTTTCCTTTCTATTCCCTATTTCTCTGTGTCCTTTTATCTGCGTAATCCCTTTTTAGGCTTTTTTTCAGTATCGATACCTGCAAAAAAAGAGCTCAAGTTTAGAAGTTTTAGCATCGATTAATGTCAGATTTACGGTAGTTTTGACTTTAATCAGGGGAAACCCGCAGTGACACAGGGAGAACGTGCAAAGGCTGTGCTCTGATGATCTGCAGTGTGATACAGATAAGTTGTGCCAAAAACGAGTCACGTGGGCTGAAAAACAAGGGACTAAACGAAGGGACGCGAACAAAACTAAAGCGTCTCAACGTAAAATCACATAAACCCACAAACAGAATCAAGAGACAAAACAAAAGGCACAAAACAGAACTGAACTAAACTAACCGAGTGTCTCAGCACAAAATCAGACACGACTCGTACAAACAAAGTGACACGAACGAGACTCAGGCTTCGTTCAATCTGCACCTGAACTGACCAAATCTGACTTTTTTACCCCTGTGTGACCTGTTTCTGATCCTTTAATGTAGACTGTGCACTGTCCCTGTCTAATTAAAGAAATAAACTAAACTAACTGTGCTGTAACAAGCGCCTGTTGTGACCCAATACAGCAACTTAACCCCTGAAGACCTGAGGGCAGTTTTAGTACATTTCTCCTGGATTTTTGTCTTAATGTTGCTTTTCAAACTGCCCCTTTTACCCCTAATGAAGTGTTCTACCTCCTTTTGTTCAGTCCAACCTGTTATTTCACAATCTGCTGCTGTAGTTGTGTCATGAGGCTGTGAGAAAAGCTACAGGACCAGAAATAGAGATGAAAAAACCAGAAAATAAAATTCACTCTTTTATACAAAACCCACAGCAAACATGTAGAAACAACTTTTTGGACATAAAAATGCTTAATTTAGGGCCTGAGCTACAAAAATGCAAAATCTCAAGTCTGTAAGTAAATTAAAAATCTCCTTATTGCCCTAAAAACAAAAAGTGCAGTGGCTCCATGACTTTCCTGGTCCAGTCCTGGAAACAGCTCCTGTCAGGTCCAGGGCCAGAGCCACAGCACTTCTGCATTTCCAGGGTGGAAATTACATTTGGATTTGTTCATTTGGACTGAAATAAACCTTTAAATAAAAATAGAAAGAGATGCACAATTACACACACCAAGATGTGTCATTTTCCATGTGTGTGAGAATTAACTCCACTTAGAGCGACTTTTTCCCTCGTTATAAACACACACAGTCAGAGGAGTCGACCATCTTGACTCACTTCACTCTTTGGCAAAGTTTGGCTCCATCAAAATGGACGGAGCGCATGAGTTTGGGGAAAACAAAGTTCCTGTTGGACACTCGTTTTGCTCCCGTCATCACACAGCGTGAGTGTGACGTAGGATAAAGCCGCAGAAATGTACGGAAACCTCTATGTCTGCACTTTCAGAGGGGAAAAGGACGTTTCTGTCTTTTACACTTACAAAGTTCTGCGGTTATAGAAACATGTTCCTCTGTGTCGTATATGATGTCGTAGGACTTCAGGGTTAAAGTCTCAGAGCAGCTCCATGTTTAGGCGACTTCCGTAAACCCTGAGCTGCTGCTGTGTCGTCGTCGTGTCCGATCCTCATGTGAGACACTTTTGGGGCTTTAAAGTTCACACACAAGTCACATTTAATTAGAAATGTGAACGAGCTCGCCAAAAAAAATCAGATTTCAGGTGTGGAGAATCTCCTTAAACAGGGGGAGGAGTCTGCAGGTGCGGTGGGAGGGGCCTATCCTGCTAAAAAATAGAAAAGTGTCAGGAAATAGAAGCAGTTTTCAGGAGTTTTGGTCACATTACTTCAGTTCCAGCTCCGGGTCTCCAGTTCTTTGCCTTGTTCTGTGTGTTTAACTCTTCTTCTCGTGGATTCTTGGCGACGTGAAAACAAAGCGAAACAAAACAGGCGAAGAAGAAGAAAATCGTGCAGCGTCTCCGTCCTCGATTTGTTTGGCGTTTTAATACTTTAGACTCGACGTTTATCTTGAACCGGTGCTTGTTTGGTGTTTTACGGGATGATCACAAAGCCTTTGCACGTTCTCCCCGCGTCACTGCGGCTTTCCCCCGATTAGGGTCAAAACCATCGCAAATCTGACGTTAATCGACGCTAAAACTTCAGAAACTTGAGCTCGTTTTTCGCAGGTATCGATACTAAAAAGTCTAAAAAGGGATTTTACGGACACACGGGAAGAGAAAAGAAAGAAAGTTCTGCCATTTAATGTGGAAAATGACAGGAAATCACCTAAAGAGCGTTTTGTTTTCATGGTGAGATCAGAATCGAGTCAGTTCCTCAGTATTGAACTCAGGGTAGAAACTTTAGCATCTTTAAAGAAATGATACTTTTCTAGCAGCAAACGTTTTATTATCATCATTATTATAGTAAAAGTTGTGCTTCCTCTTCCCTCTGAGTCTAAAGTGACAAAAGCTTCAGGTGATAATCTGAAAATGATTTGTACGTTTGTGTTTTTTGGCGTCGCTCCTTCACATCTGATTCAGTTTGGACGATCAGATAAAACCATTTCCTCCACAAACAGCAAACCTCTGGTGTTATTCTGCATAAAACGGCTTCTCCTGGAGTTCAGATCTGCACGAGCTGCTCTGAAGTGTCCCTGTGGCTCACTTGAACTTTGTTATTATAAAGCCAGATGCCCTCCCAGCACTTCAGACGGGGAAACGTTTAGCACAGATTAAACAACAAACAGCATCAGGAGAACAGAAACACACCGACGACAGAAACCGACAATAAACCATTTACACTCAAGAGGCCAGAGTCACGATCACTCCAGGTCTGAACCAGGACTAAACCAGGACTAAACCAGGTCTAAACAGGACTAAAACAGGACCAAACCAGGTCTAAACTGGGAACAAAACAGGTCTAAAACAGGTCTAAAACAGGACCAAACCAGGTCTAAACCAGGTCTAAAACAGGACTAAAACAGGACCAAACCAGGGCGAAACCAGGTCTAAAACAGGTCTAAAACAGGACCAAACCAGGTCTAAACCAGGTCTAAAACAGGACTAAAACAGGACCAAACCAGGTCTAAACTGGGAACAAAACAGGTCTAAACCAGGTCTAAAACAGGTCTAAAACAGGACCAAACCAGGTCTAAACCAGGTCTAAAACAGGACTAAAACAGGACCAAACCAGGACTAAACCAGGTCTAAACCAGGACTAAACCAGGACTAAACCAGGTCTAAAACAGGACCAAACCAGGACTAAACCAGGACTAAACCAGGACTAAACCAGGACCAAACCAGGTCTAAAACAGGACCAAACCAGGACTAAACCAGGACTAAACCAGGTCTGAACGAGAACCAAACCAGGACTAAACCGGGACCAAACCAGGTCTAAAACAGGACTAAAACAGGACTAAACCAGGTCTGAACGAGAACCAAACCAGGACTAAAACAGGACCAAACCAGGACTAAACCAGGACTAAACCAGGACTAAACCAGGTCTAAAACAGGACTAAAACAGGACCAAACCAGGACTAAACCAGGACTAAACCAGGACTAAACCAGGACCAAACCAGGTCTAAAACAGGACCAAACCAGGACTAAACCAGGACTAAACCAGGTCTGAACGAGAACCAAACCAGGACTAAACCGGGACCAAACCAGGTCTAAAACAGGACTAAAACAGGACCAAACCAGGACTAAACCAGGACTAAACCAGGTCTGAACGAGAACCAAACCAGGACTAAAACAGGACCAAACCAGGACTAAACCAGGACTAAACCAGGACTAAACCAGGTCTGAACGAGAACCAGACCAGGTCTAAAACAGGACTAAACCAGGTCTGAACGAGAACCAAACCAGGACTAAACCAGGACTAAAGCAGGTCTAAACCAGGACCAAACCAGGTCTAAACTGGGAACAAAACAGGACTAAACCAGGTCTAAATCAGGTCTAAAACAGGACCAAACCTGGTCTAAAACAGGACCAAACCAGGTCTAAACCAGGACCAAACCAGGACTAAAACAGGACCAAACCAGGTCTAAATCAGGTCTAAAACAGGACCAAACCAGGTCTAAAACAGGACCAAACCAGGTCTAAAACAGGACCAAACCAGGTCTAAAACAGGACCAAACCAGGTCTAAACCAGGACCAAACCAGGACTAAAACAGGTCTAAACCAGGACCAAACCAGGTCTAAACCAGGACCAAACCAGGACTAAAACAGGTCTAAACCAGGACCAAACCAGGACTAAACCAGGACCAAACCAGGTCTAAACCAGGACCAAACCAGGTCTAAACGAGGACCAAACCAGGTCTAAACTGGGAACAAAACAGGACTAAACCAGGTCTAAATCAGGTCTAAACCAGGACCAAACCAGGTCTAAAACAGGACCAAACCAGGACCAAACCAGGTCTAAAACAGGACCAAACCAGGACTAAACCAGGTCTAAACCAGGACCAAACCAGGTCTAAAACAGGACCAAACCAGGACTAAACCAGGACTAAACCAGGACTAAACCAGGACTAAACCAGGTCTGAAAGAGAACCAAACCAGGTCTAAAACAGGTCTAAACCAGGACCAAACCAGGTCTAAACCAGGTCTAAACCAGGACCAAACCAGGTCTAAAACAGGACCAAACCAGGTCTAAAACAGGACCAAACCAGGACTAAACCAGGTCTAAAACAGGACCAAACCAGGACTAAACCAGGTCTAAACCAGGACCAAACCAGGTCTAAAACAGGACCAAACCAGGACTAAACCAGGACTAAACCAGGACTAAACCAGGACTAAACCAGGTCTGAAAGAGAACCAAACCAGGTCTAAAACAGGTCTAAACCAGGACCAAACCAGGTCTAAACCAGGTCTAAACCAGGACCAAACCAGGTCTAAAACAGGACCAAACCAGGACCAAACCAGGTCTAAAACAGGACCAAACCAGGACTAAACCAGGTCTAAACCAGGACCAAACCAGGTCTAAAACAGGACCAAACCAGGACTAAACCAGGACTAAACCAGGTCTAAACCAGGTCTAAACCAGGTCTAAACCAGGTCTAAACCAGGACCAAACCAGGACCAAACCAGGACTAAACCAGGTCTAAACCAGGACCAAACCAGGACCAAACCAGGACCAATCCAGGTCTAAACCAGGACCAAACCAGGACCAAACCAGGTCTAAACAAGGACCAAACCAGGTCTAAACCAGGTCAAAACCAGGACTAAACCAGGTCTAAACCAGGTCTAAACAAGGACCAAACCAGGTCTAAACCAGGTCTAAACCAGGTCTAAACAAGGACCAAACCAGGACTAAACCAGGTCTAAACCAGGACCAAACCAGGTCTAAATCATGCCTAAACTTTTGAGGGGCTTTAAGTAAATATTCGGGCTGTGCGCAGCCTTGAGTCTGACGATACGATAAATATGATGATTCGATATGTCACGATACTGAAACAGTGGCTGATATGTGGTGATTTATCCATAATTACTCTGATAATATCGTCAACTGCTCCTTCACAGGAACCAAACTGGAGGAAATATAATGAAATGAACCTTTTCTTGAATCTGTGAATCTGTGAATGTCACTAATGAATCACTGAATCACTGAATGTTTTTTTTCTGAGTAAATAATAAATAATTTCCTACTCATCTCAGGGAAACTCTGTCCTGATAGTTGCTTTTTGTTCAGCCCAGAATCTGCTCCACAACCGGAAACTGAACAAACAATAAACCAAACGTAAAATTCAAACGCGTCAGAATTCTGTAAAACCTTAAAGACCAAACGTGCAGAATCGAGTAGAACAGAAATCACAAATCCTGTCAGAGAAATCACATTCAGATATTTTACCCAAACCGCTGGATCGGCCCTGCTCCTGTCACTCACCTGTCACTCACCTGTCACTCACCTGTCTTGGCGCCGGGTTTGGTTGCAGATCTGGTTATAGTCCCGGCTCAGACCCCGGGGCCCCGCGGGACCCGGGTTTGAATAGAAGTCAATGGGAGCGAGAAGAGAAGTGCGTTTGGTCCAGTTAGTGTCACTCAACAAACGACACGAGCGAGATTTAACCAGGACTAAACCAGGACTAAACCAGGACTAAACCAGGACTAAACCAGGACTAAACCAGGACTAAACCAGGGCTAAACCAGGACTAAACCAGGACTAAACCAGGACTAAACCAGGACTAAACCAGGACTAAACCAGGGATAAACCAGGACTAAACCAGGACTAAACCAGGGCTAAACCAGGACTAAACCAGGACTAAACCAGGACTAAACCAGGGCTAAACCAGGACTAAACCAGGACTAAACCAGGACTAAACCAGGGCTAAACCAGGACTAAACCAGGACTAAACCAGGACTAAACCAGGGCTAAACCAGGACTAAACCAGGACTAAACCAGGACTAAACCAGGGCTAAACCAGGACTAAACCAGGACTAAACCAGGGCTAAACCAGGACTAAACCAGGACTAAACCAGGGCTAAACCAGGACTAAACCAGGACTAAACCAGGGATAAACCAGGACTAAACCAGGACTAAACCAGGGCTAAACCAGGACTAAACCAGGACTAAACCAGGGCTAAACCAGGACTAAACCAGGACTAAACCAGGGCTAAACCAGGACTAAACCAGGACTAAACCAGGACTAAACCAGGACTAAACCAGGACTAAACCAGGACTAAACCAGGGCTAAACCAGGACTAAACCAGGACTAAACCAGGGCTAAACCAGGACTAAACCAGGGCTAAACCAGGGCTAAACCAGGACTAAACCAGGACTAAACCAGGGCTAAACCAGGACTAAACCAGGACTAAACCAGGGCTAAACCAGGACTAAACCAGGACTAAACCAGGACTAAACCAGGACTAAACCAGGACTAAACCAGGGCTAAACCAGGACTAAACCAGGACTAAACCAGGACTAAACCAGGACTAAACCAGGGATAAACCAGGACTAAACCAGGACTAAACCAGGGCTAAACCAGGACTAAACCAGGACTAAACCAGGGCTAAACCAGGACTAAACCAGGACTAAACCAGGACTAAACCAGGACTAAACCAGGGCTAAACCAGGACTAAACCAGGACTAAACCAGGGCTAAACCAGGACTAAACCAGGGCTAAACCAGGGCTAAACCAGGACTAAACCAGGACTAAACCAGGGCTAAACCAGGTCTGAACCAGGGCTAAACCAGGACTAAACCAGGACTAAACCAGGGCTAAACCAGGTCTGAACCAGGATTAAACCAGGAATAAACCAGGACTAAACCAGGACTGAACCAGGACTAAACCAGGACTAAACCAGGGCTAAACCAGGGCTAAACCAGGGCTAAACCAGGTCTGAACCAGGACTAAACCAGGGCTAAACCAGGTCTGAACCAGGGCTAAACCAGGACTAAACCAGGACTAAACCAGGGCTAAACCAGGTCTGAACCAGGATTAAACCAGGAATAAACCAGGACTAAACCAGGGCTAAACCAGGACTAAACCAGGAATAAACCAGGACTAAACCAGGGCTAAACCAGGTCTGAACCAGGACTAAACCAGGGCTAAACCAGGACTAAACCAGGACTAAACCAGGTCTGAACCAGGATTAAACCAGGAATAAACCAGGACTAAACCAGGGCTAAAAAAGGACTAAACCAGGACTAAACCAGGACTAAACCAGGGCTAAAAAAGGACTAAACCAGGACTAAACCAGGGCTAAACCAGGACTAAACCAGGACTAAACCAGGGCTAAACCAGGTCTGAACCAGGATTAAACCAGGGCTAAACCAGGACTAAACCAGGACTAAACCAGAACTAAACCAGGACTAAACCAGGGCTAAACCAGGTCTGAACCAGGATTAAACCAGGGCTAAAACAGGACTGAACCAGGAATAAACCAGGACTAAACCAGGACTAAACCAGGACTAAACCAGGGCTAAAAAAGGACTAAACCAGGACTAAACCAGGACTAAACCAGGGCTAAACCAGGACTAAACCAGGACTAAACCAGGGCTAAACCAGGTCTGAACCAGGATTAAACCAGGGCTAAAACAGGACTGAACCAGGACTAAACCAGGAATAAACCAGGACTAAACCAGGACTAAACCAGGGCTAAAACAGGACTGAACCAGGACTAAACCAGGACTAAACCAGGTCTAAACCAGGACTAAACCAGGGCTAAACCAGGACTACACCAGGGCTAAACCAGGACTACACCAGGGCTAAACCAGGACTAAACCAGGATTAAACCAGGACTAAACCAGGACTAAACTAGGACTAAACCAGGATTAAACCAGGATTAAACCAGGACTAAACCAGGACTAAACCAGGACTAAACCAGGGCTAAACCAGGACTAAACCAGGGCTAAACGAGGACTACACCAGGGCTAAACCAGGACTAAACCAGGGCTAAACCAGGATTAAACCAGGACTAAACTAGGACTAAACCAGGATTAAACCAGGATTAAACCAGGACTAAACCAGGACTAAACCAGGACTAAACCAGGGCTAAACCAGGACTAAACCAGGGCTAAACCTGGGCTAAACCAGGATTAAACCAGGAATAAACCAGGACTAAACCAGGACTAAACCAGGACTAAACCAAGACT
>CM060661.1:39941812-39951812 GCA_030686955.1 Odontamblyopus rebecca
GAGTTGTTCTGGAGCCTCAGGTGTAGATCAGGAGTTGTTCTGGAGCCTCAGGTGTAGATCAGGAGTTGTTCTGGAGCCTCAGGTGTGTACACTAAGCCTCGGCCTCAGATGTTTCTCCAAACATTAGTGACAGTGAACAGTAGAGAGCTTCATGTGTCCTTCAGAGGAGCTCCAGAACAGCAGAGAGCTTCATGTGTCCTTCAGAGGAGCTCCAGAACAGCAGAGAGCTTCACGTGTCCTTCAGAGGAGCTCCAGAACAGCAGAGAGCTTCATGTGTCCTTCAGAGGAGCTCCAGAACAGCAGAGAGCTTCACGTGTCCTTCAGAGGAGCTCCAGAACAGCAGAGAGCTTCATGTGTCCTTCAGTGGAGCTCCAGAACAGTAGAGAGCTTCACGTGTCCTGGAGGGACCGAGCTTCTCCATCTGCATATCTGATGGACGAGTGTGGGTTTGGCGGCTCCAGGAGAACAGTTCTGGGCCGAGTGTAAAGTTTGGTGGAGGGATTCTGGTGTGGGCTTGTTCTTCAGGAGCTTGGACCCTTAGCTCCAGTGATAGGAACTCTGAACACTTCAGCAGAACAAGAGATTCTGGACGAATTAGAGCAAAGACTGAGAGCCAGACCTTCTCCAACATCAGTGTGAACCTCAGACCTTCTCCAGCATCAGTGTGAACCTCAGACCTTCTCCAGCATCAGTGTGAACCTCAGACCTTCTCCAACATCAGTGTGAACCTCAGACCTTCTCCAACATCAGTGTGAGCCTCAGACCTTCTCCAACATCAGTGTGAGCCTCAGACCTTCTCCAACATCAGTGTGTGAACCTCAGACCTTCTCCAACATCAGTGTGAGCCTCAGACCTTCATTGTTGTTCTATTTTCTACGACCTCTTGTATAAAGCTGAGATCTTATATTTTATGACTTATTTTTCTATTTTACTTTGACTTGTACATTTACATTTATATAATTCTGTCATATTTCACACGTCTCTTGCTCTTTTTTTCTTCTTATTTAGAATTTATCACCATTTACTTTGGGACGTGCAGTGTTCTAACCATCGACCCGATATATACGTCTATGGTTCTAATGTGATTGAACCTTCTGCTGTTGTGCCTTTGAGCAAGAACAGTTCACTGAGAGGGGGAGAGCGGCGACTTCTGTGTCAGGACAGAGAGAACAGAGAGAAAACGGGCAGAAAACAGAGAGAAAACAGAGAGAGAAAACAGAGAGAACAGAGAGAGAGAAAACAAAGAGAACAGAGAGAGAAAACAAAGAGAACAGAGAGAGAAAACAGAGAGAACAGAGAGAGAGAAAGCAAAAGAACAGAGAGAGAAAACAGAGAGAACAGAGAGAGAGAAAAGAGAGAGATCAGAGAGAGAAAACAGAGAGAGAGAAAGCAAAGAACAGAGAGAGAAAACAAAGAGAACAGAGAGAGAAAACAGAGAGAACAGAGAGAGAGAAAGCAAAGAACAGAGAGAGAAAACAAAGAAAACAGAGACAGAACATAGAAAACAGAGACAGAGGGAGACTCTTCAGTGCGTCATTGGAGGAATAATAATGTGCATTAGGCTATAAGAAAAACATGAGGTCACTTGAAGTCAGTGAACTGTTTCAAATCCTCCTCTCCTCCTCCTCTCATCTCCTCCTCCTCTCCTCTCCTCCTCTCCTCTCCTCCTCCTCCTCTCCTTCTCTCATCTCCTCAATTCTCCTCCTCTCATCTCCTCCTCCTCTCCTCCTCTCATCTCCTCTCCTCCTCTCATCTCCTCTCCTCCTCTCCTCTCCTCCTCCTCTCCGGAAGTGGGCGGGTCTTAGTTCCAGGCTCCTCCCTCAGACTGGAGCGTCTTGGAGCCTGTGGCCGGGCTGGGAGCGCTGGTCTCCGGCTGTGCGCCCCGCTGTGCCTCCTCGCGCCACCTCGCGCCTCCTCGCGCCTCCTCGCGCCTCCTCGCGCCTCCTCGCGCCTCCTCGCGCCTCCTCGCGCCTCCTCGCGCCTCCTCGCGCTCTCGCCATGTCTCGCGCGCTCGGGCTCGTGGCGCTGTCGCTGTGTTTGTCGTTCGTAGATTCACGGAACGGACCGAAAGTCACGGAGAAGGTACCGGAGCTTCCGCCGCATGATCTCCATCCCGCAGTGCACGCGCTGCCGGGCCGTGCACGCGTGCGTCTTATAACGGGATAGCGCGCGTGCACGAGCGTGAATGCCAGAGGGGTGCGTGTGTGCGCGCGTGCATGCTCCGCGCGCGTGAACAGCCTGACCCGCAGAAAAATCACGGCTCCTCACGGACACGCGCACAGATACAAGAACCCGGATGAGACGATTCAGATTCAAAATGTAGAAGAAGAAGAATCCGAATCATGAATCCAGATCATGAATCCAGATCATGAATCCGGATCATGAATCCAGATCATGAATCCGAATCATGAATCCAGATCATGAATCCAGATCATGAATCCGGATCAGCCGATGATGGATTCTGATTTAGATTTCAGCACGTGCACTGTTCAACTGTAAACAAACTGTATATTACCCCCACTGACCCTCTGACCCTCTGACCCTCTGCTCCTCTGACCCTCTCCTCCTCTGACCCTCTCCTCCTCTGACCCTCTCCTCCTCCTCTGACCCTCTGGTCCTCTGACCCTCTCCTCCTCTGACCCTCTGCTCCTCTGACCCTCTCCTCCTCTGACCCTCTCCTCCTCCTCTGACCCTCTGCTCCTCTGACCCTCTCCTCCTCTGACCCTCTGCTCCTCTGACCCTCTCCTCCTCTGACCCTCTCCTCCTCCTCTGACCCTCTCCTCCTCTGACCCTCTCCTCCTCTGACCCTCTGCTCCTCTGACCCTCTCCTCCTCTGACCCTCTCCTCCTCCTCTGACCCTCTGCTCCTCTGACCCTCTCCTCCTCTGACCGTCTGACCCTCTCCTCCTCTGACCCTCTCCTCCTCTGACCCTCTGACCCTCTCCTCTGACCCTCTGCTCCTCTGACCCTCTCCTCCTCTGACCCTCTCCTCCTCCTCTGACCCTCTGACCCTCTCCTCTTCTGACCCTCTGCTCCTCTGACCCTCTCCTCTGACCCTCTCCTCTTCTGACCCTCCCCTCCCCCTCTGACCCTCTGCTCCTCTGACCCTCTCCTCCTGACCCTCTCCTCCTCTGACCCTCTCCTCCTGACCCTCTCCTCCTCTGACCCACTCCTCCTCCTCCTGACCCTCTCCTCCTCTGACCCTCTCCTCTTCTTCTGACCCTCTCCTCCTCTGACCCTCTCCTCCTCCTCTGACCCTCTCCTCCTCTGACCCTCTGCTCCTCTGACCCTCTCCTCTTCTGACCCTCTGCTCCTCTGACCCTCTCAGGTTTTCTTTGATGTGACGGTCGGGGGTCATGAGGTCGGCAGAATCGTCATCGGACTCTTCGGTGAAGTCGTCCCTCTCACCGTCGCCAACTTCGTCGCCCTGGCAACGGGAGAGGTCAGATGCCCTCCCGTCCTCCTGTGTGTCAGATGCCCTCCCGTCCTCCCGTGTGTCAGATGCCCTCCCGTCCTCCCGTGTGTCAGATGCCCTCCCGTCCTCCCGTGTGTCAGATGCCCTCCCGTCCTCCTCCCGTGTGTCAGATGCCCTCCCGTGTGTCAGATGCCCTCCCGTGTGTCAGATGCCCTCCCACTGTGTCAGATGCCCTCCCGTGTGTCAGATGCCCTCCCTCGTCTTTCCTGTACATGTTTGTTGATCTGTTTTTTTCGTTCTTTTTCTTGGCACAGAAAGATTACGGATTCAAAGGCTCCAAGTTCCACCGCGTCATCAAAGACTTCATGATCCAGGGAGGAGACTTCACCAACGGAGACGGGACCGGAGGTACAGGGGCCGAGGGGCCGAGGGGACCGGAGGTACAGGGGCCGAGGGGACCGGAGGTACAGGGGCCGAGGGGACCGGAGGTACAGGGGCCGAGGGGCCGAGGGGACCGGAGGTACAGGGGCCGAGGGGACCGGAGGTACAGGGGCCGAGGGGACCGGAGGTACAGGGGCCGAGGGGCCGAGGGGACCGGAGGTACAGGGGCCGAGGGGACCGGAGGTACAGGGGCCGAGGGGGGACCGGAGGTACAGGGGCCGAGGGGGGACCGGAGGTACAGGGGCCGAGGGGACCGGAGGTACAGGGGCCGAGGGGGGACCGGAGGTACAGGGGCCGAGGGGGGACCGGAGGTACAGGGGCCGAGGGGACCGGAGGTACAGGGGCCGAGGGGCCGAGGGGACCGGAGGTACAGGGGCTGAGGGAACCGGAGGTACAGGGGCCGAGGGGACCGGAGGTACAGGGGCCGAGGGGACCGGAGGTACAGGGGCCGAGGGGACCGGAGGTACAGGGGCCGAGGGGGGACCGGAGGTACCGGGTCTGAGGGGGGACCGCAGGTACAGGGGCCGAGGGGACCGGAGGTACAGGGGCCTAGGGGCCGAGGGGACCGGAGGTACAGGGGCAGAGGGACCGAGGGGACCGGAGGTACAGGGGCCGAGGGGACCGGAGGTACAGGGGCCGAGGGGCTGAGGGGACCGGAGGTACAGGGGCTGAGAGAACCGGAGGTACAGGGGCCGAGGGGACCGGAGGTACAGGGTCTGAGGGGACCGGAGGTACAGGGGCCGAGGGGACCGGAGGTACAGGGGCCGAGGGGACCGGAGGTACAGGGGCCCAGGGGCCCGCAGATACAGGGGCCGAGGGGGACCGGAGGTACCGGGTCTGAGGGGACCGGAGGTACAGGGGCCGAGGGGACCGGAGGTACAGGGGCCGAGGGGACCGGAGGTACAGGGGCCGAGGGGGGACCGGAGGTACAGGGGCCGAGGGGACCGGAGGTACAGGGGCCGAGGGGACCGGAGGTACAGGGGCCGAGGGGACCGGAGGTACAGGGGCTGAGGGAACCGGAGGTACAGGGCCGAGGGGGACCGGAGGTACCGGGTCTGAGGGGGACCGCAGGTACAGGGGCCGAGGGGCCGAGGGGACCGGAGGTACAGGGGCAGAGGGGCCGAAGGGACCGGGGGTACAGGGGCCGAGGGGACCGGAGGTACAGGGGCAGAGGGACCGAGGGACCGGTGGTACAGGGGCCGAGGGGACCGGAGGTACAGGGGCCGAGGGGCTGAGGGGACCGGAGGTACAGGGGCTGAGAGAACCGGAGGTACAGGGGCCGAGGGGACCGGAGGTACAGGGTCTGAGGGGACCGGAGGTACAGGGGCCGAGGGGACCGGAGGTACAGGGGCCGAGGGGGGACCGGAGGTACAGGGGCCGAGGGGACCGGAGGTACAGGGGCCGAGGGGACTGGAGATACAGGGGCCGAGGGGGGACCGGAGGTACAGGGGCCGAGGGGACTGGAGATACAGGGGCCGAGGGGGGACCGGAGGTACAGGGGCCGAGGGGGGACCGGAGGTACAGAGACTGAGGGGGTAGAGGGGTCTGTTTTCGGGGCCCCAGGGATTTAAGTACAGTGACCCCTGGTTTATGGCGGGGGTCACGTTCCAAAAAGAACCCACGACAGGTGAATTCTGTGAAGTATCAGCTTTATTTTTACAATTATTCTACAAGACAAACTGAACTATAGAATGAAACCAAAGCCAAACCTGTTTTCAGGCCCAAACATTTGTTTAAGGAATAAAAAAATAACTTTTAAAATAGTGTAAAATAATCATGTTAATAGTGAACAGGAGGTTGGACACTGTGCCTCAGGCGTATTTCAGTCCCTCTGACTGAGCCTCTTCGTCCTGACTCCTGCAGCGTCTTTTTCTACTGAAGCTGTGGTGCAGCGTCTTTTCCTACTGAAGCTGTGGTGCAGCGTCTTTTTCTACTGAAGCTGTGGTGCAGCGTCTTTTCCTACTGAAGCTGTGGTGCAGCGTCTTTTTCTACTGAAGCTGTGGTGCAGCGTCTTTTTCTACTGAAGCTGTGGTGCAGCGTCTTTTCCTACTGAAGCTGTGGTGCAGCGTCTTTTTCTACTGAAGCTGTGGTGCAGCGTCTTTTTCTACTGAAGCTGTGGTGCAGCGTCTTTTTCTACTGAAGCTGTGGTGCAGCGTCTTTTTCTACTGAAGCTGTGGTGCAGCGTCTTTTTCTACTGAAGCTGTGGTGCAGCGTCTTTTCCCCACAGAAGAACATAGTTGTGGGGAGTTCTGGGCATTCGTTTCCAAAATAAGCTCGTCTCATCCATATTAAAAACTTGTTCAGGCTCATATCCTCCTTCCTCAGTGATCACTTTACATGTGTTGTGCCTCTGCTCCAGTGGGATTCACAGAGGCCTCTCCGTGCACACAAACATTTTAAAGTCCAAAGTGTTTCTGAAATGTCTCAAACCAGGCCTTGGTGGCATTAAACAGACTTGGTGCTGTGTGAACAGCGTCGCCGATGGCCTGAGATCCTCCTCCTCTTCACTGTCATGAACGCCGCTGCTGTCAGCAAAGGTTTCATAAAGTGTTTGAGCTTTTGTGTGGATAACGTCTGCACCAGCGTAATGTTCTTTTTCCTGCAGTCGTTAATCCACAAAGCTAAAGCTAAAGACTCCATCCTTACGCTGGTCTCGTTGGACAGTCACAACCCTTTTCAAACTTATTGCTGCTGTCGTCCTCATGTTATTTTCCTCCTTCTTTATGGAGAGAACTGTAGATTCATTTATTCTGTAAAGGCGCCTACAGCCGCAGAGCTTCTGCCTTCAGCAGGTCCAGAAGTTTCACTTCTTCTGCGATAGTTTCATCTCCCTCTGCCTTTGGGCTGCTCCGGAGGAACAGAGACCGTATACTGTATTTTTCGGACTATAAGTCGCCCCAGCCAAAAAATACATAATGAAGAAGAAAAAAAACATGTATAAATCGCACTGGACGATAAGGGGAAAATGTATTTTATTAAATCAGAGACCAAGAACCAACATGTCATGTTGAAAGGCGAGTTATAGAAGTTAGAATAATAAAACCCAATACAGAACAATCCGTGTGTCATGTGTTTTTCAATATAGAACCAAAAATAATAAAATAAAATAAAAAAAACTCTTCTTTATTTGTCTCTAAAACCAAAATGAAAAAAATGGATAAGGATTTGTTTTTTCATGTTTGGTTCATATATACGACTCACATAGTCTATGGACTCAGTGTGAATAATGTTATATATGCCGCAGGAACCACCCAAATCCTGACAAATACGGTATATTCTTTATACGGTCTACGGTTTTTTATAAGGTCTATGGTTAAATTTGTCGGGCTGAACAGAGACGAGGCACAGAAACTGTGGACATTGGTCTAAGTGAAACACCAATGTGACTTTTTTCACTTCTACACCACCTCAGCCAATCAGGATTCAGGACACAGTGCACTGGGAAAAAAACGTTATAATCCGCGAAACAGCGAAGCCGCGAAAGGTGAACTGCGTTATAGCGACGGTTCACTGTACTGTAGTAAAAAAAAGACCAGGACAAGACCGAGACTTTTAAAGACCAAGACCGAGACCACAGCCCATCGCGGTCAAGTCAACACATCTTTCACCTGCTCGTTTCTATGGATACATCACTGCTCTGCCTGGAATGTTCCGCAGTGTGACATTAAACAGCTCCACTTTACATTTATTCTGTCACAGGTGGTTTTATGGCTCAAAAATACTTAGAAAAACAGACGTTCTGACTGTGAGCGGTGTCGCCTCTCCACAGATCTGACCTGGAACTCTGGTCTGGTTTGGTCTCCGTGGTGATAGAAAAGGCTTAATGCCGTACTGCGGAACATTCCAGGCAAAAAAAGCAATAACATCTCCATGGAGAAGAGCGTTTGACGGACCCTCCGCCAGAAAAGTTACACAAAAGTTAACGTAAACCCATTTGAACCCCGACCTCTGACCCTGTGACCCCGTGACCACATGACCTCTGACCCTGTGACCTCTGACCCTGTGACCCCGTGACCTCTGACCTCTGTCTCTTCCAGGTCACAGTATTTACGGCTCCACCTTCGCCGATGAGAACTTCAAACTGAAACATCTCGGAGCAGGATGGGTGAGTCCAGACCAAGACCAGGACCAGGACCAGACCAGGACCAGGACCAGACCGAGACCAGGACCAGGACCAGGACCAGACCAGGACCAGGACCAGGACCAGACCGAGACCAGGACCAGGACCAGGACCAGACCAGGACCAAGACCAGGACCAGGACCAGACCAAGACCAGGACCAAGACCAGGACCAGGACCAGACCAGGACCAGACCAGGACCAGACCAGGACCAGGACCAAGACCAGGACCAGGACCAGGACCAGGACCAGACCAAGACCAGGACCAGGCCGAGACCAGGACCAGGACCAGACCAGGACCAGGACCAGGACCAGGACCAAGACCAGGACCAGGACCAGACCAAGACCAGACCGAGACCAGGACCAGGACCAGGACCAGGACCAGACCAGGACCAGGACCAAGACCAGGACCAGACCAAGACCAGGACCAGACCAGGACCAAGACCAGGACCAGACCAAGACCAAGATCAGACCAAGATCAGACCGAGACCAGACCGAGACCAAGACCAGGACCAGGACCAGACCGAGACCAGGACCAAGACCAGGACCAGACCGAGACCAAGACCAGGACCAGACCACGATCAGACCGAGACCAAGATCTAACCAAGACAAGACCGAGAACAGATCGAGAACAGATCAAGACAAGACCAAGATCTGACCAAGACCAGACCAAAATCAGACCGAGACCAGGACCACACCGAGACCAAAACCAAGGTCAGACCAAGATCTGACCAAGATCTGACCAAGACCAGACCGAGACCAGACCGAGACCAGACCAAGATCAGACCAACACCAAGACCACACCAAGACCAGACCAAGTCCAGATCTCGGCATCAGCAGGTTTATTTAAAGGGAGGTGTCAGAGTTTATTTTGGCCGTACACAGAGTTTAAACAGCCACACTGTAAAAACACCTTTAAGAGGAAAAATATAAGAAAAACACTGCGGAACATTCCAGACACAGCGGTAAAATCTCCATGGAGACAGATACACCGCCCTGTGTTGCCCCCTGCAGGTGTGTGTGTGTGTCGCCCCCTGCAGGTGTGTGTGTGTCGCCCCCTGCAGGTGTGTGTGTGTCGCCCCCTGCAGGTGTGTGTGTGTCGCCCCCTGCAGGTGTGTGTGTGTCGCCCCCTGCAGGTGTGTGTGTGTGTGTGTCGCCCCCTGCAGGTGTGTGTGTGTGTCGCCCCCTGCAGGTGTGTGTGTGTGTCGCCCCCTGCAGGTGTGTGTGTGTGTCGCCCCCTGCAGGTGCGTGTGTGTGTGTGTCGCCTTCTGCAGGTGTGTGTGTGTGTCGCCCCCTGCAGGTGTGTGTGTGTGTCGCCCCCTGAAGGTGTGTGTGTGTGTGTGTGCCGCCCCCTGCAGGTGTGTGTGTGTCGCCCCCTGCAGGGGTGTGTGTGTGTGTCGCCCCCTGCGGGTGTGTGTGTGCTGCCCCCTGCAGGTGTGTGTGTGTGTGTCGCCCCCTGCAGGTGTGTGTGTGTGTGTGCCGCCCCCTGCAGGCGTGTGTGTGTGTGTCGCCTTCTGCAGGTGTATGTGTGTGTCGCCCCCTGCAGGTGTGTGTGTGTCGCCCCCTGCAGGTGTATGTGTGTGTCGCCCCCTGCAGGTGTGTGTGTGTGTCGCCCCCTGCAGGTGTGTGTGTGTGTCGCCCCCTACAGGTGTGTGTGTGTGTCGCCCCCTGCAGGGGTGCGTGTGTGTCGCCTTCTGCAGGTGTGTGTGTGTGCCGCCCCCTGCAGGTGTGTGTGTGTGTCGCCCCTGAAGGTGTGTGTGTGTGTGTCGCCCCTGCAGGTGTGTGTGTGTCGCCCCGTGCTGGTGTGTGTGTGTGTGTCGCCCCCTGCAGGTGTGTGTGTGTCGCTCCCTGCTGGTGTGTGTGTGTGTGTGTCGCCCCCTGCAGGTGTGTGTGTGTGTCGCCCCCTGCAGGTGTGTGTGTGTGTGTGTAAATGCCCTGTCTCTGTGTCGCCCCCTGCAGGTGTGTGTGTGTGTGTCGCCCCCTGCAGGTGTGTGTGTGTGTCGCCCCCTGCAGGTGTGTGTGTGTCGC
>CM060661.1:39956812-39966812 GCA_030686955.1 Odontamblyopus rebecca
CATCCTCCCTCCTCCTTCCTCCATCCTCCCTCCTCCCTCCTTCCTCCATCCTCCCTCCTCCACCCTCCCTCCTCCCTCCTCCTTCCTCCATCCTCCCTCCCTCCCTCCCTCCCTCCTCCTCCTTCCGCCATCCTCCCTCCCTCCTCCCTCCTCCTTCCTCCAACCTCCCTCCCTCCTCCCTCCCTCCTTCCTCCTCCTTCCTCCATCCTCCCTCCTCCCTCCTTCCTCCATCCTCCCTCCTCCGACCTACATCCGCCCTCCTCCTTACTCCATCCTCCCTCCTTCCTCCATCCTCCTTCCTCCATCCTCCCTCCTCCCTCCTCCCTCCCTCCTTCCTCCATCCTCCCTCCCTCCTTCCTCCCTCCCTCCTCCCTCCCTCCCTCCTTCCTCCTCCTTAACAAAACCCAAGAAAAATGGAATGGGAAAATGGTATAAATAAAGTCATAATTTAATAAACAGGATTGTGAAAGGTTAAATGATCAGAAAGCAAAGTAACCGTACAGAATTTACCCAAAAGCACTCAACGCAGGAGGAAGTGAACAGACACACAGAGGCTCCAGTGTGTCAGACAGAGTCACAGAAAACCAAAGTGACGACAAAACTACAGACACATTTACAAAAAGCCCGAGTGTCTCGAAAAGCGTCACAGAAATAAACCCGAGGCACAGATCTGCTGCTTTCCTCTTGTGCTCAGGACTCAGGGAAACCGACCTCCACATTTGGGTTTTGACGTTAAACTTCCTCAGGTGTTTATATTTGACCCAAATGTTGCAATGGAACAGATTTACAAAATGGACTTGGATTCATCCCCCACCGACGTTCAGTAAAGTGGCTGTTCTAGTTAGATTAAGTTGATTGTGCGACAGGTTTAGGTTTGACCCTGAAGACCAACGACATCGTCCACGACTCAGAGGAACATGTTTCTATAACCGCAGAACTTTGTAAGTGTAACAGACAGAAACGTCCTTTTCCCCTCTGAAAGTGCAGACATAGAGGTTTCCGTACATTTCTGCGGCTTTATCCTACGTCACACTCACGCTGTGTGATGACGGGAGCAAAACGAGTGTCCAACAGGAACTTTGTTTTCCCCAAACTCATGCGCTCCGTCCATTTTGATGGAGCCAAACTTTGCCAAAGAGTGAAGTGAGTCAAGATGGTCGACTCCTCTGACTGTGTGTGTTTATAACGAGGGAAAAAGTCGCTCTAAGTGGAGTTAATTCTCACACACATGGAAAATGACACATCTTGGTGTGTGTAATTGTGCATCTCTTTCTATTTTTATTTAAAGGTTTATTTCAGTCCAAATGAACAAATCCAAATGTAATTTCCACCCTGGAAATGCAGAAGTGCTGTGGCTCTGGCCGTGGTCCTGACAGGAGCTGTTTCCAGGACTGGACCAGGAAAGTCATGGAGCCACTGCACTTTTTTTGTTTTTAGGGCAATAAGGAGATTTTTAATTTACTTACAGACTTGAGATTTTGCATTTTTGGAGCTCAGGCCCTAAATTAAGCATTTTTTATGTCCAAAAAGTTGTTTCTACAGTGAATAGAGTGAATTTTATTTTCTCTATTTCTGGTCCTGTAGCTTTTCTCACAGCCTCATGACACAACTACAGCAGCAGATTGTGAAATAACAGGTTGGACTGAACAAAAGGAGGTAGAACACTTCATTAGGGGTAAAAGGGGCAGTTTGAAAAGCAACATTAAGACAAAAATCCAGGAGAAATGTACTAAAACTGCCCTCAGGTCTTCAGGGACCTGGTTTAGTCCTGGTTTAGACCTGGTTTAGACCTGGTTTAGTCCTGGTTTAGTCCTGGTTTAGACCTGGTTTAGACCTGGTTTAGTCCTGGTTTAGACCTGGTTTAGTCCTGGTTTAGACCTGGTTTAGTCCTGGTTTAGACCTGGTTTAGACCTGGTTTAGACCTGGTTTAGTCCTGGTTTAGACCTGGTTTAGTCCTGGTTTAGTCCTGGTTTAGACCTGGAGTTTGGTTCAGGAAACAGTAATGAAGAAAAGAATCGTTTTTTCATTTTCTTATTTTTGGTTTTATTTTGAAAAACAAATGAACGAAAGATACACGGATGAGGGAGGAGGTGGAGGGAGGACAGAAGGAGGTGGAGGGAGGACAGAAGGACGTGGAGGGAGGACAGAAGGAGGTGGAGGGAGGAGGAGGTGGAGGGAGGAAGAGGAGGAAGGACAGAGGAAGGTGGAGGTGGAGGGAGGACAGAAGGGGATGAAGGGAGGAGGAGGTGGAGGGAGGAGGAGGAGGAAGGACAGAGGAAGGTGGAGGTGGAGGGAGGACAGAAGGGGATGAAGGGAGGACAGAAGGAGATGAAAGGAGGAGGAGGTGGAGGGAGGACAGAGGAAGGTGGAGGTGGAGGGAGGACAGAAGGAGATGAAGGGAGGAGGAGGTGGAGGGAGGAAGAGGAGGAAGGACAGAGGAAGGTGGAGGTGGAGGGAGGACAGAAGGGGATGAAGGGAGGACAGAAGGAGATGAAAGGAGGAGGAGGTGGAGGGAGGAAGAGGAGGAAGGACAGAGGAAGGTGGAGGTGGAGGGAGGCGCTTCTGTCTGTTATAATGTGAACTTTTTTACCCTCCACCGAACAACAAAGCTACGCTAACGATGGACAGATCGATAACGGAAAGAAGAACTGACAAATAAACGAGGAGAGCGAGGGAGGAGGGGAGGGAGGTGAAGAGAGGGGGAGAGAAAGTACTTAAAACTGACAAGTAAACGAGGAGAGAGGGAGGAGGAGGAGGAGGAGAGGGAGAATGGCTCACAAATAAACAAGGAGAGAAAAGAACGAGAGAGAAACTGACGAGCGACAGATAAACGAGTGAAGAGAGGGAGGAGGAGGAGAAAGGAGAGAGAGAAACATGAAAGGTAAAGGAGTCCTGAGTACTCCTCTAAATCTCTCTCCTCCTCCCTCCTCTTTCTCTTCCCCTCTTTCTTCCCTTCTCTTCCTCTTCTCTCTCCCTCTTAATCTCTCTCTTCTCGTTCCCCTCTTTCTCCTTTCTCTTCTCTCTTTCTCTCTTCCCCTCTCTTCTCTCCCTCCCCGTTCTCTCTCTCTTTTCTCTCTCTCCTTTCTCTATTCTCTCTCTTGTCTCTCCCTCTTTCTCTTCCCCCTCTCTCCTTCTTCCTCTTCCGCTCTCTTCCCTCCCTGTCTTTTCTCTCTCTTCTCTTCCTCTTCCCCTCTCTTTTCTCTCTCTCCTCTCTCTATTCTCCCTCTCGTCTCTCTCTCTTCCTCTTCCCCTCTCTCTCCTTCTTCCTCTTTCTCCTTCTCTCTCTCCTCTCTCTATTCTCCCTCTCTTCTCCCTCTCTTCCTCTTCCCCTCTCTCCTTCTTCCTCTTTCTCCTACTCTCTCTTCTCTTCTTCTCTCTTCCTCTCTTCTCGTTCCCTTCTCTCTCCTTCGTTCTCTTCTCCTCTCTCTTGTCCCTTTCTCTTTCCCTCTATCCTCTCTCTCTTCTCTCATTCTTCTTCTCTCTCTCTTCTCGTTCCCCTCTCTCCCTCCCTCTCTCCCTCCCTCTTCTCTCTCTCAGATCTCTAGTCGTTCGTTTCTGCCCGTGACCTTTCCCTCTCTCCGTCCCATCATGCTTTGCTCCTCTGGGACGGGCTGACAAAATGGAGGCCGCGCGCGGATCCGGCAGCGGCCTTTAAACGCCATCACAGCGAATTATCACGACCTGCCTGATCCGTGACGCCTCGCACTCCTCCTCCTCCTCTCCTCCTCCTCCTCTCCTCCTCCTCCTCTCCTCCTCCTCTCCTCCTCCTCTCTCTCTCTCCCTCTTCTCTCCTCCCTCTCTCTCTCCTCCCTCCCTCTCCCTCTCCCTCTCTCTCTCCTCTCCTTCTCTCTTTCAGTGTGTAGTAATTGGACTTGTTTAGCTGTTCCTCTCCTCCTCCCCTCTTCCCTCTCTCCTCCTCTCATCCCTCTCTCTCGGTACATAATAATTGGACTTGTTTGGCAGCGTTCCTCTCCTCCTCCTCTCCTCCTCTCCTCATCCCTCTCTTGTTTGGTGGCCTTTTGCCGGTGACAGAAGCTGTTACACTCCTCTTTCGCTCTCTTTCCGTCTCTTTCTTTCCTTCTGTCGTTTGTCGAATCCTCGACTTTTCACACAAACTCTCCCCAGACAAAGAGCAGCTCAAAGTTTGAGTCTGAAGAAATAAAAATGGAACTGAACCAGGACTGAAAGAGGTCTAAACCAGGTCTAAACCAGGTCTAAACCAGGTCTAAACCAGGACCAAACCAGGTCTAAACCAGGTCTAAACCAGGTCTAAACCAGGTCTAAACCAGGACCAAACCAGGTCTAAACCAGGACCAAACCAGGTCTAAACCAGGTCTAAACCAGGTCTAAACCAGGTCTAAACCAGCTCTAAACCAGGTCTAAACCAGGTCCAGGTCTTCACTCTGCAGATTTCCTGTCTCGTCCTCGCCGGATCTGTGTCGACGGCCATTTTGTCAATTAGGGCTCTATAATGTTATCGACAGCACTGACAGGTCTGCACACGCTCAGATCAGACCGGCTCCACTGCATGCGCTCAGACTGGCCCGGCTCCACTGCACGCGCTCAGACCAGCCCGGCTCCACTGCACGCGCTCAGACCGGCCCGGGTCCAGTCCCCTCCCTGTAAATGTCAATTTTATTTTTACATTTTATTTTTATTTATTATTTTATTTTTACTTTATTTTTATTACTTTACTTTACTTTAGTTTTACTTATTATTTTATTTATTTTTACACTTTATTTATTTATTTATTTTTTTACTTTTCTTTAGTTTTACTTATTTTATTTATTTTAACACTTTATTTTTATTTATTTTATTTTTACTTTATTATTTTTTATTTTATTTATTTTTACTTTATTTATTTATTTTTACTTTATTTTTATTTTTATTTTATTGATTTATTTTTACTTATTGTTTTATTTTTATACATTTTTATTTTTACTTTATTTTATTTTTACACTTTATTTGTAGGACACTTTACTGCTATGGCAGCACAGTGGCTGAGTGGCCTCACAGCAGAAGGTTGCGGGTTCGATCCCCGGGTCGCCCGGGCCTTTCTGTGTGGAGTTTGCATGTTCTCCCTGTGTCTGGATGCGTTTCTAAACTCCTGTCTGTGATGCATTAACTCTTCCTGCTGCTGCACTATGTAAAGTGTCCTGGACGTCAGTCCCTCTGTTTCTGTGCAATAACCTGCTCCACCCACGTGCAAAACCATCATGTGCAATACTGAACTCACCTGTGAAACACTCTGCTGCACCTTATTTAATCCCACCTGCACCTTTGTGTGTTATATTTTATTACATTTTTATTATAACTGTATTTTATTATATTTTTACTATATTGTTCACTTATTTTCCCTTGTTTTTGCAAACACTTTTCCCAGAGTCCAGATTCCAGGGTCCAGAGTCCAGGGTCCAGGGTCCAGGGTCCAGGGTCCAGGGTCCAGAGTCCAGGGTCCAGGGTCCAGAGTCCAGAGTCCAGGGTCCAGAGTCCAGGGTCCAGGGTCCAGAGTCCAGAGTCCAGGGTCCAGGGTCCAGAGTCCAGGGTCCAGAGTCCAGAGTCCAGGGTCCAGAGTCCAGAGTCCAGGGTCCAGGGTCCAGAGTCCAGGGTCCAGGGTCCAGGGTCCAGGGTCCAGGGTCCAGGGTCCAGAGTCCAGGGTCCAGGGTCCAGAGTCCAGGGTCCAGGGTCCAGAGTCCAGAGTCCAGGGTCCAGGGTCCAGGGTCCAGGGTCCAGGGTCCAGGGTCCAGAGTCCAGGGTCCAGGGTCCAGGATCCAGGGTCCAGGGTCCAGGGTCCAGGGTCCAGAGTCCAGAGTCCAGAGTCCAGGCTCCAGGGTCAGAGGGTCGGGGGCTCCAGACGGATGGACTTTACTCTAAGACACTTTAAAGGTGATTTTCTGTCTCTGATGTGGTGCTTAGTTTGCCCCACAGCCAGAGGGTCTCAGGTTCGACTGTGCGGTGTTTCATAATAATAATAATAATAATAATAATAATAATAATAATAATAATAATAATAATAATAATAATAATAATAATAATAATAATAATAACAGCGCTCTTCAGGACACTCAGAGACTCTTTACAGCTTTATTCAGTCAGACCCGGTGCTGCTGTAGCCACAGCCGCCCTGGGGCAGACTGACGGAGGTGAGGCTCCAATCTGCCCCATCTGCCCCTCAGAACATCACTCACTTTCATACTCTGCAGTGTGGGTAAATGCCTTGCCGAAGGACACGATGACAGTTTTAGTGACTTTTGCATGTTCTCCCTGTGTCTGGGTCAGATCAGCTCAGGTCGTCCTGACTCTGGTTTATCCTGTGGCTCCTCCTGTCAGAGGCGGATCAGGTCCGAGACGCTCCGGGGCTGGACTCGGACGCTCCGGGTCTGGACTCGGACGCTCCGGGTCTGGACTCGGACGCTCCGGGGCTGGACTCGGACGCTCCGGGGCTGGACTCGGACGCTCCGGGTCTGGACTCGGACGCTCCGGGTCTGGACTCGGACGCTCCGGGTCTGGACTCGGACGCTCCGGGGCTGGACTCGGACGCTCCGGGGCTGGACTCGGACGCTCCGGGTCTGGACTCGGACGCTCCGGGTCTGGACTCGGACGCTCCGGGGGTGGACGCGGACGCTCCGGGTCTGGACTCGGACGCTCCGGGTCTGGACTCGGACGCTCCGGGGCTGGACTCTGACGCTCCGGGGCTGGACTCGGACGCTCCGGGTCTGGACTCGGACGCTCCGGGTCTGGACTCGGACGCTCCGGGGCTGGACTCGGACGCTCCGGGGCTGTACTCGGACGCTCCGGGGCTGGACTCGGACGCTCCGGGTCTGGACTCGGACGCTCCGGGTCTGGACTCGGACGCTCCGGGGCTGGACTCGGACGCTCCGGGGCTGGACTCGGACGCTCCGGGGCTGGACTCGGACGCTCCGGGTCTGGACTCGGACGCTCCGGGTCTGGACTCGGACGCTCCGGGGGTGGACGCGGACGCTCCGGGTCTGGACTCTGACGCTCCGGGGCTGGACTCTGACGCTCCGGGGCTGGACTCGGACGCTCCGGGTCTGGACTCGGACGCTCCGGGTCTGGACTCGGACGCTCCGGGTCTGGACTCTGGACTCGGACGCTCCGGGTCTGGACTCGGACGCTCCGGGTCTGGACTCGGACGCTCCGGGTCTGGACTCGGACGCTCCGGGGCTGTACTCGGACGCTCCGGGCTGGACTCGGACGCTCCGGGGCTGGACTCGGACGCTCCGGGGCTGGACTCGGACGCTCCGGGTCTGGACTCGGACGCTCCGGGGCTGGACTCGGACGCTCCGGGGCTGGACTCGGACGCTCCGGGTCTGGACTCTGGACTCGGACGCTCCGGGTCTGGACTCGGACGCTCCGGGTCTGGACTCTGGACTCGGACGCTCCGGGTCTGGACTCGGACGCTCCGGGGCTGGACTCGGACGCTCCGGGGCTGGACTCGGACGCTCCGGGGCTGGACTCGGACGCTCCAGGCTGGACTCGGACGCTCCGGGGCTGGACTCGGACGCTCCGGGTCTGGACTCGGACGCTCCGGGTCTGGACTCGGACGCTCCGGGGCTGGACTCGGACGCTCCGGGGCTGGCCTCGGATGCTCCGGGGCTGTACTCGGATGCTCCGGGGCTGTACTTGGACGCTCCGGGCTGGACTCGGACGCTCCGGGGCTGGACTCTGACGCTCCGGGGCTGGACTCGGACGCTCCGGGGCTGGACTCGGACGCTCCGGGTCTGGACTCGGACGCTCCGGGTCTGGACTCGGACGCTCCGGGGCTGGACTCGGACGCTCCGGGGCTGGACTCGGACGCTCCGGGGCTGGACTCGGACGCTCCGGGGCTGGACTCGGACGCTCCGGGGCTGGACTCGGACGCTCCGGGTCTGGACTCTGGACTCGGACGCTCCGGGTCTGGACTCGGACGCTCCGGGGCTGGACTCGGACGCTCCGGGTCTGTACTCGGACGCTCCGGGCTGGACTCGGACGCTCCGGGGCTGGACTCGGACGCTCCGGGTCTGGACTCGGACGCTCCGGGGCTGTACTCGGACGCTCCGGGTCTGGACTCGGACGCTCCAGGCTGGACTCGGACGCTCCGGGGCTGGACTCGGACGCTCCGGGGCTGGACTCGGACGCTCCGGGGCTGGACTCGGACGCTCCGGGGCTGGACTCGGACGCTCCGGGGCTGGACTCAGACGCTGGGAGCACCAGGAGCCACAGGAGGTGTTGTGTCCTTGTGCAGGACACTTCCCCCACAGCCCAGTGAGACAGAGTCTGAGGGGCTGATGGAGCTTAAAAGGTGCGATATAAATGCAGTGATTAATAAATGATTTCCAGTTTGTGCAGACACAGAAACAATAATCACAAAAACAGAGAAGGAAAAACTAAAATGAACCCAAATCTGTTCATGAGTTGATAAATGACACACTGGACGTACTAAAAATAATTTTAACCCAGTTTCTTTCCTTCTTTTTCTTTTTTGTTGTTGTTCTATATTATGTTTTACAGTTTATTTACAGTTATGATTATGATTATTATTATTATTTTAAATCACCTTTAGACCACGAAAACTCTTTAGAATTTATTTTTCGATGAATATTTATGACCCGCTTCAGGTTTTCTCCAAACTCATTTCTAGATTTGGTTTAATCCTGGTTTAGTCCTGGTTTAGTCCTGGTTCAGTCCTGGTTCAGTCCTGGTTTAGTCCTGGTTCAGTCCTGGTTCAGTCCTGGTTCAGTCCTGGTTTAGTCCTGGTTCAGTCCTGGTTCAGTCCTGGTTCAGTCCTGGTTTAGTCCTGGTTCAGTCCTGGTTTAGTCCTGGTTCAGTCCTGGTTCAGTCCTGGTTCAGTCCTGGTTCAGTCCTGGTTTAGTCCTGGTTTAGTCCTGGTTCAGTCCTGGTTTAGTCCTGGTTCAGTCCTGGTTTAGTCCTGGTTCAGTCCTGGTTCAGTCCTGGTTCAGTCCTGGTTTAGTCCTGGTTTAGTCCTGGTTCAGTCCTGGTTTAGTCCTGGTTCAGTCCTGGTTTAGTCCTGGTTCAGTCCTGGTTCAGTCCTGGTTCAGTCCTGGTTTAGTCCTGGTTTAATTGGTCCCTGTTGCGGGTCTTGGGGGAGCTCTTGTCGTTGGTTAAATTGCCGGTTTTGGGAGGGGGGGGGGGGGGTAACAGCATCGATCGTGGCTGTTCCCTCCCCCCTCCCTCCCCCCTCCTCTGTCCGGGACGAGCGTTTTGTTCACTTCAAAATGGAGTCGTTATAAAACTGCCCCATCATCAGAACTGCCCCCACCCAGGACACACGGGAGGGCATCTGACACACAGGAGGGCAGCTGACACACGGGAGGGCATCTGACACACGGGGAGGGCATCTGACACACGGGAGGGCATCTGACACACACACTTGGTCAGATTAGAGACATTTGCAGTTCTCCTCCAGACTCCACAGAGCTGATCCAGCCTGAGGCCACGCCCCTCTGTGAGTCTGAGGGGGAGTGGGAGGAGCTTATGAGCAGTGGGAGGAGCTTATGGGCAGTGGGAGGAGCTTATGAGCAGTGGGAGGGGCTTACAGAAGATCTGAGCGAAACTGAGAAATAAAAACGAAAGAAAGAAAAAAATTAAAAAGGAATTAAAAAAGAAAGAAAAAAGAAAGAAAAAAATTACATTTAAAAAGATTTTTTTTTTAAAGTAAATCAAAAACAAAGAAAAGAATAAAAATAAATTTAAAAGAAAGAAAAGAAAGAATAAAAAATGTATTTAAAAAGTAATAGTAGTAAAAAAAAAAAATTAAAAGATAAAAAATTGAAAAGAAATACATTTTTTAAACAAATTTTAAAAGGAAGAAAAAAGAAAGAAAAAAATAACATTTAAAAAGAAAAAATAATTTAAAAGTAAAGTTCCTTTTGTAAAAGTCACAAAAGGAACCCCCCAAAAAAGTATTTTTTTAATTTGAAGTAAAAATTAAAAAGTAAAAAAAATAAAAAAATGTAAAATAAAATTTAAAATAAAGAAA
>CM060661.1:39974312-40014312 GCA_030686955.1 Odontamblyopus rebecca
AGAAGAGAGAGGAGAGGAGAGAGGAGGAGAGGAGAGAGGAGAGAGGAGAGGAGAAAGGAGGAGGAGAGGAGGAGGAGAGAGGAGGAGAGGAGAGAGGAGAGGAGAGAGGAGAGAGGAGGAGAGGAGAAAGGAGGAGGAGAGGAGGAGAGGAAACAGTATCTCTGAGTTTCTCTGGTTCTTTTGGTGTTTTAGTCATGACGACACAAATCTGAGCTCAGTCCCGTCTGTAACTGCAACTGTGATACTAACAGGAGGCACTGCTCTGTCTGAGGCTAACGCTAACAGGAGGCACTGCTCTGTCTGAGGCTGTGATGCTAACAGAAGGCACTGCTCTGTCTGAGGCTGTGACGCTAACAGGAGGCATTGCTCTGTCTGAGGCTAACGCTAACAGGAGGCACTGCTCTGTCTGAGGCTGTGACGCTAACAGGAGGCATTGCTCTGTCTGAGGCTAACGCTAACAGGAGGCACTGCTCTGTCTGAGGCTAACGCTAACAGGAGGCACTGCTCTGTCTGAGGATGTGACGCTAACAGGAGGCATTGCTCTGTCTGAGGCTAACGCTAACAGGAGGCACTGCTCTGTCTGATGCTGTGACGCTAACAGGAAGCACTGCTCTGTCTGAGGCTAACGCTAACAGGAGGCACTGCTCTGTCTGAGGCTAATGCTAACAGGAGGCACTGCTCTGTCTGAGGCTGTGATGCTAACAGGAGGCACTGCTCTGTCTGAGGCTAACGCTAACAGGAGGCACTGCTCTGTCTGAGGCTGTGATGCTAACAGGAGGCACTGCTCTGTCTGTGGCTAACGCTAACAGGAGGCACTGCTCTGTCTGAGGCTAACGCTAACAGGAGGCACTGCTCTGTCTGTGGCTAACGCTAACAGGAGGCACTGCTCTGTCTGAGGCTAACGCTAACAGGAGGCACTGCTCTGTCTGTCTCCTCTCCTCTTCTCCTCTCTCCTCCTCTCCTCTCCTCTGTCCTCCTCTCCTCTCCTCCTTCACTCCTCCTCTCTCCTCCTCTCTCCTCTCCTCTCGTCTCCTCTCTCCTCTGTCCTCCTCTCTCCTCCTCTCTTCTCTCCTCCTCTCTCCTCCTCTCTTCTCTCCTCTGTTTTCCTCTCTCCTCCTCTCTCCTCTCCTCTCCTCTCTCCTCCTCTGTCCTCCTCTCTCCTCCTCTCTTCTCTCCTCCTCTCTCCTCCTCTCTCCTCCTCTCCTCTCCTCCTTCACTCCTCCTCCCTCCTCCTCTCTCCTCTCCTCTCCTCTCACCTCCTCTGTCCTCCTCTCTCCTCCTCTCTTCTCTCCTCCTCTCTCCTCCTCTCTCCTCCTCTCTCCTCCTCTCTTCTCTCCTCTCCTCCTTTCTCCTCCTCTCTCCTGTCCTCCTCTCTCCTCCTCTCTCCTCCTCTCTCCTCCTCTCCTCTCCTCCTTCTTTTCTCTCCGGTCTGTCGTTTTTCTCCTCTCTGAGCAGACTCCGCCCTGAGCTGTTTGTGTTTGTGGGTGAGTTCCGTCTCCAGACGCCGCTCTGGAAACATGTTTGAACCATCACTCTTCTCCTCCGTTCGTTATCCCTCGCTCCCTCTCGTCTCTCTCTTCATTTGTCTCTCCGTCTCTCTTCTCTCGCTCCGAGGAGACTCAGGGGGGGCCAATTTACTGCTTAAGTGTTGGTAAATCAATGTTTCTCCTCCCCCCTCGCTCTCCCTTTACTCTCCATCCTCCCATCCCTCTTCCTCTCCTCTCTCGCTTTTTACGTCTTAGTAAATCACTCTCTCTCTTTCTCTCTCTCCATCCCCCTCTCCTCTTTTCCCTCTCCCTCCCTCTCTCGCTTCTTCCTTTTTCTTTTCATTTTGCTTAAAAGTCCTTCTGTCTCTCCTCTTTTCCTCCCTCTCTCCTCTTTCTCTCCTCCCTCTCTCCTTCTCTGTTTCTTCCTCTCTCCTTCTCTCCTCCATCTCTTCTCCGTCTCTCCTCCGTCTCTCCTCCGTCTCTCCTCTGTCTCTCCTCCGTCTCTCCTCCGTCTCTCCTCCGTCTCTCCTGGGGTGTGTCTGTTTGCTGGTTAAGCGTTGTTAAATCGATGTCTTTACTCGGGACATGGGCCAGTTTGGCAGAGCGAGGGAGGGATGGAGGGGTGTATGGGGGCAGATGGGAGGACGGATGGAGGGATGGAGGGGTGTATGGGGGCAGATGGGAGGACGGATGGAGGGATGGAGGGGTGTATAAATGGAGGAGTGCAGTTTTAACAAGCCTCTGACTGAGCTGCTTCAGTGCACCTCTGTGTCACTCACAGGAACGAGAGAAAACGAAAGAACTGAAGAAGAGGAAGAGAAAGAGGAGAGAAAGAGAGAGGGAGGGAGGAGAGAGGGAGGAGAGAGAGAGGGAGGAGAGAGGGAGGGAGGAGAGAGAGAGGAGAGAGGAGAGAGGGAGGGAGGAGAGAGGGAGGAGAGAGGGAGAAGAGAGGGAAGGAGGAGAGAGGGAGGGAGGAGAGAGAGAAGAGAGGGAGGAGAGAGGGAGGAGGGAGGGAGGAGAGAGGAGGGAGAGAGGGAGGGAAGGAGGGAGGATCAGTGCATTTTTGTTTTATTTGTGTTTTTATGAGAAAATCTTCAGAACTTTTAGACACATTTTAAAGCCAGGACTAAACCAGGACCAGGACCACGGGCTCTGGGTTTGTGCCTCTGCTCTGCTGCAGTTTGGCCCCTGGTGCCGTCAGCTGCATCAGGAGCCCCTGAGCCCAGGGCCCGACAGGACTCCTGCTCCGGCCCGACGGGGCCCTGGCTCCGGCCCGACGGGGCCCTGGCTCCAGGCTCCACCGGGTTCCTCCACAGACCTGAGGGCCACAGCTACGAGCAGCACCGACAGCAGAGGCCGAGAACGAAGCCCAACTCCATGTCCCCAGAGTTCGTCTTCAGGGGCCCAGACCCTGAGGCCCCTGTGCTCCTCCTGCGGGTGGAGGTCCCTGTGCTCCTCCTGCGGGTGGAGGCCCCTGTGCTCCTCCTGCGGGTGGAGGCCCCTGTGCTCCTCCTGCGGGTGGAGGCCCCTGTGCTCCTCCTGCGGGTGGAGGCCCCTGTGCTGCTCCTCCTAAAGGAGCGTCTGACCCCCTGACCTGAACCACCCGACAACACCGAGACCTCCTCCTCTCTCCTCCTCCTCTCCTCTCTCCTCCTCTCCTCTCCTCCTCTCTCCTCTCCTCCTCTCCTCTCCTCCTCTCCTCTCTCCTCTCCTCTCCTCCTCTCTCCTCTCCTCTCTCTCCTCTCTTCTCTCCTCTCCTGTCTCCTCCTCTCCTCTCTCCTCTCCTCCTCTCCTCTCCTGTCTCCTCCTCTCCTCTCTCTCCTCTCTCCTCTCCTCTCTCCTCCTCTCTTCTCTCCTCTCCTGTCTCCTCCTCTCTCTCCTCTCTCCTCTCCTCTCTCCTCCTCCTCTCTCCTCTCCTCTTCTCTCCTCTTCTCCTCTCCTCTCCTCTCCTCTCTCCTCTCTCTCCTCCTCCTCTCCTCTCTCTCCTCTCCTCCTCTCTCCTCCTCTCCCTCCTCTCCTCTCCTCTCCTCTCTCTCTCTCCTCCTTCTCTCTCTCCTCCTCCTCTCCTCTCCTCTCCTCTCTCCTCCTCTCCTCTCCTCTCCTCTCCTCCTCTCCTCCTCTCTCCTCTCCCCTCCTCTCTACTCTCCTCCCCTCCTCTCTCCTCTCTCCTCTCCTCCTCTCCCTCGCCTCCTCCTCTTTCTTTCCTCTCCTCATCTCTCCTCTCCTCTCCTCTCTCCTCTCCTCCTCTCTTCTCCTCTTCTCCTCTTCTCCTCCCCTCCTCTCCTCCTCTCCTCCTCCTCTCCTCCTCTCGTCCTCTCCTCTCCTCCTCCTCTCCTCCTCTCCTCCTCTCCTCTCCTCCTCTCCTCCTCTCTCCTCTCCTCTCCTGTCTCCTCTCCTCTCCTCCTCCTCTCCTCCTCTCTCCTCTCTCCTCTCCTCTCCTCCTCCTCATATCCATATTTCCGTATCGATTTGTCCGTTTGATGAATCTTCTGTTTCTCGTTGGACAAATCGCTGTGTCGTGTTTGTTTCTTCTGTCGATCCAGAAACGTCGTTAAAAAGACAAATTTTAAAAATAAACGAAGAGACAGGGTATTTACCTCTGTGGGGCAATAAAGAGGGGGTATTTACCTCTGTGGGGTATTAAAGAGGGGGTATTTACCTCTGTGGGGTATTATAGAGGGGGTATTTACCTCTGTGGGGCAATAAAGAGGGGGTATTTACCTCTGTGGGGTATTAAAGAGGGGGTATTTACCTCTGTGGGGCAATAAAGAGGGGGTATTTACCTCTGAGGGGTAGTAAAGAGCGGTATTTACCTCTGTGGGGCAATTAAAGAGCGGGTATTTACCTCTGTGGGGCAATAAACAGAGGCATTTACCTCTGTGGGGCTATAAAGAGGGGCATTTACCTCTGTGGGGCTATAAAGAGGGGCATTTACCTCTGTGGGGCAATAAACAGGGGCATTTACCTCTGTGGGGCAATAAACAGGGGCGCATTTACCTCTGTGGGGTAATAAAGAGGGGCATTTACCTCTGTGGGGTAATAAAGAGGGGCATTTACCTCTGTGGGGCAATAAACAGAGGCATTTACCTCTGTGGGGTAATAAAGAGGGGCATTTACCTCTGTGGGGCAATAAAGAGGGGCCTTTACCTCTGTGGGGTAATAAAGAGGGGGTATTTACCTCTGTGGGGCAATAAAGAGGGGGTATTTACCTCTGTGGGGTATTAAAGAGGGGGTATTTACCTCTGTGGGGTATTAAAGAGGGGGTATGTACTTCTGTGGGGCAAGAAAAAGGGGGTATTTACCTCTGTGGGGTATTAAAGAGGGGGTATTTACCTCTGTGGGGTATTAAAGAGGGGATATTTACCTCTGTGGGGTATTAAAGAGGGGGTATTTACCTCTGTGGGGTATTAAAGAGAGGGTATTTACCTCTGCGGATATTAAAGAGGGGTATTTACCTCTGTGGGGTATTAAAGAGGGGGTATTTACCTCTGTGGGGTATTAAAGAGGGGGTATTTACCTCTGTGGGTTATTAAAGAGGGTTTATTTACCTCTGTGGGGTTTAAAAGTGGGTTTTTTTACCTCTGTGGATATTAAAGAGGGGTATTTACCTCTGTGGGGTATTAAAGAGGGGGTATTTACCTCTGTGGGGTATTAAAGAGGGGGTATTTACCTCTGTGGATATTAAAGAGGGGTATTTACCTCTGTGGGGTATTAAAGAGGGGGTATTTACCTCTGTGGGGTAATAAAGACAGAGTATTTACCTCTGTGGGGTAATAAAGACAGAGTATTTACCTCTGTGGGGTAATAAAGACAGAGTATTTACCTCTGTGGGGTAATAAAGACAGAGTATTTACCTCTGTGGGGTAATAAAGAGGGGTATTTACCTCTGTGGGGTATTAAAGAGGGGGTATTTACCTCTGTGGGGTATTAAAGAGGGGTATTTACCTCTGTGGGGTATTAAAGAGGGAGTATTTACCTCTGTGGGGTATTAAAGAGGGGTATTTACCTCTGTGGGGCATTAAAGAGGGGTATTTACCTCTGTGGGGTATTAAAGAGGGGGTATTTACCTCTGTGGATATTAAAGAGGGGTATTTACCTCTGTGGGGTATTAAAGAGGGGGTATTTACCTCTGTGGGGTATTAAAGAGGGGGTATTTACCTCTGTGGGGTATTAAAGAGGGGGTATTTACCTCTGTGGATATTAAAGAGGGGTATTTACCTCCTGTCTCCTCCTGTCTCCTGTCTCCTCCTGTCACCTCCTGTCACCTCCTGTCTCCTCCTGTGTCCTCCTGTCTCCTCCTGTCTCCTCCTGTGTCCTCCTGTCTCCTGTCTCCTCCTGTCTCCTGTCTCCTCCTGTGTCCTCCTGTGTCCTCCTGTCTCCTCCTGTGTCCTCCTGTCTCCTTCTGTCTCCTCCTGTCTCCTCCTGTCTCCTCCTGTCTCCTGTCTCCTCCTGTCTCCTCCTGTCTCCTCCTGTCTCCTCCTGTGTCCTCCTGTCTCCTTCTGTCTCCTCCTGTCTCCTCCTGTCTCCTCCTGTCTCCTGTCTCCTCCTGTCTCCTCCTGTCTCCTCCTGTCTCCTCCTGTCTCCTCCTGTCTCCTCCTGTCTCCTCCTGTCTCCTCCTGTCTCCTCCTGTCTCCTCCTGTCTCCTCCTGTCTCCTTGTTTTTCTCCTCCTCCTCGCTAACGTTAGCGCTGAGCTAACACGCGGCACAAGGTCAATTAGCCTGACCCCGCGCTGTTAACGTTAGCATCGCCCAAATGAAGAGCAATGGGCCCGCGCGGCTAATGAGCTAAACACGCTAAACAAGCTAACGCCGCTAACACAGGCCCAGCCGGGTCATCCGTCCTGGTTAGACCCGGACCAGGTTTAGTCCTGGTTTTCCTGGTTTGGTCCTGGTTTAGACTGGGTTTAGTCCTGGTTTAGTCCTGGTTTAGATTGGGTTTAGTCCTGGTTTAATCCTGGTTTAGACCTTGTTTAGTCCTGGTTTAGTCCTGGTTTAGTCCTGGTTTAGTCTTGGTTTAGTCCTGGTTTAGACTGGGTTTAGTCCTGGTTTAGTCCTGGTTTGTGTGTACGTTATGTAACAATAACCATAATATCGGACTGTCTCTGGTTGCAGTTCTTGTTTTGGTGCAAAACACAAAGAAAACTCCATGTCCCAGGATCCTTTGCTCTGCACTTTAAAACGTATTTAAATTGTGATGAAAGAAGAGCAGCAAATTCACTCTTTGGTCCTTTACAAATATCATATCAGATCTAAACCAGGACTGAACCAGGACTAAACCAGGACTAAACCAGGACTAAACCAGGACTAAACCAGGACTAAACCCAGTCTAAACCAGGACTAAACCAGGACTGAACCAGAACTGAACCATGACTGAACCAGAGCTGAACCAGGACTAAACCAGGACTAAACCCAGTCTAAACCAGGACTAAACCAGGACTGAACCAGGTCTAAACCAGGACTAAACCAGGACTAAACCCAGTCTAAACCAGGACTGGACCAGGACTAAACCAGGACTAAACCAGGACTGAACCAGGACTAAACCAGGACTGAACCAGGACTAAACCAGGACTAAACCCAGTCTAAACCAGGACTAAACCAGGACTGAACCAGGTCTAAACCAGGACTAAACCAGGACTAAACCCAGTCTAAACCAGCACTAAACCAGGACTGAACCAGGACTAAACCAGGACTAAACCAGGACTAAACCAGGACTAAACCAGGACTAAACCCAGTCTAAACCAGGACTAAACCAGGACTGAACCAGGTCTAAACCAGGAAATGCTCAGATTTCACAAACCATCGAACAACCACAAACACAGAAAACACAGATCTGTATTCTCCTCCTCTTCTTTTTCTCCTCTTTCTCTCCTTTCCTCTCCTCCTCTTTCCTCTCACTCCTCCTCCCCTTTCCTCTCTCTCCTCCTCTCTCTCCTCCTCTTCCTCTCCTCCTCCTTTTCCTCTCCTCCTTTTCCTCTCCTCCTCCTCTTCCTCTCCTCCTCCTCTTCCTCTCCTCCTCCTCTCCTCCTCTTTCCTCTCCTCCTCCTCTTCCTCTCCTCCTCCTCTCCTCCTCTTTCCTCTCCTCCTCCTCTTCCTCTCCTCCTCCTCTTTCCTCTCCTCCTCCTCTCTCTCTCCTCCTCCTCTCTCTCTCCTCCCCCTCTCCTCCTGACAGCCTGTTGTTCTCTCATTCCGCTTGTTTTGTTCTTGTCGTCTTAAATCAGGTTGTGAGTAATTAGCCTGAGCCGGCGGTGGGGCCCGCGGGCCCCGGGGACCGCCCAGTCCTCAGTCCAGCCCGGGTCCGGTCCGGGTCCAGATTAATGTGCTGTGTTCGCGGTCCCGCCGGAAAACGCGCCGCTTAATAAAGAAAAATAATTCAGCGAGTTCAGGGCAGTTCAAAGCCCCCGAGGAGTGAGAGAATCTGCAGCCTCCGGCCCGAGCACGTCACTCCTCCGAAAACTCAGACCGCTTTACCAAACAGGACCGCTTTAAGAAACAGGACCGCTTTAAGAAACAGGACCACTTTAAGAAACAGGACCACTTTAAGAAACAGGACCACTTTAAGACCGCCTGAAGAAACAGGACCGCTTTAAGAAACAGGACCACTTTAAGAAACCCGCCTGAAGAAACAGGACCGCTTTAAGAAACAGGACCGCTTTAAGAAACAGGACCACTTTAAGAAACAGGACCACTTTAAGAAACAGGACCACTTTAAGACCGCCTGAAGAAACAGGACCGCTTTAAAAAAAAAAAAAAAAAAACAGGACCGCTTTAAGAAACAGGACCACCTTAAGAAACAGGACCGCTTTAAGAAACAGGACCGCTTTAAGAAACAGGACCGCTTTAAGAAACAGGACCACTTTAAGACCGCCTGAAGAAACAGGACCGCTTTTTTAAAAAAAACAGGACCGCTTTAAGAAACAGGACCGCTTTAAGAAGAAAAACAGGACCGCTTTAAGAAACAGGACCACTTTAAGACCGCCTGAAGAAACAGGACCGCTTTAAAAAAACAAAAAAAAAACAGGACCGCTTTAAGAAACAGGACCGCTTTAAGACCGCCTGAAGAAACAGGACCGCTTTAAGAAACAGGACCGTTTTTAAAAAACAGGACCACTTTAAGACCGCCTGAAGAAACAGGACCGCTTTAAAAAAAAAAAAAAAAAAAAACGACCACTTTTTAAAAAAAAAACAGGACCGCTTTACGGAACAGGACCGCTTTAAGAAACAGGACCGCTTTAGGATCACTTAAAAACAGGACCGCTTTTTTTTTTTTTAAAAAAGCACTGCTTTAGGACCGCTTTAAGAACCAGGGCCGCTTTTAAAAACAAGACCGCATTAGGACCGCTTTAAAAAAAACAACAACAAAAACAGGACCACTTTTTAAAAAAAACAAGACCGCATTAGGACCGCTTTAAAAAAAATCAGGACCGCTTTAGGACTGCTTTAAGAAACAGGACCGCTTTAAAGATAGGACCGCTTTAAGACCGCTTTAAGAAACAGGACCACTTTAAGACCACCTGAAAAAACAGGACCGCTTTAAGAAACAGGACCGCTTTACGAAACAGGACCGCTTTAAGAAACAGGACCGTTTTTAAAAAACAGGACCGCTTTACGAAATAGGACCGCTTTAGGACCGCTTAAAAAAAAACAGGACCACTTTTTAAAAAAAACAAGACCGCTTTAGGACTGCTTTAAGAAACAGGACCGCTTTAAAGACAGGACCGCTTTCAAAAAACAGGACCGCTTTCAAAAAACAGGGCCGCTTTAAGACCGCTTAAAAAACCAGAACCGCTTTAAGACCGCTTTTATAAAAAAAAACTGGACCGCTTTAAGACCAGGACCGATTTTAAAAAAACAGGACCGCTTTAAGAAACAGGACCACTTTAAGAAACAGGACCACTTTAAGACCGCCTGAAGAAACAGGACCGCTTTAAGAAACAGGACCACTTTAAGACCGCCTGAAGAAACAGGACCGCTTTAAAAAAAAAAAAAAAAAAAAGGACCACATTTAAAAAAAAAAACAGGACCGCTTTACGGAACAGGACCGCTTTAAGAAACAGGACCGCTTTAGGATCACTTAAAAAACAGGACCGCTTTTTTTTTTTAAAAAAAAGCACTGCTTTAGGACCGCTTTAAGAACCAGGGCCGCTTTTAAAAACAAGACCGCTTTAGGACCGCTTTAAAAAAAAAAAACAGGACCACTTTAAAAAAAAAAAAAACAAGACCGCATCAGGACCGCTTTAGGACTGCTTTAAGAAACAGGACCGCTTTAAAGATAGGACCGCTTTAAGACCGCTTTAAGAAACAGGACCACTTTAAGACCACCTGAAAAAACAGGACCGCTTTAAGAAACAGGACCGCTTTACGAAACAGGACCGCTTTAAGAAACAGGACCGTTTTTAAAAAACAGGACCGCTTTACGAAATAGGACCGCTTTAGGACCGCTTAAAAAAAAACAGGACCACTTTTTAAAAAAAACAAGACCGCTTTAGGACTGCTTTAAGAAACAGGACCGCTTTAAAGACAGGACCGCTTTCAAAAAACAGGGCCGCTTTAAGACCGCTTAAAAAACCAGAACCGCTTTAAGACCGCTTTTTAAAAAACAGGACCGCTTTAAGACCAGGACCGATTTAAAAAAAACAGGACCGCTTTAGGACCGCTTTAAGAAACAGGACCACTTTAAAGACAGGACCGCTTAAAAAAAACAGGACCACTTTTTAAAAAACAAGACCGCTTTAGGACTGCTTTAAGAAACAGGACTGCTTTAAGAAACAGGACCGCTTTAAAGACAGGACCGCTTTCAAAAAACAGGGCCGCTTTAAGACCGCTTAAAAACCAGAACCGCTTTAAGACCGCTTTTTAAAAACAGGACCGCTTTAAGACCAGGACCGATTTAAAAAAAACAGGACCGCTTTAGGACCGCTTTAAGAAACAGGACCACTTTAAGAAACAGGACCGCTTTAACAAACAGGACCGTTTTAAAAACAGGACCGCTTTAAGAAAAAACCAGAACCGCTTTAAGACCGCTTTTAAAAAACAGGACCGCTTTAAGAAACAGGACCACTTTAAAAAACAGGACCACTTTAAGACTGCTTTAAGAAACAGGACCGCTTTAAAGATAGGACCGCTTTAAGACCGCTTTAAGAAACAGGACCACTTTAAGACCACCTGAAAAAACAGGACCGCTTTAAGAAACAGGACCGCTTTACGAAACAGGACCGCTTTAAGAAACAGGACCGTTTTTAAAAAACAGGACCGCTTTACGAAATAGGACCGCTTTAGGACCGCTTAAAAAAAAACAGGACCACTTTTTAAAAAAAACAAGACCGCTTTAGGACTGCTTTAAGAAACAGGACCGCTTTAAAGACAGGACCGCTTTCAAAAAACAGGACCGCTTTCAAAAAACAGGGCCGCTTTAAGACCGCTTAAAAAACCAGAACCGCTTTAAGACCGCTTTTTAAAAAACAGGACCGCTTTAAGACCAGGACCGATTTAAAAAAAAACAGGACCGCTTTAGGACCGCTTTAAGAAACAGGACCACTTTAAAGACAGGACCGCTTAAAAAAAACAGGACCGCTTTAAGACCGCTTTAAGGACCAGGACCGCTTTAAGAAACAGGACCGCTTTAAAAAAACAGGATTGCATAAAAAAAAACAGGACCGCTTTAAGACCACTTTAAGACTAGGACTGCTTTAAAAAACAGGACCGCTTTAAGACCAGAACCACTTTCAAAAGTAGGACCACTTTAGAACCAGAGAGAAGACCTGGAGAAGACCAATTTTAGGCCTGGTTTAAGTTTAGATTTGGTTTGGACCTGATTTAGTCCTGGTTTAGTCCTGATTTAGTCCTGGTTTAGTCCTGGTTTAGTCCTGGTGTTTCTGTATATTTAGCACAAACTAAACTCTGTGTTTGTGTGAAAAAGGCTTGTTCTCCGGGTGTATAAACCAAACACTCCTCTGTTCTCCGGGTGTATAAACCAAACACTCCTCTGTTCTCCAGGTGTATAAACCAAGCGCTCCTCTGTTCTCCAGGTGTATAAACCAAATGCTCCTCTGTTCTCCGGGTGTATAAATGAAGCGCTCCTCTGTTCTCCGGGTGTATAAACCAAATGCTCCTCTGTTCTCCAGGTGTATAAACCAAGCGCTCCTCTGTTCTCCAGGTGTATAAACCAAACACTCCTCTGTTCTCCAGGTGTATAAACCAAACACTCCTCTGTTCTCCAGGTGTATAAACCAAACACTCCTCTGTTCTCCGGGTGTATAAACCAAACACTCCTCTGTTCTCCGGGTGTATAAACCAAACACTCCTCTGTTCTCCGGGTGTATAAACCAAATGCTCCTCTGTTCTCCGGGTGTATAAATGAAGCGCTCCTCTGTTCTCCGGGTGTATAAACCAAACACTCCTCTGTTCTCCAGGTGTATAAACCAAACACTCCTCTGTTCTCCGGGTGTATAAACCAAACACTCCTCTGTTCTCCGGGTGTATAAACCAAACACTCCTCTGTTCTCCAGGTGTATAAACCAAGCGCTCCTCTGTTCTCCAGGTGTATAAACCAAACACTCCTCTGTTCTCCAGGTGTATAAACCAAACACTCCTCTGTTCTCCAGGTGTATAAACCAAACGCTCCTCTGTTCTCCAGGTGTATAAACCAAACACTCCTCTGTTCTCCAGGTGTATAAACCAAACGCTCCTCTGTTCTCCAGGTGTATAAACCAAACACTCCTCTGTTCTCCAGGTGTATAAACCAAACGCTCCTCTGTTCTCCGGGTGTATAAACCAAATGCTCCTCTGTTCTCCGGGTGTATAAATGAAGCGCTCCTCTGTTCTCCGGGTGTATAAATGAAGCGCTCCTCTGTTCTCCGGGTGTATAAACCAAATGCTCCTCTGTTCTCCGGGTGTATAAATGAAGCGCTCCTCTGTTCTCCGGGTGTATAAATGAAGCGCTCCTCTGTTCTCCGGGTGTATAAATGAAGCGCTCCTCTGTTCTCCGGGTGTATAAATGAAGCGCTCCTCTGTTCTCCGGGTGTATAAATGAAGCGCTCCTCTGTTCTCCGGGTGTATAAACCAAATGCTCCTCTGTTCTCCGGGTGTATAAACCAAATGCTCCTCTGTTCTCCGGGTGTATAAACCAAATGCTCCTCTGTTCTCCGGGTGTATAAAACAAAAGCTCCTCTGTTCTCCGGGTGTATAAACCAAATGCTCCTCTGTTCTCCGGGTGTATAAATGAAGCGCTCCTCTGTTCTCCGGGTGTATAAACCAAATGCTCCTCTGTTCTCCGGGTGTATAAACCAAATGCTCCTCTGTTCTCCGGGTGTATAAATGAAGCGCTCCTCTGTTCTCCGGGTGTATAAACCAAATGCTCCTCTGTTCTCCGGGTGTATAAATGAAGCGCTCCTCTGTTCTCCGGGTGTATAAACCAAATGCTCCTCTGTTCTCCGGGTGTATAAATGAAGCGCTCCTCTGTTCTCCGGGTGTATAAATGAAGCGCTCCTCTGTTCTCCGGGTGTATAAATGAAGCGCTCCCTGTAATAACCGTGATGGATTCGGGTGATTAGCCAATCACAAAGATGGATGAGCTCCACCGGCCAATCAGATTCAGAGCTGATCGTGTTAGCGATAGCACCAGCGCTAATCACCACCAGACAGGTGAGACCGGACTGAACCAGGACTGAACCAGGACTGAACCAGGACTGAACCAGGACTGAACCAGGACTGAAACTGGACTAAACCGGGACTTAATCGGGACTGAACCAGGACTAAACCAGGACTAAACCAGGACTGAAACTGGACTAAACCAGGACTAAACCAGGACTAAACCAGGACTGAAACTGGACTAAACCAGGACTGAAACTGGACTAAACCAGGACTAAACCAGGACTGAAACTGGACTAAACCAGGACTAAACCAGGACTGAAACTGGACTAAACCAGGACTAAACCAGGACTAAACCAGGACTGAAACTGGACTAAACCAGGACTGAAACTGGACTAAACCAGGACTAAACCAGGACTGAAACTGGACTAAATCAGGACTGAAACTGGACTAAATCAGGACTGAAACTGGACTGCATATGATACATTTTTGTTTATTTATGACAAATATGAACATTGTTGTTATCAATCAATTAATATAAAAATAAAATATTAACATAAAATATATTTCATGATATTTTATTAATTTAGTAATTTGTGGAAAGTTAAAGCCGATTCACACAAACATGATTATAATTCACACAGACACATTCACACAGACACATTCACACAGACACATTCACACAGACACAGTCACACAGAAACATTCACAGAGTCAGACAGACACATTCACACAGACACATTCACACAGTCACACAGACATATTCACAGACACATTCACACAGACACATTCACACAGTCACACAGACACATTCACAGTCTCACAGACACATTCACACAGACACATTCACACAGTCACACAGACATATTCAGAGTCACACAGACACATTCATACAGACACATTCACACAGACATTCACACAGTCACACAGACACATTCACACAGACACATTCAGACAGTCACATTCACACAGACACATTCACACAGGCACATTCACACAGACACATTCACACAGTCACACAGACACATTCACACAGACACATTCACAAATTCACACAGACACATTCACAGACACGTTCACACAGACACATTCACACAGTCAGACATATTCACACAGTCACACAGACACATTCACACAGACACATTCACACAGACACATTCACACAGACATTCACAGTCACACAGACACATTCATACAGTCACACAGACACATTCACACATTCACACAGACATATTCACACAGACACATTCACATGGTCACATTCACACACGAACGTTCAAACAGACACAGACACATTCACAGACACGTTCACACAGACACATTCACACAGTCACACAGACACATTCACACAGTCACACAGACACATTCACACAGTCACATTCACACAGACACATTCACACAGACACATTCACAGGCACATTCACACACACATTCACACAGTCACACAGACACATTCACACAGTCACACAGACACATTCACACAGTCACACAGACACATTCACACAGACACATTCACACAGTCACACAGACACATTCACACAGACACATTCACACAGTCACACAGACACATTCACACAGACACATTCACACAGACACATTCACACAGTCACACAGACACATTCACACAGTCACACAGACACATTCACACCGACACATTCACACAGTCACATTCACACAGACACATTCACACAGACATATTCACAAAGACACATTCACATGTTCACATTCACACACGAACGTTCACACAGACACATTCACACGGTCACACAGACGCAGTCACATTCACACAGACACGTTCACACAGTCACACAGACACATTCACACAGACACATTCACACAGACACATTCACACAGTCACACAGACACATTCACACAGACACATTCACACAGTCACACAGACACATTCACACAGACACATTCACACATTCACACAGACACATTCACACAGTCACACAGACACATTCACACAGTCACACAGACACATTCACACAGACACATTCACACAGTCACACAGACACATTCACACAGACACATTCACACAGACACATTCACACAGTCACACAGACACATTCATACAGTCACACAGACACATTCATACAGTAACACAGACACATTTACACATTCACACAGTCACATTCACACAGTCACATTCACACATTCACACAATCACATCCACACCGACACATTCACACAATCACACAGACACATTCACACATTCACACAGTCACATTCACACATTCACACAATCACATCCACACCGACACATTCACACAATCACACAGACACATTCACACAGACACGTTCACACAGACACATTCACACAGTCACACAGACACCTTCACACAGTCACATTCACACCGACACATTCACACAATCACATTCACACATTCACACAGTCACATCCACACCGACACATTCACACAATCACATTCACACATTCACACAGACACATTCACACAGACACATTCACAGGCACATTCACACACACATTCACACAGTCACACAGACACATTCACAGCCTCACAGACACATTCACACAGACACATTCACACAGTCACACAGACATATTCAGAGTCACACAGACACATTCACACAGACACATTCACACAGACACATTCACACAGACACGTTCACACAGACACATTCACACAGTCACACAGACACATTCACACAGTCACATGACCTTTGACCTCTGACCCCGTCTACAGGATCCTGGGTTTTTGTCCTAAATCCAGATCTGAACATATGAATGGACCAATCAGACGCCTTCTTCCCCCGAGGCCCCTCCCCCTGACATTAGCAACAGGTTTGATTGACAGCGTTGCTAAGGGGGAACACAGTGAACCCGTGCCGCCCCTCCACAGACGCGGCCCGTCCTCTGGCCACAGTTGTTTGTTTGTTTGCGGCGCAGGTGGAGGTGCAGAGGTGATGTGTGGGGTTCATTACACCATTGTCTGTGGTAAAGAATGGAGCGCAGCAGCAGTTGTACTATCAGAGGCAGTAGTAGTGGTATTATTAGTACGAGACAGAGACATCCATCGTCAGGGCCCCCGCTGGTATTTTTAGCCCAGCCCAGGTGCACCGTGTCTGGGCTCCGCTCCTCTCGCCGCCCCCTGGTCTGGAGCTCCGGGCCGAAGACCAGAGAGACGGGGTTAGACCTGGTTTAGACCTGGTTTAATCCTGATTTAATCCTGGTTTAATCCTGGGTTAGTTCAGTCCTGGTGTTGTCCTTTTATAATCCTGGTTTAGTCCTGGTTTGGTCCTGGTGTAGTCCGGGTTAAGTCCGGGTCTGAAGCAGGTCCGGGTCCGTGCTGAGTCCGCAGACCCTGACAGTGATTCATGTGATAGTCCGGACCTCAGGGGGACCACACAGATCCGGGTCAGGACTGGACCAATATTTATAGAAAGTACAGGAGCAAGACCCACAGAGACCAGGACCAGACCAGGACCAGACCAGGACTAAACCAGGACTAAACCAGGACTAGACCAGGACCAGACCAGGACCAGACCAGGACCAGACCAGGACCAGACCAGGACTGGAGGACTTCATAAAGACCTTTGTGCAGTTTTTTTTTATTCCTGCTGCTGCGGTTGTGTCTTTGTGCAAAACACTTTTATGTAGTTACCCCCCTCTCTTTCTCTCTCTCTCTTTCTCTCTCTCTTTCTCTCTCTTTTTCTCTCTCTTTCTCTCTCTCACTTTCTCTCTCTTTCTCTCTCCCTCTTTTTCTCTCTTTCTTTTTTATTTTCTTTCTCTCTCCCTCTCTCTTTTTCCCTCTTTCTCTTTCTCTTTCTCTCTCTCTTTTTTATTTTCTTTCTCTCTCTCTCTCTCTCTCTCTCTTTCTTTCTCTTTCTCTCCGTCCTTCCCTCTCTCTCACTCTCTCCCTCTCACTCCCTCCTTCTCTCTCTCTGCCTCTCTCTCTCTCTCACTCTCTCTCTCACTCTCTCTCTCTCCCTCCCTCTCCCTCCCTCTCTCTCCCTCCCTCTCACTCCCTCTCTCTCCCTCCCTCTCACTCCCTCTCTCTCCCTCTCTCTCTCTCCCTCTCACTCCCTCTCTCTCTCTCACTCCCTCTCTCCCTCCCTCTCACTCCCTCTCTCTCCCTCCCTCTCTCACCCTCTCTCTCACTCTCTCTCTCTCACTCTCTCTCTCTCTCTCTCTCTCTCTCACTCTCTCTCCCTCTCTCTCACTCCCTCTCTCTCCCTCTCTCTCTCCCTCTCACTCCCTCTCTCTCTCTCACTCCCTCTCTCCCTCCCTCCCTCTCTCCCTCCCTCTTCCTTTCTAATCCTCCCTCTCCATCTCTCCCTCTCTCTCTGCTGCTCCCTCTCTCTCTCCCTCCCTCTCTTTCTCCTTCCCTCCTCTCCCTCTCTCCCTCCCTCTCTCCCTCTCTCTCTCTCCCTCTTTGTCCTCCCTGTCTCTCTCCCTCTCACTCCCTCTCTCTCTCTCTCTCGCTCTCTCTCTCACTCTCTCTCGCTCTCTCTCCCTCTCTCTCACTCCCTCTCTCTCCCTCTCTCTCTCTCCCTCTCACTCCCTCTCTCTCTCTCTACTTCCCTCTCTCTCTCTCTCTCTCTCCTCTCTCTCTCTTTCTCTCTCTCCTCTCTCTCTCTCTCTCTCTCTCTCTCTTCACTCTGTTTTAAACGACATTTTCACCTGTTTGTGTTTTTAACTCTTTACGTTTCGGCTTCAGGTGAATTTTCATGTTTGTGTCGAACAAAATGAACTAAAGTGAAAATAACTCAAATATTTACATATATTTGTTTCTTTCTTTCCTTTGTTTGTTGTTGTTCATTCATTCTTACTTTCTTTAGTTCTTCCATTCTTTTTCGTTCTTTCATTCTTTCCTTTTTGTCGTTTACGTTCTTTCTTTAGTTTTTTCTTTCATTCTTTCATTTTCGTTCTTTCTTTTTCCTTCTTTTATTTCCTTCGTTCTTTCTTTTGTTTTTTCTTCTGTTCTTTTTTGCTGTTTTGTTTTTTTCATTCTTTTGTTCTTTTTCGTTCTTTTGTTCATTCGTTTGTTTCGTTCGTTCTTATTCCATCTCCATCTCTCCGTCCCACATCTCTCACAATATAAAACTGTGAATCTGCTCCTTTTTCCTCTAAAACTCCTTCACAGACTTAATCCACAGAATGAAGATGTAAAAGTGTTAGAACAGTTATTTCTTCCTGTCGTCTGCACTGAAACGGAGCAAAGGATCATGGTCTATGTAGTTCCCTCTGTTTTTTTTACCTATTTCTGCATCAGAACTGTTCATTTAAGCAAAGACACTCAGGATTCAGACTCTATAAAAGCACTCATAGGATCAACTCACAGCAAAGGATTTTCTACCAGAGTTAAACTGACCTGAATGAAGCAGATTCATGTTAAAAGACCAATTTTAAGATTTTTTTACTTAATAAGATGAGATTTTTTTACTTGTTTCAAGATATTCATCCTGCTCAAAATACTTCTTTTGGTTTTCTTGCTCTTTCTCTCATTCATTTTTTTCGTTGGTTCTTTCTTTCACGTTCTTTTTCTTTTTCATTCTTTCTTTTTTGTTCTTTCCTTCCTTCGTTCGTTGTTTCTTTCTTTTGTTTTTTTCTTTCTTTCTTTCATGTGTTGTTTCTTTGGTTCTTTCTTTCACGTTCTTTTTTCTTTCTTTACAAGATTCATATCTCGTCTTGTTTTCAGTGGGTGTTTTCTTCCTGCACTGGCACAAAATTCCACTGGAAACTGGACATTTTTACCTCAGAACTGGTGTTTTTGTCGTATTTTTGATCGGCCTTTTTTGCAGCGTAAAAGTACAAAAGTACAAACTTGAACCTGAATTGTGCTCTGTCCGTGCACTCGTTTAATCCCTCCTCCCTCCCTCCCTCCTCCCTCCTCCCTCCTCCCTCCTCCCTCCTCCCTCCTCCCTCCCTCCCTCCCTCCCTCCCTCCCTCCTCCCTCCTCCCTCCGTCTCTGGGGATTCCTCCTCCGCCTCAGAACAACCTTTAGAAGTGAAAACCATTTCGTTGTAATTCCCGGACGTCGCTCTGTTTCTGTTTAAGATTCACTCGGAGACTCACTAATGCAGCCCACGAATTACAGCGCCATCGATCCCCGAGCAAAACACTTTTACTCCTGATGCCCTCCCCCTGCTCCTGATGCCCTCCCCCTGCTCCTGATGCCCTCCCCCTGCTCCTGATGCCCTCCCCCTACTCCTGATGCCCTCCCCCTGCTCCTGATGCCCTCCCCCTGCTCCTGATGCCCTCCCCCTATTCCTGATGCCCTCCCCCTTCTCCTGATGCCCTCCCCCTGCTCCTGATGCCCTCCCCCTACTCCTGATGCCCTCCCCCTACTCCTGATGCCCTCCCCCTGCTCCTGATGCCCTCCCCCTGCTCCTGATGCCCTCCCCCTATTCCTGATGCCCTGCCCATGCGCAGTTCTGATCCTGGTCTCCTCCTCCTATCTCCTCTCCTCCTCTCTCCTCTCTCCTCCTCCTCCTCTCTCCTCTCCTCCTCTCTCCTCCTCCTATCTCCTCCTCTCCTCTCTCCTATCTCCTCCTCTCCTCTCTCCTCCTCTCCTCCTCTCTTTTCCTCCTCTCTCCTCTCCTCCTCTCTCCTCCTCCTATCTCCTCCTCTCCTCTCTCCTATCTCCTCCTCTCTCCTCCTCCTCTCTCCTCCTCCTCCTCTCCTCCTCCTTCTCCTCCTCCTCTCCTCTCTCCTCTTCTCCTCCCCGTGTGCAGTGGCAGAGTGGTTATCCTCTCCTCCCGCTCACCATGAGGTTGTGGGTTCGACTCCCCATCTGTGCGTGAGACTGGAACAGGCCTGGGTCTGGTCCTGGTCCTGTTTAGACCAGGTCTGGGTCTTGGCCTGGTTTAGATCTGCTTTAGTCATAGGTAAGTCCTGGTTCAGTCCTGGTCTTGGATCTGGTTTAGTCCTCGTCGTAGACCTGGTTCAATTCTGCTTTAGTCTTCGTTTAGTGCCAGTTTAGTCTGGGTCTTGGCCTGGCTTAGACCTGACTGGTCCTGGTCCTGGTCTTGGCCCTAGTCTCGGTCTTGGTCCTGGTCTTGGTCTCAGTCCTGGTCCTGGTTCTGGTCTTGGCCTGGCTTAGACCTGACTGGTCCTGGTCCTAGTCTTGGCCCTAGTCTCGGTCTTGGTCCTGGTCTTGGTCCCGGTCCTGGTCCTGGTCTCAGTCCTGGCCCTGGTCCTGGTCCTGGTCCTGGTCCCGGTCTTGCTCATGTTTTGACGTGAGTCCCGGTGACAGTCCTAAAGGTCGGACCTGATCGATGTGAGTCTTAAAGAACCGACTCGGCTCCTAAAGCGGCTAATGCATACAAATCACAGGACTACAAACAAGATGGCCGCTAATGCATACAAATCACAGGACTACAAACAAGATGGCCGCTAATGCATACAAATCACAGGACTACAAACAACATGGCCACTCATCCATACAAATCACAGGACTACAAACAAGATGGCCGCCCAGAGACAGAAATGAAAATAAAAAGTAGTGTTTCTTAAACTGAGACACAAAACACAAATAAATCTGTTAAAGGTGAAACCCGCTTCAAAGTTCGTACACATCAGGACCTCTGGGTTCATAGGAGCCGGGAGTATGACACCGACACAGGGAACTGTGGGTAAATGGAACTCTTTTGAGTGTCCCGGTTTCACATGTTTACGCAGCATCTGCAACGCGACATACGCACAGAACAGACTCAGCATCAGCAGAACATCCTCTGTATGTGTGTATGTGTGTGTATATATGTGTGTATATATGTGTATATGTGTGTATATATGTGTGTATATATGTGTATATGTGTGTATATATATGTGTGTATATGTGTGTGTATATATGTGTGTATATATGTGTGTATATATGTGTGTATATATGTGTGTATATATGTGTATATGTGTGTATATATATGTGTGTATATATGTGTGTATATATGTGTGTATATATGTGTATATGTGTGTATATATATGTGTGTATATATGTGTGTATATGTGTGTGTATATATGTGTGTATATATGTGTGTATATATGTGTGTATATATGTGTATATGTGTGTGTATGTCTGTGTATGTTTGTGTGTGTGTATATGTGTGTGTATGTGTGTGTGTTTGTGTGTGTCTGTGTGTATGTGTGTGTGTGTATGTGTGTGTATATATGTGTGTGTATATGTGTGTGTATATATGTGTGTATATATGTGTGTGTATATGTGTGTATGTGTGTGTGTATGTGTGTGTATGTGTGTGTATGTGTGTGTGTATGTATATGTGTGTGTATATGTGTGTGTGTATATGTGTGTGTATGTGTGTGAATGTGTGTGTATATGTGTGTGTGTGTATGTGTGTGAATGTGTGTGTATATGTGTGTGTGTATATGTGTGTGTGTGTATATGTGTATATGTGTGTATATGTGTGTATGTGTATATGTGTATATGTGTGTATATGTGTGTGTGTGTATATGTGTATATGTGTGTATATGTGTGTATATATATGTGTATATATGTGTGTATATATGTGTGTATATATGTGTGTGTATATATGTGTGTGTGTATATGTGTGTGTATATGTGTGTGTATATGTGTGTATATGTGTGTGTATGTGTGTGTATGTGTGTGTATATGTGTGTGTGTGTATGTGTGTGTATGTGTGTGTATATATGTGTGTGTGTATGTGTGTGTATGTGTGTGTATATGTGTGTGTATATATGTATATATGTGTGTGTATATATGTATATATGTGTGTGTGTATATTTTTCTTTATTCGTTGCTTTGACAGGAACAGGACACATGAGTAAAGCTCATGTTCAGCTGTTGTCCCTGGGCAGGTGTAAAGTGACACACTGCTTTATGTCAGAATAAAAGTCTCACACGTTACATCACTGGTCATACAAAATATTGTAAAGAAACAAAACATTTTTATGTGAGTAAAATGCGGCTGATGATGTACAGTATATATACAGTTATTTGCATGATGCAGTGACCCTTTCCTGCTGAGAAGGTCTAATGAGGACAGTGTAGGTTTGACTGAAGCAGGTTTTTGTGCTGAGTCTTGGAGGTGTTTTGTCTGTGGGGGGTTCTGTGATGGTCGCTGCTGTTCCAGACTTCCCCACACTGAGAGCTCAGACTGTCCACAGTCCACAGGCGCTTCAGGCTCCTCTGACCACAGGCCCAGCTCTGCCTACATTTGATTTCACTTTTAGAAATTCTCTTAACGGTGCAAGTCCAAAGAACCTGCGTGAAGTCCATCAAAGTCGAACCTACAAAAACTGTGTCAATCGTTTGTGCTGTTTTAGTTCAGTTTGTGTGATTCTGGATCTTCAGATATTCAGTTTTATTTTGGTCGATGACGTCGTCCAGAACCTCAGAATGTGAAACAGCCTCAAAACAGAAGAAAATGATGTCAAACGTTTGTATTTGGTTTGTGCTGTTTTGTGCTGTGACAGTTTCATTTGTGTGAGTTTATTTCTAAAATTCTTCATTATTATTTCTGTGGTAATTACAGGACGTCATTTCTGCTCAGCTGACGGAGACAAACTCCACAAAACTAGAGAAGAGAAACAACCTGAGGCTGAGGAAAAATGAATTATTATAAAATGAATCAAAAGCAAATGACTAAAGACAAACAGACTTTTCCTCAGCCTCAGGTCGTTTCTCTTCAATAGTTTTGTGGAGTTTGTCTCCGTCAGCTGAGCAGAAATGACGTCCTTCAGTCCCTGACAAAAGTCTTGTCTCTTATCCATTTTGTAGAAACAAAAGTTTATAATCTGACTTTAAATGAATCGATTGGTTTTAGAAATGTCTCATATTAAAGCTAAAACCTCCCAAATTCTGCTCAATATACTAAAATAAATTTGCTTCACTGAAGAAACTTTGATCATTTACTGAACACAAAGGTCAGATTTTGGCAGGACAAAAGTCTTGTCTCCTTGTCATATGATGCACCCAGTCCTAGATTCCAGCCTCACCTGTGATCAGTTACTGATCAGTCACTTAGTGGGTGTGTATAAAAGAACCCCAGCACACCAGACCCTCACATCAACTGCAACTTGACCTCTGACAACCTGCCTAAGATCCACCCTGAGACCAAAGCCTTAATTATCAAGAGGCTGAAGACCAGATCCACTGCTGAGGTGGCCGACACCTTCAATGTGTCTCAGCGTCAAGTACAAAGAATAAGAAAAAGATCTGAAAAGACTGGAGATGTTTTTGACAAGCGCAGGTCCGGCAGACCCTGCAAGACAACTGCTCTGGAGGACCGTTTGGTGATGTGAAAATCCAAGGCCCCTTTTCCACTGCAGCAGAGCTCCACCAGGCCTGGTCACCTCAAGTCCCTGTGTCAACAGAACAGTTTGTAGAATTCTGTCTGGAAATGGCCTCCATGGTCGAATCAGTGCACAGAAACCAGCACTAAACAAAAGGCAATTAAAAAACCGTGTGGCATTTGCCAAGGCCCACAGCCTGCTAAAAGGATGGACACTGGAAAAGTGGCAGAAGGTGGATTTCTCAGATAAATCCTCGGTTGAATTACATCACAGCTGCTGCAAATATTGCAGGAGACCTACTGGAGCCCACATGGATCCAAGATTCACCCAGAAAACAGTTCAGTTTGGTGGAGGAAAAATCATGGTCTGGGTACATCCAGTATGGAGGTGTGCGAGACATTTGCAGGGTGAAGGAAATATCAATATCCTAAAATATCAGAAGTATTAGCACCTCTTACATTCCCAACCATAAAAGGGGTCACATTTTGCAGCAGGATGGGGCTCCATCACAAACTTCTATCTCTACATCAAAGTTCCTCAAGGAGAAGAAGATCAAGGTGCTCCAGGACTGGCCCAGTCACCAGACATGAACATCACTGAGCAGGTCTGGGGTAGAATGAAAGAGGAAGAATGGAAGGAACAACCAAAGAATCCTGATGAACTCTGGAGGCTGTGAGACGCTTTCTTTGCTGTTCCTGATGACTTCATCAACAAACTGTATGAATCATTGTGGAACCACATGGATGAAGTCCTTCAGCTCATGGAAGTCATACAAGATATTAAATATGGAGCTCACAGCACCACTACTTAATTCACTGACGTTATGCAACAGATTTTTGTATTTGAAGTAAATTTTGTTCAATTTTCTGTAGGCGACAAAACTTTTGTCCTGCCAAAATCTGACCTTTGTGTTCAGTAAATGATCAATGTTTCTTCAGTGAAGCAAATTTATTTTAGTATATTGAGCATAATTTGGGGTTTTAGCTTTAATATGAGACATTTCTAAAACCAAAACTTTCTAAAACGAATGACAGTTTTGTAAAAGAAGTTCTCACCAAACAGAATAAAGCGGCGTCCGGTGTTACTCAGAGGACTCGGGGTTCAGTGTCTGAGTCTCTGCGTCTGGAGAAGCTGAAAATATGAAGAACATGAAGAAGACGAGGAAACACCACAGGGTAAATACAGGATGATACGAATATACCATTCAATATTATATCGAATATCGCTGCCTCCCTAAAATAAACACTTACATGAAGCGTCCACAGCTGCAAACAAACAAAACTATAATTATGAAGTGAAATAATCCTGACACAAAGCTCTGAGGAATGTGGCTGAGGGAAATATAATCATAATAATATGGACATTTTTTAAAGACGTTTTAAATCCACTCACAGTTTGTGGCCTGGACAACAGGATTTGGATTTAGTCTCATCTGAGCGTCTTGTTGAGGATTGTTTTGGGCTGAAAAAAATATGAAACACAGTTGAAACTCAGAACTATCGTAATGTGGAGAAATGTCCAGTTAGTACAAAAATAATGAGCCCAAGATGAATTTAAATAAACAATTCAGACGTTTAATCATTTCCATTTACGTTTTTTTTTATTGCTTTGGCACATTTTCCGAAACTTTTCATAAATCTGACAAATCTTTAGCACTTTGCAAAACTATTCACAGTTAAAAGTGTTTGAAAATGAAACTGTGAACAAACATAAAAAGGAAACTTTGTGGTTAAACTAAAAACACATTTGTCCGGTTTATTCAGTTAAACTTTTAAAACACATTTATTCCCATTTGAAAAGTACAGTGAATATTCTTCCTTCAGTTTGCTGCAAACACCTGATTTTCCTGGAGACGGATCAGTTTAAGGACGAGAGGTAAAAACAAAACACATCTGTAACTTTCACCGGCTCAAACTGACATTAGGGCCCGACCGATATGGATTTAGTTGCGGCCGATATGAAGCCGATAAAATCTGAGTTGGAGCTGCCGATATAATCGCTGATATATTTATGACGTAAAAATTCCCTGTAAATCTTCAGTCGTTTGTAAAACTTCGGTTTGGCTCTATTGGATTTTCAGTCGGTTTATTTAGGCGACATTTCCTGTTCTTCTGCCTCTTTACGTCATATTTAAAGAGTCGCTCGGCCTAATGGTGTTTTTGTACGATATTCTGGCCTGTAAAGAAAGTTCTGTAAGTAAACTCCCGCTGTTAGCCTTTAGCAGTAAACTCCCGCTGTTAGCCTTTAGCGGTAAACTCCCGCTGTTAGCCTTTAGCGGTAAACTCCCGCTGTTAGCCTTTAGCGGTAAACTCCCGCTGTTAGCCTTTAGCGGTAAACTCCCGCTGTTAGCCTTTAGCGGTAAACTCCCGCTGTTAGCCTTTAGCGGTAAACTCCCGCTGTTAGCCTTTAGCGGTAAATGTAATGAATGATCTGCTAAATGCGGACAATTCACACCTCTGTTCACAGCTCATTTCCATATCAGTGTGTGTCCAGTAACATATATACGGCCACTAGAGTCACTTTACAGTCACTAACAGAAGAGAAAACAGCCTGTTTATGTGTGCGAGCTACAGCAGCTAATCGCTAACCAATGAGAAAGAACCAAAACGAGCTTCAGACCGACACATTTCAACACTCAGCCTCACACAGGCTCCTCTCAGATCAGCACTAAGAACTGTCCTTTAATCCAGACTCACACTGAGCGGCTGCAAAAACAACACAATCTCAGATAAACCCTGATGCCCCGCCACAGATCAGGACATATATATAACTTTATTTAACCAGGAAATCCCATTGAGATTAAAAACCTCTTTTTCAAGGGAGCCCTGACATTTATCTGTGAACTGGATTAAATGGGCAGAATATAGAGTCTGAGCATCAACACCAGGAAGGCGGCCAGGCCCGATGGAGTACTGGGCCGGGTGCTAAAAGTCTGTGCTGCGGAGCTGGCGGATGTCTTCACCTCTATATACAACTCCTCGCTGTCCTGTTCACTGGTTCCAGCTTGTTTTAAAGCAGCAACAATTGTCCCCATCCCAAAACAGTCAAACGTCACATGTCTGAACAATTACAGACCTGTGGCACTCACCTCCATTCCCGCCAAATGCCTGGAGAGACTGGTCATAAAACCCCTCAAAGCCGCTTTACCACCATCCCTGGATTCACACCAGTTTGCATACAGAGAGAACCGGTCAACTGAGGACGCCGTGGCCACGGTGCTGCACACACTACTGGAGCACCTGGAGCACAAGAACACATATGCACGGCTCCTCTTTGGAGACTACAGTTCGGCTTTTAACACCATCCGGCCATACAAACTCCGGTCCAAACTCCACCAACTGGGACTCAACTCCTCTCTGTGCAACTGGACTGTGGACTTTCTCACTAACCGTACACAGAGTGTCAGAGTGGGCAAGAACACCTCCTCCACCCTTGTTGTCAACACCGGGTCCCCCAAGGGTGTGTTCTGAGCCCTCTGCTATACACTCTCTTCACCCATGACTGCCTTGCCTCCTCCGTGTCCAATCTCATCGTTAAGTTTGCCGATGACACCACAGTGCTCGGTCTCATATCCAACAACGATGAGACTAACTACAGGAGGGAGGTGCAACATCTAGAGTCATGGTGCCACGGCAATAACTTGGTTTGAAACACTAAAAAGACCAAGGAGATTGTTGTGGATTTCCGCAGAAAAGGTCACAACAACCATCTACCTCTCCTCATTGGCAACGAGGCGGTGGAGAGGGTGAGCAGCTTTAAATTCCTGGGGGTAACTGTGACTGAGGACCTGTCCTGGGGCAATCACATCACCTCAGCCGTACGGGAGGCCCAACAGCACCTTTACTACCTGAGGAAACTGAGGAGTGCCCACATTCCCAGACCTCTGATGTTGAACCTTTACAACTGTGTCATCAGCAGTGTTCTGACGTATGGATTTTTAGTGTGGTTCTCCAGCTGCACTAAGGCGGACCAGCAGACACTCCAGCAGGTGGTGAAAGCAGCCGGTAAAATCACTGGAACAACTCTGCCAGAAATCAGCACCATCTACTCCACTCGCTGCCTGAGAAGAGTGCACAACATCCTGCAGGACCAACACCACCCTGCGCACCACCTTTTCCACCTGCTGCCCTCAGGGAGAAGGTACAGGTCCATACAGGCCAGAACATCCAGACTGGCCAACGGTCTGTATCCACAGGCTGTAAGGCTCCTGAACTCTGCCCCTCTCCCCTCTCTGCCCCCCTCTCACGGACAATAACCACATCCAACTTTTAAACAGCATTGAACTGGTTTGCACTGTTGCATTATGTCACTATTCTCTCTCTCCTTTGCCCCCTCTCTCCATAGACAATAACCATATCCCTTTACATATAATAACACTGAATTGGCTGCACTGTTGCACTTTGTCATGATTGTCAGGTCTCTGTCTGAATGTCCCTGTGCTCGTACTTGACCTGCTCTCATGCTGCTGCTATAAGAACTGTCTCATGTTGTACTGAGGTCACACTGGGTCAGTGTTTACACTGGTTTAAGGGGTATTGATTATTATTTATGGGTTTGCACTTAAGTATTGTGAAGTATGGAGGCTCCAAATGCAATTTCGTTGTTCTTCTGTGACAGTGACAATAAATACTTGAATCTGAATCTGAATCTGAAGTGACACGAGGATGAAGAATTCAGTGGATTCAGTGATTTGGAGCGAGATGCAGAGTTCAGTAAACTTATTCTGTTGTTTCTGCTCTAGTTTTGTGAAGAACTGTTCATATGTGACGTGAACAAACCCGACACATGTTCAGCCTGTTCTTCTGCTCTAGTTTATTACTGTCACTCGCCTTTATGTATATTTTTTCATGTAAGAGCTGCTTTAGTTTCTTTAAATGTGCTGTTGTTTCTGACCTCTCCTTCGTCTGGTCACAAACAGAACCACAGCAGCAGCAGAGACGATGAAGACGACTCCCAGAACCACAGCAGTGATAGTGCAGGCCGGAGCAGCTTTGGCTGGAAAACAAAATCATTTTAAACAAAGTCACTGGTGATTTCTTCAGCAGTTTGAATAGTACACCATGTCCCAAAAGTTCATGCACCACAGAAAAAGTAAACTCAGATAGTGAATATTCAACAGAATCATTTATTCTAAAGCCAGTGTGTCCCCACTGCATCTTTATTCCTGCCCTCAGCCTGTCGGGCATCGACTCCACTAAGTTCTTCAGAACAGGAGGTCAGTGTTGCCCCACTGCCCTCGCTCTGAGCTGCTTCATGGTGGTAGGTGTGGACTGTTGCCCCACTCCCACTGCCCTCGCTCTGAGCTGCTTCATGGTGGTAGGTGTGGACAGGAAACCCCAGCACTTCTCAGTGGGGTTGAGGTCTGGGGGGTGAGGGCCTTTCCTCTTTGTGCAGGAAGCTGCTCAGACCTCAGCACTGCTGGGTCATACGAGCAGGATGTGCAGGGCACCATCTTACACAAAGGACATTTCCACACGCCTGGTGAACATCTTCCTCGCTGTGACGGGGCCCGATTCCTTCTTTCTGGTGAGTAGGGGAAGTAGCACTGGCTGGATGTTCTTAACATAATCCTCAGTGTTGATGGTGGTGCCCTGGGTACAACGTGCAGCTCTGACGGTCCTGAAGATGACATCGCCCCACAGAACATGCAATGGGCGCTGAACTTGACCTGTTCAGAAGGTGGTATTTCATTCGACTGTCAGCATAAATGCGCTCGTTTCGGCTGTTGGGAGTTAGACATAAGTAGAGAGGCGCTCATCAGAGGAAAAACACACTCTTGGGGTCATTTTAGCATATTTCTTTGCAAAAGCTGCTTCTCCTTTTGCAGTTTGGTGAGGTTTGGTGAATTGAATTGAATTGAATTGAAATTGAATTGAAGTGTCTTGTGTGGGTGGTGTCTGGTGTGGGTGGTGTCTTGTGTGGGTGGTGTCTTGTGTGGGTGGTGATCCAGTTTGCACCGACTGGATTGTCGGTGACGTCATTTCCGGTGAGTGAATTCTGTTTTGCAGCAGTATTACTAGCTTCTCTCTACTGAATCTGTTAATCCATGAATCCAACATCTAAACTAGTGCCTGAGCACTTCGTCAAACCATCGAAGTTTATTCAGCATCTAGTGCTCCGTAATTCGTGGTCTAAGCCTCTCTCTCTCTGTAGTTTCAGCTTGTAGTTTCAGCCTGATCTAGCCTAGCCTAGCGTCATGGCTAAAACTCTCGCCCCCCTTTCCTGTTCTAGTTGCCACATGTGGAGTGAGAGCCCTGGCTTATTTGATAGTGACAGGGACAGTTGCTCTAAGTGCAGCGTAGTGGCCGTCCTCGGGGCCAGGGTTACAGAGTTAGAAACGCCGATCCGCTCTTTGGAGGCGCTGAAGCCGAGTTATAGTCAGGCAGTAGCAGGGACCCCGGACCCCATTAGCTTGAGCGTAGCTAACGAGAGCAGCCCCCCGGTGCATCCCGTGCAGCCGGGACCAGACCAGGTTTGTGACAGTTAGACACAGGCGCAGGGCTGAGTGTAGGACTGCAGGAGACCAGGGACACAGGGCTGAGTGTAGGACTGCAGACCAGGGACACAGGGCTGAGAGTAGGACTGCAGGAGACCAGGGACACAGGGCTGAAAGTAGGACTGCAGGAGACCAGGGACACAGGGCTGAGAGTAGGACTGCAGGAGACCAGGGACACAGGGGTGAAAGTAGGACTGCAGGAGACCAGTGACACTGGGCTGAGAGTAGGACTGCAGTACACCAGTGACACAGGGCTGAGTGTAGGACTGCAGGAGACCAGGGACACAGGGCTGAGTGTAGGACTGCAGGAGACCAGGGACACAGGGCTGAGAGTAGGACTGCAGGAGACCAGGGACATAGGGCTGAGTGTAGGACTGCAGGAGACCAGGGACACAGGGCTGAGTGTAGTGTTTCAGAGCTCACCACAGCACAGACACTGCACTGCTTAAACTGACAAATGATTTGCTACTAGCTGCTGATAACGGGCTGGCTTCAGTCCTGGTCCTACTGGACCTCAGTGCAGCGTTTGACACCATTGATCACAACATTCTACTGCAGAGGTGAGAATGTGACATAGGTGTCAGAGGGACCGCCCTCAAATGGTTTAAATCCTCTCTATCAGATAGGTACCAGTTTGTTAGTGTAAACCAGTGCACCTCTCCCTGCTCTAAAGTAGCTTGCGGTGTTCCACAAGGATCTGTGCTTGGTCCAATCCTGTTTACTCTGTATATGTTGCCATTAGGTAACATTATCAGAAAACATGGCATTAATTTCCACTGCTATGCTGATGACACTCAGCTGTACTTATCAATGAAACCTAATCAGATCAAATGGATAAGCTCAGTGCCTGTGTGAAGGACATCAAAACCTGGATGACCCTGAATTACCTGCTCTTAAACCCTGAAAAAACAGAGGTCATTGTTGTCGGTCCTAAAGGTCAGAGAGATTCTCTGTCCGACCAGATAATCTCACTTGACAATGTGAGTATAGCCTCTAGCTCTACTGTAAAAAACCTTGGAGTCGTATTTGACCAAAATCTCTCATTCACAGCTCATATAAACCAAGCTTGTAAAACTGCATATTTTCACCTGCGAAACATAACTAAAATCAGAAAGATTTAGCCTAAAAATGATGCCGAAAAACTTATCCATGCATTTGTTACATCCAGACTAGATTACTGTAATTCTCTGCTCACCGTCTGCACTAAAGGTACTTTAAGAAGCTTCCAGTTGGTCCAAAATGCAGCGGCCAGAGTCCTAACAGGAACTAAAAGACGTGATCACATCAGTCCTGTGTTAAAATCACTGCACTGGCTTCCTGTCGAGTTTAGAATTAAATTCAAAGTTCTCCTCCTGACATACAAAGCCTTAAACAATATGGCCCCATCATATCTTCAGGATGCCATTGTCCCCTATCAGCCAAATAGAGCACTTCGCTCTCAGAATGCAGGATTATTAGTGGTTCCTAGAGTGTCTAAAAGTACAGTGGGGGGGAGAGCCTTCAGTTACCAAGCTCCTGTGTTATGGAAGCAACTCCCTGTTGATGTTAAACAGGCTCCACACTCTCTATATTTAAGACCAGGCTTAAAACCTTCCTCTTCGGAATAGCTTATGACCAGGTTACTTAGTTGATGTCACTAAGATAAGCTGCCGCAGGAGATAACAAGCTGGGGGAAGTGTGGCAACCTGAGCACTGTCCTCTGTTTCCTCCTATTTTCTCATCAGCATCACTCACTATGTTCTCATCTGTAGTTTGTTCATTGCTATTCACATGTTGTCCCCTGTCCCACTCCCCCTGTGGAGTGGAACTCTTTCAGACGCCTGATGGCAGCTGGACCCCTCTCCTCCTCCTCGCCCGGCCTCCTCCTCCTCGCCCGGCTCCTCCTCCTCGCCCGGCTCCTCCTCCTCGCCCGGCTCCTCCTCCTCGCCCGGCTCCTCCTCCTCGCCCGGCCTCCTCCTCCTCGTCTGGCTCCTCCCCGGCTCCTTCCCCACCTGGGTAGCTGTGGCCATACCGAACTGGCCCACGGGCCTGGACATCTATAGCCTGTCCGTCCATGGGAGTGGATCTCTCCTTCACTGTAGTTCTCCCCGAGGTTTCTTCTTTTTCCCAGGACCCTGGGTTTTTTGGAGTTTTTCCTTGCTGAGAAGGAGGGTCTAAGGACAGGGGATGACTGGACCATGTTTCATTTGCTGCTTTACATGAATGTTGTTTATTCCTGTTTTGATATGTCTGTGTGGATGTTTTACTCATCCATATCTTGGAAACGGCCTTAGAGGAAACTGTTGTTGTGATTTTGGGCGCTACAAAAATAAATTGAATTGAATTGAAAAAATTGAAGGTGAGGAATCGGCTGCTCTCAGACCCAGTGTCTCAGTCAGAAAACGATGGCTGTTCCTCTTAGAGACGCTTCCCCAAGAGTCTTCAGTCTGGACTGAGTCTGTGGCAGGATGTGTCTCTGTCCCTGGGGCTTGAGGATGAGTCCTTGGCCCTGGAGCTCAGAGCTGAGGAACTTCTGCACGGGGCTTAAAGGGAGTCACAGCTCTGGTGTCTCTGCCAACACTTCACCATCGTGAGCTTCTGCCCAGGTCCTGAGCTGCTCCTGCAGGTTTTCCCTGTGCCAGGTCCTGAGCACAGACTTGAGGCTGTGAAAGTGCAGCTTTTCCACATTTTTCTTTGGCCATCGGAGTAACACGACCAAAAAGGTTCTGTCAGTGTCATGATTCATGGTCAACTGAGAAATGTAACGACTTTTAACAAACAGATGAACTAATTAAACAACCTCAGCACCTGCTGACCTGTGCCTCCATTTTGGAGACAAATGGACAAAAATGTTGCTCATTGGGGTGCATGAACTTTTGGGACATGGTGTAGTTGTCCCACCACAGTCTGAGTTTGGGTTTCATTGTCAGTAATCCTCGAATTTGTGATCTGGAAACATTTATTACCTGATGATTTAAAATGAAAATGGGTACGTTCTCCTCTAACTCTCCACTTTAGTTTATTCTCCTTATTCACATTTCGTCACTTTTGTATTTGCACTTTGTTAATGCTGCATTAACCAGTTTTCAGACTGTGTAGAATCCCTCAGTCGTCTAGATTACATACATGACAAAGGAGAAATTCGATTTGCCACAATTTTCAAACAACAAAATGAGGAGGTGAGATGTTTAATGTCTGTGTATCTCACTGTCGTCCCGGTGTTTTCACTGTCAAAAACCTTTGTCCTGTTTAGAGAATTTCTCTTTCCTCTGCTCTTTAAACTTGTCTCTAACTCTGTCAAACTGTTGGACGCATCAGTTCAGACGGAGAATTGCAGCGTTGTGGACCATCGTACAGTAGCTCCAGCGACTCTTCTGACTCTTCTGTGTGGGAGAAATAAGAGGCTGTTTTATGAGGTCCAGACCCTGCATGATTTTAGCTTTAGTTCTACCGGGCACAGGAACTTCAAGTAAAAAAGAAAACTGATGTAACTTGATATCCTCGTTCTGAAGTCATTTCCCAGCAGCCAGTTTCAGTCATGATGCTCTCAGAAACCTGCTCGGTAAGTTTCCCGTTCACACAGAGTGCGTCAGCTGATTTAAACCGGTTCTGCCGCCTTCCTCATGGACGACACCCTCAGTTTCATCAGTGTAAATGTGTTTGTAAAGGAAAGCATCTTTTTTATTGTAAACTAAACCGTAGTGACTCTAAGGCCTTGTCCACACAGAGCCGGGGATCTGATTAAACAAAGTTATTTTTATACGATTTGGCCTGTAAACACACAGAACCGAAGGATTAAGTCCTTAAAACCTTTTGGAAAACTCCGGCCAAAGTGCAGATTTTGGTAAACTTCGGTGTTGCGTTTGGTTTGGACATGAATAACGGTGATTTGTGTTTTTAAACGTCACTATTTGCGACATAAGAGCTTAAACGTCATAGATGCTCCTTGTTTCTGTCAGACAGTGGAGCAGGGACACTCTAAGAAGCCTGTTACTTCTGACCCTCTGACAGGCTCAAAAATGGAGTTCAAATGTCCAGATTCTGCTTTGGCCTGATTCCCAATCCAGATTTTCTTGTGTCTTGTTCACTTTGTTTCCATAACCACTTAAAGCAGTTCAGCCTCTTTGTCGGTCACACAAACGAGCTTCTGACTCCACGTTTCATGTTTTGCGTAAATGACGACGCAAAACGGAGCCTCTGATTGGACAGACTGGAGCTTATTTTTAGGAAAACACTGCCCCCTGCTGGTCTGGAGGCTCATAACCGTGTCAAGAGTGTAATTATGTGGGGCTGTGTGGATGGAATTATATTTAAAACGGTTAAGTGTGGACGCAAGACTTTTTATAAAACGAAGTGTAGCAGATCTGCGTTTATAGAAACCCCCGTGTGTGTGTGGACATGGCCTAAAACGAGCTGCAGACTCACCGTCGGTCCTGATGTCAGTCGTGATGTTGGTCCTGATGTTGGTCCTGATCTTGGTCGTGATGTTGGTCCTGCTGTTGGTCCTGATCTTGGTCCGGTCCAGTCTGGTCACATAGTCGTCTTGGACCCCGGACAGCTGGAACACACAGTGGAACCTGTCCCAGTCCTCAGGGGGGACCGAGGACAGGTCCAGGGACACGCTGGTCTGGAAGGTTCCGTCTCCGTTGGGCAGGATCTCCCCGGGGTCCACGTCCTCGTCCTCCATCAGCTCGTGTCCGTCTTTGGTCCAGAACAGCAGGGCTCTGTCGGGGTAGAAGCCTGTGGCGTGGCACGTGACCGGGGCTGACGAGGACTTCTGCAGCAGGGACACCAGGGGGAGCTCTACACAACACAGGACAATGTGTACTTAAGGCCTTCTTACCAACATTTTTGGCATTCATAAAACTCTTTCTTAAGTGAAAATGTTCTTCTGGAAGAACAAATCCTACAGTCAGGAGCTTAGAACATTATTACTCTGCTAATGCAACTTAAAATTCTAATTCCTCCATGACTGACCACTCCTGGTTTTGCCCCAACTGTGGATAAATGTTGATCCCGTTAAACCGTCTCACATTTTCCCGGGTTTACGGTTTTACTGTGACTCATTCAGAATTATTCTGTATCTGCTCCTAAACCTTCAGAAACAGAGTCGCAGCTTTAGATTTGAAGATGAGGCACAAGTTCTGATCAAACCAAACTTTGCAGCTCGTTCGATCGCATCAGCATCAGCGCACGAGCTGTTTTTATCAGCGCTTATACTGTATGCAAATGAGCTGTATGCAAATGAGCCATGCGCTTTGAAGTTTGGTTTGTGTAAAACGTAAACAAATGTTTAAAGCTGCATTAAACACATGATTCCTCAGAGTGTAGAATGAGGAGGAGATGTAGAGCGGTGCAGAGGACCAATCACAGCCCTTATGTCTGCGGCAGAGGACCAATCACAGCCCTTATGTCTGCGGCAGAGGACCAATCACAGCCCTTATGTCTGCGGCAGAGGACCAATCACAGCCCTTATGTCTGCGGCAGAGGACCAATCACAGCCCTTATGTCTGCAGCAGAGGACCAATCACAGCCCTTATGTCTGCGGCAGAGGACCAATCACAGCCCTTATGTCTGCGGCGTTTTGAGGCGTCGGTAGAAAGTTCGGGAGGTGCAGGTCGGACGCTGTGCGTAGGAGCCACACGTCCACACAAACACGTTTGGATCAGAACCAGAAATTGTTCTTTACCGTCTCCTCCGTGAAAGTCTGACTTCACCTCGGGAACTTTCTCCTCTTCAGCCTCGTCCCCTCTCGACTCTCGGCTTCAGTAAAACGTCTCCATCACAAACTTTTGGGCTCCACATCCACACGAAGCGTCAGTCAGGTTTTTTCTTCTTCCTGCTGCGTGTGGAGGGAAATCTCCGAGCGGAGCCACGTTTGAAGAGGAGAGAGAGCGGAGGGAGGAAGTCCTGCTGTGGGTTTAGCTCCTGATGCAGATTTTTATAATATATGATACTGATGATACTTTTGATACCGCGGGACACCGTTTTATTGTATTACCGCCCAAACGTAGTGTGGACTTGATCAGTACATATACTAATCAATACTCAAATGAATACTGAGACTAGACACTCATCTGAACAAGTACTGATGGCCTTGAACTTTATTAGAACTAGTCTAGAACTCCATGGAAATATGACTGAAATTGTAATTATTTTATATTAGACGTTGCTTTTAACTAATTATCAGTAAAGGTTCCAGCCAAATAGTTTGTACCAAACTCATGTCATGAATTTTTTGTGTTGTGACAAAACTTCTGTCAAGGACGAGCATTTACGGTGGCGTCAGCAACGTTAAACTCCTAGATAATCAGGACTTTGGTACAATCAAAAACACATCTCACCTGTTCTCAGAGTGTGTTGTCCATAAGGCAAATATTCCTTCAGTTTAGCCACACAGTCACGGAGAAGAACTTGTTTCATGAAGGCCTTGTCCCGGAGCCTGTTCCAGCGAGCGGCGAAGATTTGGGCCCGGGCCGTTACAGCGATCCACTCCTCTTTCTCCTCGTTCAGAGAGATAAAGCCCTCTCCATCCAAACCCAAATGCACAACTCCACTCGTTTCCTCAGTCTCATCATCCCAGTCACATCCAACCATCACTTGCCAAACGTGAGCCCCTGAAATCAGTAAACATTTTATTTTAATACTATTTTAATACATCACATTTTTTACCTCTCTATAAAAGCATTTGCTGTTCTCTGCCTTTGACCCATCCTCAAGGTTCAAACCCGCTTTGTTCTGAGTAAACCAGTCAAACCTGATCATTTACCCCTTTAATGAGGTGCAAGTGACTGGACTGAGTGAAGTGAGTCAGTACCAAACCTTGCGTCTCGTTGAGATCTCTGAAGGCTTCTTCAAAGAAGATTCTTGACCAGACTTTGTAAACCCAAAAAGTTATCGTCTCCTTTTCCAAAAACCAATGATCTTTAACCGCTGCCTTCCCTTCTTCTGTGAATTTGATTGTGTCCTCCCCATTGTAATACACTATCTGCACATCATTCAGCTGGGCCACAGCGACATAGTCCGGGACGTCTGGGATGTGAGATGATGACGTCTCAATATATCTGAGCGAGTGCGTCCCTGTTGAGGAAGAGAAAGTCTTGTAAACATTATGACAGTGATGTGTGTGATGTGTTCCTACTTGGAGCATCGTTAGTCCCTCCTTGATCTCACTGTGCTGAGATTAGGGGTAACGCTACGTCTATTTGTACCAAACTGTTTCGGTGCAGGACGTTCGGTTCGGTGCGGGACGTTCGGTTCGGTGCGGGACGTTCGGTTCGGTGCGGGACATTCGGTTTGGGACGTTCGGTTCGGTGCGGGACGTTCGGTTCGGTGCAGGGCTGAGCACAAGTGAGTTTGTGTATTTGTGTTGACTTAAGTTGACAAGATAAGATGTCCAGCAGTCACTTTATCCATTACAAATTTATGTATTTACTGTAAGATGCTGTAGCCACTTAAAAAATGTAATGAATGTCATTTATAGCACTGTACAAACTGTAGCCGCTGTATTCAGTCTGAACTGCACTGTGATCACTAAGACAGCAACTTATTGTATATATAGCTTTATAATCCTTATCTTTATACATCTTTATAGAGTTTGACTATTTTTAAGTAATTCTTCTGTTGCTGCTACAGTTTTCTTGCTGTTCTCTTAACTGTGCATTGTGTAACCCCCGTCTCCAAATCCCATGCAAATATCTCCTCCTCCACTGCAGTACCATTGGACCCGCCACAAGTGGCGCTGTGTGATAAAAATGACAGAGCCCCGAGCCACTTCCTGTCTCCACTTCCTGCTCCCGGCTGTGGCCTGTAGCGCGGGGCAGAGGCTGCACAGAACCGCCCGCGGTATTCTGAATTCTCCTCAAAAAATTCTCAAACTCAATGGTGAGTGACCCAAGAGTTTATTTTATATAATTAATGTGTTAAAAGCTTGCTAACTAGCGCAAAAACGGCTAAATTAAGTAAAATAATAACTTCCGGGTTGCCGCGATCAACTTCTCTGAACGTTTTTGGCTCTGTTGAGTTTTGTTTTGAGATTAGAAACTCAAGAGAGCAGTTTAAAATAATGCACGGTCTGTATCGGACATTGTTTAATTATGTCTATAACGACATTTCTTTTTTTCCCTTTTACTGATGCTGGTACAAACCCATTGAAATTGATTCATTACATGTCTTGTAGTTTAGCTGGTAATGGAAATTATAAATATATATATAGTGTTGCGCAACTGAATTTTATTGTTTTTGTTTTGAATTTGGATGAATTCATTCATTCAAATACAATACAATGATTACTTTATAAAAGGAATAATAATACTATGAAATGTAACCGACTAAGTAACTGAGTAACTGACTTGTGATATTTATTGTTTTTTTTTTTCCTTTGTCACAGGTCAGGTTTTTTGTGCACCATGAACTCTGATTCCTCGTTCTGAGGTGGCGAACTTAAGACAGAACAAACTACGAACTGCTAGGGTCTTTCTGTTTCCCTCCCTTGTTATCCGGACTCGGATTATTTTTGTTTTTTGGATCATTCTGCGATGAACAATTTTTTTTTGCCTGAAATGGATGACTTGTGTTGAACCTTTACATTTTCGTTTACATTTTAAACTCAACTGAGGGTTACAAAACTTAACAAATGGACTTGGGACTTATCAAAGTAAAAAATCTTTGATGTAAAACTTGAAACGGGACTTGAGCTAAAGTTTTTTTTGTGGTCTTTTGCCACACTATTCATTCCAATTATTTATTTTGTTTGTTTTCCCTGTACCTTCTCAATTTAATTAATATATTCAGTTAAACTTATTTCTGTCTCTTGTGTGTTTCATTCTCCCCAAGCTCCCATAACGAATCTGGTTTTTCTGTCAGTCACATGCATCCCATTGTATAACTCAGCCTTAATGTTTTAGCTTCCCAAACTTTTAAGTTAGCGTACATCGTTACAGTTGCAACACTGAAATTTCCCCATTGTAGGACAAATAAAGGATATTTCATCTTATCTTATCTGAAGATGCGGCTCTGAATGAAACGGATGATTTTGTCAAATAGGGTCAAATGTCATTCGAGTTCCCGGCGCTACAGCACAAATATAAAACTACATCCCGACTCTGTCGTGGTGCTTCTGTTCAGAACAGACGAGTTAGAGCGTTGAATTAGCGCAGGTGGTTCATCAGAGCGATACTGTCTGAGCGGGGAAAGGACGGACGCTCGGTGTGGGGAGTTTCCCTCCAGGTGTCGCTGCCGCCTGATCCCAAAACCCGGGAAACAGTGAGGTGCAACATGATAGTCTCAGCCCCCGAGTGCTCCAGGAGCAACTGTCCATTAGTCCTGGCTTAGTCCTGGTTCAGTCCTGGTTCAGTCCTGGTTCAGTCCTGGTTCAGTCCTGGTTTAGTCCTGGTTTAGTCCTGGTTTAGTCCTGGTTTAGTCCTGGCTTAGTCCTGGTTCAGTCCTGGTTCAGTCCTGGTTCAGTCCTGGTTCAGTCCTGGTTTAGTCCTGGTTTAGTCCTGGTTTAGTCCTGGTTTAGTCCTGGTTCAGTCCTGGTTCAGCAGCTTTTACATGTCTGAATCTTTTCCTTTTTCACCTGAAGAAGTGAACAGAAAAAAACTCACTTGCTGTTGTTGGACGAAGTGTTTGACAAAGGAAAATGAGGAGTCCGGTCCAAGTGCTGAACATTCTGAAGTGTTTAAAGTGTTTTTCCTCTGGCGACGCTCGGGAGCTTCAGGCGACACACAAACGGCTCCGGACGAGTTTTGGCAAATGGGCCGTGACTGTTTCCTCATTCTTCACAAATCACTGCAACCTGTTCAGCGACTTACAGAAATGAAACAAACATTCACCATAAACTTCTGAAATGTTACGAGATTTATCGACCATTAGGGCCCGACCGATATGGATTTAGTTGCGGCCGATATGAAGCCGATAAAATCTGAGCTGGAGCTGCCGATATAATCGCCGATATATTTATGACGTAAAAATTCCCTGTAAATCTTCAGTTGTTTGTAAAACTTCGGTTTGGCTCTATTGGATTTTCAGTCGGTTTATTTAGGCGACATTTCCTGTTCTTCTGCCTCTTTACGTCATATTTAAAGAGTCGCTCGGCCTAATGGTGTTTTTGTACCATATTCTGGCCTGTAAAGAAAGTTCTGTAAGTAAACTCCCGCTGTTAGCCTCTAGCGGTAAACTCCCGCTGTTAGCCTTTAGCGGTAAACTCCCGCTGTTAGCCTT
>CM060661.1:40019312-40079312 GCA_030686955.1 Odontamblyopus rebecca
GGTCTAAACCAGGTCTAAACCAGGACTGAACCAGGACTGAACCAGGACTGAACCAGGACTGAACCAGGACTGAACCAGGACTAAACCAGGTCTAAACCAGGACTAAACCAGGACTAAACCAGGACTAAACCAGGACTGAACCAGGACTGAACCAGGACTAAACCAGGACTAAACCAGGACTAAACCAGGTCTAAACCAGGTCTAAACCAGGTCTAAACCAGGTCTAAACCAGGTCTAAACCAGGACTAAACCAGGACTAAACCAGGACTGAACCAGGGCTAAACCAAAACTGAACCAGGAGTCTCCTCTCCTCTCCTCCTCTCCTCCTCCTCTCCTCCTTTCCTCTCCTCCTCCTCTCTCTCTCTCTTCCTCTCCTCCTCCTCCTCCTCCTCTCCTTTTCTCCTCCTCTCCTTTCCTCTCCTCCTCCTCCTCCTCTCCTCTCTTCCTCTCCTCTCCTCCTCCTCTCCTCCTCCTCTCCTCTCTTCCTCTCCTCTCCTCTCCTCCTCCTCTCCTCTCCTCTCCTCTCCTTCTCTCCTCTCCTCTCCTCCTCTCCTCTTTTTAAATCGTTCTTTTAGAATAACATTGATCTTGTTGTCGACAGGTAACGATTATTCAGATCTGTGACCTTTGCACCTCCCTGAGGTCCCGAGGCCCCGGGGCCCCTCTGCTTAGTCCGGCCTTTTGTGTCCTCTCAGCTGCCACTCATCAGGACGGGTTTAGACCAGGACTAGTCCGGGTTCAGTCCTGGTTCAGTCCGGGTTCAGTCCTGGTTCAGTCCTGGTTCAGTCCGGGTTCAGTCCGGGTTCAGTCCGGGTTCAGTCCTGGTTCAGTCCTGGTTCAGTCCGGGTTCAGTCCTGGTTCAGTCCGGGTTCAGTCCTGGTTCAGTCCGGGTTCAGTCCTGTCTAGTCCTGGTTTAGTCCTGGTTTTGTCCTGGTTCTGTCCGGGTTCAGTCCGGGTTCAGTCCTGGTTTAGTCCTGGTTTAGTCCTGGTTTAGTCCTGGTTTAGTCCAGGTTTAGTCCTGGTTTAGTCCTGGTTCAGTCCTGGTTCAGTCCTGGTTTAGTCCTGGTTTAGTCCGGGTTTAGTCCGGGTTTAGTCCGGGTTTAGTCCGGGTTTAGTCCGGGTTCAGTCCGGGTTCAGTCCGGGTTCAGTCCGGGTTCAGTCCGGGTTCAGTCCTGGTTTAGTCCTGGTTTAGTCCTGTTTCAGTTCTGGTTTAGACCTGGTTTAGACCTGGTTTAGACCTGGTTTAGTCCGGGTTTAGTCCGGGTTCAGTCCGGGTTCAGTCCGGGTTCAGTCCGGGTTCAGTCCTGGTTTAGTCCTGGTTTAGTCCTGTTTCAGTTCTGGTTTAGACCTGGTTTAGACCTGGTTTAGACCTGGTTTAGTCCTGGTTTAGTCCTGGTTCAGTATTGGTTCAGTCCGGGTTCAGTCCTGGTTCAGTCCTGGTTCAGTCCTGGTTCAGTCCTGGTTCAGTCCTGGTGTAGTCCTGGTTCAGTCCGGGTTCAGTCCGGGTTCAGTCCTGGTTCAGTCCTGGTTCAGTCCTGGTTCAGTCCTGGTGTAGTCCTGGTTCAGTCCGGGTTCAGTCCTGGTTCAGTCCTGGTTCAGTCCTGGTGTAGTCCTGGTGTAGTCCTGGTTTAGTCCTGGTTCAGTCCTGGTTTAGTCCTGGTTCAGTCCTGGTTCAGTCCTGGTTTAGTCCTGGTTCAGTCCTGGTTTAGACCTGGTTAAGTCCTGGTTCAGTCCTGGTGCGGTCCGGGTTCAGTCCTGGTTCAGTCCGGGTTCAGTCCTGTTTTAGATCTGGTTCAGTCCTGGTTCAGTCCTGGTTTAGACCTGGTTTAGACCTGGTTCAGTCCTGGTTCAGTCCTGGTTCAGTCCTGGTTCAGTCCTGGTTCAGTCCTGGTTTAGTCCTGGTTCAGTCCTGGTTCAGTCCTGGTTTAGACCTGGTTCAGTCCTGGTTCAGTCCTGGTTTAGACCTGGTTTAGACCTGGTTCAGTCCTGGTTCAGTCCTGGTTTAGACCTGGTTTAGACCTGGTTCAGTCCTGGTTCAGTCCTGGTTTAGTCCTGGTTCAGTCCTGGTTTAGACCTGGTTCAGTCCTGGTTCAGTCCTGGTTTAGACCTGGTTCAGTCCTGGTTCAGTCCTGGTTTAGACCTGGTTTAGACCTGGTTCAGTCCTGGTTTAGACCTGGTTTAGACCTGGTTCAGTCCTGGTTCAGTCCTGGTTTAGACCTGGTTTAGACCTGGTTCAGTCCTGGTTCAGTCCTGGTTCAGTCCTGGTTCAGTCCTGGTTTAGTCCTGGTTCAGTCCTGGTTCAGTCCTGGTTCAGTCCTGGTTTAGTCCTGGTTCAGTCCTGGTTTAGACCTGGTTCAGTCCTGGTTCAGTCCTGGTTTAGACCTGGTTCAGTCCTGGTTCAGTCCTGGTTTAGACCTGGTTTAGACCTGGTTCAGTCCTGATTTAACCCTGGTTTAGACCTGGTTCAGTCCTGGTTCAGTCCTGGTTTAGACCTGGTTCAGTCCTGGTTCAGTCCTGGTTCAGTCCTGGTTTAGTCCTGGTTCAGTCCTGGTTTAGACCTGGTTTAGTCCTGGTTCAGTCCTGGTTCAGTCCTGGTTCAGTCCTGGTTCAGTCCTGGTTCAGTCCTGGTTCAGTCCTGGTTTAGTCCTGGTTTAGTCCTGGTTCAGTCCTGGTTTAGACCTGGTTTAGACCTGGTTCAGTCCTGGTTCAGTCCTGGTTCAGTCCTGGTTCAGTCCTGGTTCAGTCCTGGTTCAGTCCTGGTTCAGTCCTGGTTTAGTCCTGGTTTAGTCCTGGTTTAGACCTGGTTCAGTCCTGGTTCAGTCCTGGTTCAGTCCTGGTTTAGACCTGGTTTAGACCTGGTTCAGTCCTGGTTTAGACCTGGTTTAGACCTGGTTCAGTCCTGGTTCAGTCCTGGTTTAGACCTGGTTTAGTCCTGGTTCAGTCCTGGTTCAGTCCTGGTTCAGTCCTGGTTCAGTCCTGGTTCAGTCCTGGTTTAGTCCTGGTTTAGTCCTGGTTTAGTCCTGGTTCAGTCCTGGTTTAGACCTGGTTTAGACCTGGTTCAGTCCTGGTTCAGTCCTGGTTCAGTCCTGGTTCAGTCCTGGTTCAGTCCTGGTTCAGTCCTGGTTTAGTCCTGGTTTAGTCCTGGTTCAGTCCGGGTTCAGTCCGGGTTCAGTCCTGGTTCAGTCCGGGTTCAGTCCTGGTTCAGTCCGGGTTCAGTCCGGGTTCAGTCCGGGTTCAGTCCTGGTTCAGTTCGGGTTCAGTCCTGGTTCGGTTTGAGTCCAGAAGGTTCAGACTCACACTTCTGCCTCTGACCTTCAGGGGATTTTCTTCTGTTTCTGTGTAAACTCCACGTTTGTTTGTGACACGGGCGGAACATTCTTCTCTCTGATTGGTTAATCCTCCTGTCAGTCAGCCCCACTGTGGCCACACTTTCTGACGCTCAGACTCAGGGCAGGACTCGGATAATTATGACCTTAAAAGTCATAATTATGAGTTTGAAGAGTTTGAAGTATGTGGTCACACCCATAATTATGACCTTAAAAGTCATAATTATGAGTTTGAAGAGTTTGAAGTATGTGGTCACACCGGTTCGTCAAAGTCTGATCCCGTCAGATCTCAAAAGCTCAGCAGGGTCTGGTTAGAACTTGGATGGAGACACTGGGAATTCCAGGTGCCACAGTGGGGCCAGTGGCAAAAACTGTCGTAGTGTCCTTAGGCAAGGCACATCACCCACATTGCCTAGTATGAAAGTGGTGTGTGTGTGAACGGTGGTGGTGGTCGGAGGGGCCGATGGCGCAGATTGGAGCCTCGCTCCCGTCAGTCTGCCCCAGGGCAGCTGTGGCTACAATAGTAGTTTACACCACCGGGTCTGGAGTGAATGAATAATGCTGTAAAGTGTCTTTGAGTGTCCTGAAAAGTGCTGTATAAAACTGATGCATTATTATTATTATTATTATAAACTCATACTACTTTAATACAATTAACTTTAAACTCGTCCTGGTTTAGTCCTGGTTCAGTCCTGGTATAGTCCTGGTTTAGTCCTGGTTTAGTCCTGGTTCAGTCCTGGTATAGTCCTGGTTTAGTCCTGGTATAGTCCTGGTTTAGTCCTGGTTTAGTCCTGGTTTAGTCCTGGTTTAGTCCTGGTATAGTCCTGGTTTAGTCCTGGTTTAGTCCTGGTTTAGTCCTGGTTTAGTCCTGGTTTAGTCCTGGTTTAGTCCCGGTTTAGTCCCAGTTTAGTCCTGGTTTAGTCCAGGACTTGGTCTTTTATCTGCAGTTCTCCTGGAGCTCTTATTGTGACGGGAACAGGAAGTGATGGATTTTACTTTTATTTCCTCGATATCGCGGAGCAGAACCATCGACCAATCACGCGAGAGATAAGCCCGGACCGACCAATCAGATCCGCCCTAATCTCCCATCAGTCTGAGCCCCGCGGCAGGAAAACTTTACTCCCTCCTCTCCTCCTCTCCTCCTCTCTGTCCATCCTCCTGTTCCTCAGCTGCAGGTTTCTGATCTTGTCGTTCGTCTCTCAGCTTCTGTCTGTTTAAAGACACTGACACATTAAACTCTGAGCCCACAGGAAAGAACAGAGACAGAAGAACCTCCCTGAAGTCGCCCATCAAACTCAAACCTGCACAAAAACTCTGTCCATCGTTTCCGCTGCAAAAAGTTTCATTTGTGTGAGTTTATTTCTAAAATTCTTCATTATTATTTCTGTGGTAATTACAGGACGTCATTTCTGCTCAGCTGACGGAGACAAACACAAAACTAGAGAAGAGAAACGACCTGAGGCTGAGGAAAAGTCTGTTTGTCTTTAGTCTTTTGCTTTTGATTCAGATTTTATAATAACACAGACTTTTCCTCAGCCTCAGGTCGTTTCTCTTCTCTTTTCGATCATTTTCTTCTGTTTTGAGGCTGTTTCACATTCTGAGGTTCTGGACGACGTCATCGACCAAAATAAAACTGTGAATATCTGAAGAACCAGAATCACAAACTGAACTAAAGCAGCACAAACGGAGGACAGAGTTTTTGTGCAGGAGGAGGAGAGGAGGAGGAGGAGGAGGAGGATGAGGAGGAGGAGCAGGAGGAGCAGGAGGAGGAGCAGGAGGAGGAGGAGGAGGAGGAGGGGCAGGAGGAGGAGGAGGAGGAGGAGGAGGAGAAAGAATGAAGGGTACAGAGGAGGACAGAGACCGGAGAGAAACAGGAGGCCAAAAGGAGGAGCAAAGAGGAGGAGCAGAGATTGTTGTTTTCAGATTTATTCTCCTCTTCCTCGTTCTGAGACACTTTGTAGCAGTAACTCCCTATAACGTGTTTTTCGGCAATAAAGCTGATGATGTAATAACTTGCAGGTAATGTAAGAAAATGTCTGAAACAATAATGTAATAACATGTTACTAATAATGTACTAACTAACAGTAATGTAATAACTAACCAATAATGTAATAACTAACCAGTAATGTAATAACTAACCAATAATGTAATAACTAACCAATAATGTAATAACTAACCAATAATGTAATAACTAACCAATAATGTAATAACTAACCAATAATGTAATAACTAACCAATAATGTAATAACTAACCAATAATGTAATAACTAACCAATAATGTAATAACTAACCAATAATGTAATAACTAACCAATAATGTAATCACTAACCAGTAATGTAATAACTAACAGTAATGTAATAACTAACCAGTAATGTAATAACTAACCAATAATGTAATAACTAACCAATAATGTAATAACTAACCAGTAATGTAATAACTAACCAATAATGTAATAACTAACAGTAATGTAATAACTAACCAGTAATGTAATAACTAACCAATAATGTAATAACTAACCAGTAATGTAATAACTAACCAGTAATGTAATAACTAACAGTAATGTAATAACTAACAGTAATGTAATAACTAACCAATAATGTAATAACTAACCAGTAATGTAATAACTAACCAATAATGTAATAACTAACCAATAATGTAATCACTAACCAGTAATGTAATAACTAACAGTAATGTAATAACTAACCAGTAATGTAATAACTCACCAATAATGTAATAACTAACCAATAATGTAATAACTAACCAATAATGTAATAACTAACAGTAATGTAATAACTCACCAATAATGTAATAACTAACCAATAATGTAATAACTAACCAATAATGTAATAACTAACCAATAATGTAATAACTAACCAATAATGTAATAACTAACAGTAATGTAATAACTCACCAATAATGTAATAAATAACCAATAATGTAATAACTAACAATAATGTAATAACTAACCAATAATGTAATAACTAACAGTAATGTAATAACTAACAGTAATGTAATAAATAACCAATAATGTAATAACTAACCAATAATGTAATAACTAACAGTAATGTAATAACTCACCAATAATGTAATAACTAACCAATAATGTAATAACTAACAGTAATGTAATAACTCACCAATAATGTAATAACTCACCAATAATGTAATAACTAACCAGTAATGTAATAACTAACCAGTAATGTAATAACTAACCAATAATGTAATAACTAACCAGTAATGTAATAACTAACCAATAATGTAATAACTAACAGTAATGTAATAACTAACCAATAATGTAATAACTAACCAGTAATGTAATAACTAACAGTAATGTAATAACTAACCAATAATGTAATAACTAACCAGTAATGTAATAACTAACCAGTAATGTAATAACTAACCAGTAATGTAATAACTAACAGTAATGTAATAACTAACCAGTAATGTAATAACTAACCAGTAATGTAATAACTAACCAATAATGTAATAACTAACCAGTAATGTAATAACTAACCAGTAATGTAATAACTAACCAATAATGTAATAACTAACCAGTAATGTAATAACTAACCAGTAATGTAATAACTAACCAATAATGTAATAACTAACAGTAATGTAATAACTAACCAGTAATGTAATAACTAACCAATAATGTAATAACTAACCAATAATGTAATAACTAACAGTAATGTAATAACTAACAGTAATGTAATAATTAACCAATAATGTAATAACTAACCAATAATGTAATATCTAACCAGTAATGTAATAACTAACAGTAATGTAATAACTAACCAGTAATGTAATAACTCACCAATAATGTAATAACTAACCAATAATGTAATAACTAACCAGTAATGTAATAACTAACAGTAATGTAATAACTAACCAATAATGTAATAACTAACAGTAATGTAATAACTAACCAATAATGTAATAACTAACCAATAATGTAATAACTAACCAATAATGTAATAACTAACCAATAATGTAATAACTAACCAATAATGTAATAACTAACAGTAATGTAATAACTAACCAATAATGTAATAACTAACCAATAATGTAATAACTAACAGTAATGTAATAACTAACCAATAATGTAATAACTAACCAATAATGTAATAACTAACCAGTAATGTAATAACTAACCAGTAATGTAATAACTAACCAATAATGTAATAACTAACCAATAATGTAATAACTAACCAGTAATGTAATAACTAACCAATAATGTAATAACTAACCAATAATGTAATAACTAACCAGTAATGTAATAACTAACCAATAATGTAATAACTAACCAATAATGTAATAACTAACCAATAATGTAATAACTAACAGTAATGTAATAACTAACCAGTAATGTAATAACTAACCAGTAATGTAATAACTAACCAGTAATGTAATAACTAACCAATAATGTAATAACTAACCAGTAATGTAATAACTAACCAATAATGTAATAACTAACCAATAATGTAATAACTAACCAATAATGTAATAACTAACCAGTAATGTAATAACTAACCAATAATGTAATAACTAACCAATAATGTAATAACTAACCAATAATGTAATAACTAACCAGTAATGTAATAACTAACCAATAATGTAATAACTAACAGTAATGTAATAACTAACCAATAATGTAATAACTAACCAGTAATGTAATAACTAACCAATAATGTAATAACTAACCAATAATGTAATAACTAACCAATAATGTAATAACTAACAGTAATGTAATAACTAACCAGTAATGTAATAACTAACCAGTAATGTAATAACTAACCAATAATGTAATAACTAACCAATAATGTAATAACTAACCAGTAATGTAATAACTAACCAGTAATGTAATAACTAACCAATAATGTAATAACTAACCAATAATGTAATAACTAACCAATAATGTAATAACTAACAGTAATGTAATAACTAACCAGTAATGTAATAACTAACCAGTAATGTAATAACTAACCAATAATGTAATAACTAACCAGTAATGTAATAACTAACCAGTAATGTAATAACTAACCAATAATGTAATAACTAACCAATAATGTAATAACTAACCAGTAATGTAATAACTAACCAATAATGTAATAACTAACCAATAATGTAATAACTAACAGTAATGTAATAACTAACCAATAATGTAATAACTAACCAGTAATGTAATAACTAACCAATAATGTAATAACTAACCAATAATGTAATAACTAACAGTAATGTAATAACTAACCAGTAATGTAATAACTAACCAGTAATGTAATAACTAACCAATAATGTAATAACTAACCAATAATGTAATAACTAACAGTAATGTAATAACTAACCAATAATGTAATAACTAACCAATAATGTAATAACTAACCAGTAATGTAATAACTAACAGTAATGTAATAACTAACCAATAATGTAATAACTAACCAATAATGTAATAACTAACCAATAATGTAATAACTAACCAGTAATGTAATAACTAACCAATAATGTAATAACTAACCAATAATGTAATAACTAACCAATAATGTAATAACTAACCAATAATGTAATAACTAACAGTAATGTAATAACTAACAGTAATGTAATAACTCACCAATAATGTAATAACTAACCAATAATGTAATAACTAACCAATAATGTAATAACTAACCAGTAATGTAATAACTAACAGTTAGGACTAAACTTGTCTTTGTTTCTTGCGCTTTTTATTTTCATTTGCTCCACATTTTTTGTTGGTTCCTCGTTTAAATTTGTGTTTGAGTTTGTGAATTTGTTGTTTTCTCTCAGACTTTGGCCCCCGTTTGGCCCCCGTACCCGAACCTGGTCCTGCTGAGCTTCTGGGACCAGACCAGCCCCGGCTCCGGCACTTTTCTCACACTCTGGGTCTTTGTTTCTGCTCAGCGCTGGTCCTGGATCTGAAGCTCCGGGGGGAGGAGGGGGGGGGAGGGGGTGGGGGTGAGGGGCGGGGATAGGTGGCGGTGGGGGGGGTGGACGTCGCAGAGGTTAATTTGAGGCGTATCTGGGATCTGTGGTCCGGTCCGAGTCCGTGTGGTCCGATAACGCTCCACATATTCATCATAGGCACAGAGTACAGTGCAGAATCACAGCGACGCAGATAAGGCGCTAATGCTAACACCTCCATGTACTCCCATTACTCCTGACTGTCAGGGGCTGCCGGATCTGCACCGCCGAGGAGAGGGGGAGGAGAGGGGGAGGAGTGGAGGAGGAGAGGGGGAGGAGAGAGAGAGGGGGGGGAGAGGGGGAGGAGAGAGAGGGGGAGAGAGGAGGGAGGAGGCGCTAATACAAGACTCTCCATGTTCTCCCATTACTCCTGACTGTCACAGGCTGCAGGATCTGTGGCACCAAGGAGAGAGGAGGAGGGATGGAGGGAGGAGGAGAGAGAGGGAGGAAAGGAGAGAGGGAGAGAAAGGGAGGACAGGAAGGAGAAGAGAGGAGAGAAGAGAGCGAGGAATATAGAGGGAGGAAAGATGGAAGAGAGGGGGATAGAGGAGAGAAGAGAGGAGGAGATGGAGGAGGGATGAAGAGATGGAGAGGGGGATGAGTGGAGGAGGAGAGGGGGATGAGTGGAGGAGGAGAGGGGGATGAGTGGAGGAGAGGGGGATGAGTGGAGGGAGGAGAGGGGGGTGAGTGGAGGGAGGAGAGGGGGATGAGTGGAGGAGGAGAGGGGGATGAGTGGAGGAGGAGAGGGGGATGAGTGGAGGAGAGGGGGATGAGTGGAGGGAGGAGAGGGGGATGAGTGGAGGGAGGAGAGGGGGATGAGTGGAGGAGGAGAGGGGGATGAGTGGAGGAGGAGAGGGGGATGAGTGGAGGAGGAGAGGGGGATGAGTGGAGGAGGATAATACGGTCATTTGTCAGGAGCCGATGACAACGGTTAATTCGGGCGCAGGACGAGTTCATTTCTGTTTGGAAAAATGAAAAAAGAAGAAAAGAAAAAAGAAAAGAAAAAAAACGGTTTAATCTGAAGTTTGGAGGAAGTCGGACTCCGCAGGGACCGGACCGGATCTGGACCGGATCTGGACCGGATCTGCGGAGGGTCCGACTCCTCCTCCCCGTCTCCATGGAGATGCTCAGGCTCTGACAGGAATGTTCCGCAGTTCAGCTTTAAACTCATCTGTCGTTTTTATTCAACAACCACAACGGACTGAACCAGGACTAAACCAGGACTAAACCAGGACTGAACCAGGACTAAACCAGGACTGAACCAGGACTAAACCAGGACTAAACCAGGACTAAACCAGGACTAAACCAGGACTGAACCAGGACTGAACCAGGACTAAACCAGGACTAAACCAGGACTAAACCAGGACTGAACCAGGACTAAACCAGGACTGAACCAGGACTAAACCAGGACTGAACCAGGACTAAACCAGGACTAAACCAGGTCCACAGATCAGGTAAAGTGGTTCCAAAGTTGGTAGATCGATTCCTTTATTGGACACTTCAGGAATGTTTAAAAATTCCAACTTAAAGCTTTATTCAAACGCGTCTAGTGCAAAAACAGGAGGAAATGTGACGTTCCACAGAGAAAAGTCCAAACTCAGATCGATAAAAATCCAGTGACGCTTCAGTGCCGCTCGAAGAGAAAAATCATCTTTAAAACATTCACGGATCAACAGGAAATCAGCTTAAATAAAGAGTCCGATTAGAACAGAGCAAAGGATCATGGGAAACGGCGTCCTCTCTGGGACAAACACGCCATGGTCTAAACCCGGACTGAACCAGGACTGAACCAGGTCTAAACCAGGTCTAAACCAGGACTAAACCAGGTCTAAACCAGGACTAAACCAGGTCTAAACCAGGACTAAACCAGGACTAAACCAGGACTAAATCAGGGGACATTTGTCACTGAAATTAACAAACCTGATTAGACGAGAGCTCATTCAGTTCACTCTTGAGGTGCAGATTATTTAAGATTTTGACCCAAAATTTACTGAAAATTTGACCCAAAATGTACCCAAAGTTTACCCCAAAGTTCACCCAAAATTTATCCATTTACGCAAAATTTCCCCAAAATTTGATCCAAAATTTACCCCAAAGTTCACCCAAAATTTACCCCAAAGTTCACCCAATATTTACCCGTTTACGCAAAATTTCCCCAAAGTTTAATCCAAAATTTACTCAAAATTTGACCCAAAGTTTGATCCAAAATTAACCCAAAGTTTGACCCAAAATTAATCCAAAGTCTGACCCAAAATTTACCGAAAATTTGACCCAAAACTTACCCAAAGTTTACCCCAAAGTTCACCCAAAATGTACCCAGTTTGATCCAAAATTTACCCCAAAGTTCACCCAAAATTAACCCAAAATTTACCCAAAGTTTGATCCAAAATTTACCCCAAAGTTCACCCAAAATTTACCCCAGAGTTCACCCAGAATTTACCCAAAGTTTGATCCAAAATTTACCCCAAAGTTCATCCAACATTTACCCCAAAGTTCACCCAAAATTTACGCGTTTACGCAAAATTTGCCCAAAGTTTGACCCAAAATTTACCCAAAGACTGACCCAAAATTTACCCAATGTTTACGCAAAATTTATCCAAAGTTTGACCCAAAATTTACCCAAAGACTGACCCAAAATTTACGCGTTTACGCAAAATTTGCCCAAAGTTTGACCCAAAATTTACCCAAAGACTGACCCAAAATTTACCCAATGTTTACGCAAAATTTATCCAAAGTTTGACCCAAAATTTACTAAAAATTTGACCCAAAGTTTGGCCCAAAACTTGACCCAAAGTTTGACCCAAAGTTTACCAAAAATTTGACCCAAAGCTTGACCCAAAATCTACTCAAAATTTGACCCAAAATTTGGCCCAAAATGTACCCAGCGTTTGCCCCAGCGTTTGCCCCAGAGAGGACAGGGGTCGGGGTTATGGGGGGACATGTGGGTGTTGCCTTCTCTCTTCGATCATTAGCAACAGAAACAGATCAATAAAAAACACGTTTGCCCGACTGCCCCAGTGCAGAAACCGCCGCCGCCCCGGGGATTGTGGGTAATGTGGTCCCTCAGAGCCGTGTGAGGCTTCAGCACAGGCACAGGGGGATTGTGGGTAATGTGGTCCCTCAGAGCCGTGTGAGGCTTCAGCACAGGCACAGGGGGATTGTGGGTAATGTGGTCCCTCAGAACTCTGTGAGACTACAGGAGACAGAGGGGGATTGTGGGTATTGTAGTTCAGTCTGGAGTTTTGGGGCGGTGCTGCTCTCTTCTTCTTCTTCTTCTTCCTCTTCTCGTTCTTTCTTGTTCTTCTTCTCCTGTGACGCGCGGCGGCAGGAGGAGGAGGGAGGACAGGTGCATCGTGGGTAGTGTAGTCTATGAGATGGCCTTGGCTTCAGGTAAAAACGCCTCCCAGTATTTGATCATCTGGAACGAAACAAAGTTGGAGTGACTCTGTGTGGTCCTGTGAGGCGTGAGTGCTCTGAAAAATCCCGTTTTCACCCACCACCTATCCCCGCCCACATCCCGGTGCTTACTTAAGGGCCCCGTCTCCATTTTTTCCCTTTCCATTTTTCTCTCCCCAGTTCAGATGTGACGGAAAAGCAGCTCCTGAGGTCACAATACGTCCTCTGTGTTCTGAGTATGACAAGTTTTACCGTCACAGGGTCAGGAAGTGCACTGTTAGCATGCTAGTTGTTAACTTTACCGTGACATTATAGTCCTAGGTCAGGGTTAGTTTGTTAGTTTAGTACAGTAGTTTATTCATTTTGCAGAACTACAAAACAAAATAAAACAAAAAGGTTCAGTCTGAAGTAAAGTTTTAAACTCCAAACGACGACAGAAGAAAAACAGCGTCTGAACAAGTTTAAATTTACTGTTTCACTGATGACTGTGAATATAAGAGACAAAATATAAATTAAAACTAGTGCTGCCAATGGATTGAAATATTTAATCTCGATTAATCTCATGAATGTCACAGTAAACTCACGATTTATTATAAATTAACCGCACGATTTTGTCCACTGAGAAATAATTTGAATCATTTTATCACCAGGACTAAACCAGGACTAAACCAGGACTAAACCAGGGCTAAACCGGGACTAAACCGGGACTAAACCAGGACTAAACCGGGACTAAACCAGGACTAAACCAGGGCTAAACCAGGACTAAACCAGGACTAAACCAGGACTAAACCAGGACTAAACAAGGTTTAAACCAGATCTAAACCAGGACTAAACAAGAACTAAACCAGGTCTAAACAAGAACTAAACCAGGTCTAAACCAGGACTAAACCAAGTCTAAACAAGAACTAAACCAGGTCTAAACAAGAACTAAACCAGGTCTAAACCAGGACTAAACCAAGTCTAAACAAGGACTAAACCAGGACTAAACCAGGTGTAAACTAGGACTTTTTTTTCTGCCCTAACCACAGAATTGTAATTTTAAAAATGTTTTTATTATAATTCTGAAAGGTTTGGACAACTCCATGTCCCTGCTGCTGTGAGGTCCTCACACTGTTTGTTTCCATGTGGCAGCAGCTCGTGGATCTGCAGCCGCGACGCTTCAGGGGAGAAAATAAGTCCAGCGACACAAATATGTATGAAACAGTGAGACGGACGTGAGTCCTGCTGTGATTCGCTCCTCCAGGAGTTTATGGAGCTAAAACAGCTCAGAGCAGAGAGGACAGAGAGAGACTCAGACTCTTCTGTGTCTGTCTCCTTATCCAAGGTCAGAGCCGAGTCGCCGTGTGTTTGGGACCAACTTTATTCCGTGTTTTCCTCGTACGAATAACATCACACAGGACTTCTCTGTTTCTTACAAATTCTTTTGCTTCCTGTTTACAGTAGATTTATAACGTCACAGCCGTGGCCACAGCTCATGAAAAAACTCGTTTGTGATCAAATAAAAAAATAACGTAATTGAAAGAGTTTTGTGTTAACTCGTGAATAACGTGATATTATTGACAGCACTAATGAAAACAAAACTGAACGCATCATTCATTCATCCCAGAACCGTAGACCTTTCATAACATAACACTTTATTCTGTTTTTTAAGGCTTCTACACTGTTTGACTTTTTAAAATCATCATCTCAGGTTGTTCCATAAACTCGAACAGAAACATAAGCACTTTTTTTCTTAGTTCTTCTCTTCATTTCTTTAAAGAATTCACTTTTTCCATTTATGGTCGTACAAACCAATAATAATGTTAACGAAGGCACAAAATTTACCGTTCACGTACAAAATAAAAGGCAATGATAAAGAAGCCAGAGCCATGGGTCAGGGTTATAGGTTTAGGGTCAGGGGTCAGAGGTCAGGGGTCAGGGGGCGGAGTCTGTCCTCACCTGTTGTTGCGAGTGCAGCAGCGTCTCCAGATATTTGACGATGGTTTCTTTAAAATCCTTCACTCGCTCCTTCTGCAAACACACGGTTCAAACAGCTCAGTCAGAAAAATCCTGTGACTTCAGTTTTTTTCTCCCAACACAAAAGACTCTGAACTCTGGGCCAGTTTTTGTTTGAGATCTGAACCTCAAACCAGGTCAAACTTCTGCGTTCTTCACCTCACCTCAAAACGAGACACTTCTTTCCTGATGGTTTTGGAAATCTGCTCAAAGTCCCTCTCGCCCTGAGACACTTTCAGCTCCAACTGCAACAGAAACGCACAAAAACACACAAAGAAACACAATTTTACACCATTATAATGAGTCGAACAAACGATCACACGACACAAAACCCCACGCTGGGAAAGAACAGGAGAAATCAGCTCCAACGGCAACAAAAACACACAAAATAAGTTTTTTTTTACAGAATTTTCACACAAAACGAGTCAAACAAACAGAAAAACAACAGATAATACTCCCTACAACTCACTTATGTCACAGATAATACTCCCTACAACTGTACAACTCACTTATGTCACAGATAATACTCCCTACAACTGTACAACTCACTTATGTCACAGATAATACTCCCTACAACTGTACAACTCACCTTATGTCACAGATAATACTCCCTACAACTGTACAACTCACCTTATGTCACAGATAATACTCCCTACAACTGTACAACTCACTTATGTCACAGATAATACTCCCTACAACTGTACAACTCACCTTATGTCACAGATAATACTCCCTACAACTGTACAACTCACTTATGTCACAGATAATACTCCCTACAACTGTACAGCTCACCTTATGTCACAGATAATACTCCCTACAACTGTACAACTCACTTATGTCACAGATAATACTCCCTACAACTGTACAGCTCACTTATGTCACAGATAATACTCCCTACAACTGTACAACTCACTTATGTCACAGATAATACTCCCTACAACTGTACAACTCACTTATGTCACAGATAATACTCCCTACAACTGTACAGCTCACTTATGTCACAGATAATACTCCCTACAACTGTACAACTCACCTTATGTCACAGATAATACTCCCTACAACTGTACAACTCACTTATGTCACAGATAATACTCCCTACAACTGTACAACTCACCTTATGTCACAGATAATACTCCCTACAACTGTACAGCTCACTTATGTCACAGATAATACTCCCTACAACTGTACAACTCACTTATGTCACAGATAATACTCCCTACAACTGTACAACTCACTTATGTCACAGATAATACTCCCTACAACTGTACAGCTCACCTTATGTCACAGATAATACTCCCTACAACTGTACAACTCACTTATGTCACAGATAATACTCCCTACAACTGTACAACTCACTTATGTCACAGATAATACTCCCTACAACTGTACAGCTCACTTATGTCACAGATAATACTCCCTACAACTGTACAACTCACTTATGTCACAGATAATACTCCCTACAACTGTACAACTCACTTATGTCACAGATAATACTCCCTACAACTGTACAACTCACTTATGTCACAGATAATACTCCCTACAACTGTACAACTCACCTTATGTCACAGATAATACTCCCTACAACTGTACAACTCACCTTATGTCACAGATAATACTCCCTACAACTGTACAACTCACTTATGTCACAGATAATACTCCCTACAACTGTACAACTCACTTATGTCACAGATAATACTCCCTACGACCTCTTGTACAGCTGAGATATATTTAAAACTGTATTTCTATTTTTTATTTGTAAATACACTTATATATTTATGGCTCGTTATTTTTGCTGCTTATTTATAATTTTTTTGTTATTTTTTATATATTTTCCTCTTTGTTATTTTTTTTATTTTTTTTTTTATTTAGCAAAATATGAAAATAAAACAGTATAAAAGGGTCAGATTTTCCTGAGCGTTTCATATTTACGATACCGTCAGAACGTCCTGAATGTTCCTCCAGATTTCAGGTTTAAGATTTAGATTAAACTTATTTTTCTAAACGTTACAAATGTAAAAGTTGAATCTGTAAAAGAAATAACGAGAGTTAAAAGTGCTTCAGGAGAAACTGGAGCCGTAAATCACTGAGAAATGAAAAAGGACAAAACACAAAAAAACTCAAATATTATAATAAACAAACAGAGCGACAGCAGGAGGTGCAGGTGATTAAAGCTCCAGTACGGAACATTTCAGCCCAAAATAATCAAGACCAACGCAAAAGCAGATTTATAAAACTACAGTTCAGACTGAAATGTCCCGCAGTGGAGCTTTAAACCGGGCGACACAGCGAAGGACGAGAGCGAAACACAAAACATCACAAAATAAAACCTGTTTTATTTGAATAAAAATAAAAAATAATATGAAAGGTTTTTGCAAATGAAAAGTCGCGAGTGCCGAAGCCGTGCAGGTCCTACCTCCTCCAGCTCCTTTGGGACGCAGCAAAAACAAACAAAAGCCGGTCAAAATCCCAGTCAAATCCCATTCAAATCCAGTCATAATCCAATTAAAATCTAATTAAAATCCCATTCAAAATGAATTGAAATCCCACTAAAAATGAATTAAAATCCAACTAAAATTAGTTAAAATTCCATTCAAATCCAATTAAAATCTAATTAAAATCCCATTTAAATTGAATTAAAATCCCTTAAAAAAATTTTTTTAATCCAACTAAAATGAGTTAAAATTCCATTCAAATCTCATTAAATTCCAATTAAAATCCTGTTCAGATCCAATCATAATCAAATTAAAATCAAATTCAAATGTAATTAAACAACAGGAAAAGAGCAGAACTGGAGACGTCCTAATGTCAAATCTGAATTCATTTTGTGAGATAAAAAAATAATAAATAAATCATGACATCATCAAAAGGAGCGTTTTTGTAGTTCTTTCGGAGCCGAACTCCATGGAAACGGCTTTGCCTGGAAAGTCCCGGAAACTAAAGTTTTATTCTTATTTTATTTTTGAAACAAAGGCGTAAAACGACGGGAGCAGTGACTGTGGTGACGGGTCAGATCTGCGGAGCGGGGAGGGAAAGAATAAAGACACGAGGGGTTAATGCCACAGTCTGGAACATTCCAGGCAGAGCAGTGACGTCGCCATGGAGACGAGCAGGAGGCAGCGACTGCATCAGAAAAGCTGCAGAGTGAAGCTTTAATCAACGTCCAGAGTCTGAGGACGAAAAACGAGGGAGAAAAGTGGATCCTCCTCCTCCTCCTCTCCTTTCCTCTCTTCCTCCTTCTCTCTCCTCCTCATCTCCTCTCCTCCTCGTCTCCTTTCCTCTCTTCCTCCTTCTCTCTCCTCCTCGTCTCCTCTCCTCCTCCTCTCCTCATCCTCTCTTCCTCCTTCTCCCTCCTCCTCATCTCCTCCTCTCTCCTCCTTGTCTCCTCCTCCTCATCTCCTCTCCTCCTCATCTCCTCTCCTTCTCTCTCCTTCTCGTCTCCTCCTCCTCTCTCCTCCTCTCCTTTCCTCTCTTCCTCCTTCTCTCTCCTCCTCCTTCTCTCTCCTCCTTCTCTCTCCTCCTTCTCTCTCCTCCTCTCCTTTCCTCTCTTCCTCCTTCTCTCTCCTCCTCCTCTCCTCCTCCTCCTTCTCTCTCCTCCTTCTCTCCTCCTCATCTCATCTCCTCTCCTCCTCCTCCTCTCTCCTCCTCATCTCCTCCTCTCTCCTCCTCTCCTCCTCCTCCTCCTCCTCTCTCCTCCTCTCACGGGCATGGGTCAGATCTGTGGAGAGGCGTCCCCCTCGCTCACGGCTCACACACGTTTGAGTTTTTCTTCTCCTCTTTTCTTCTCGCTCACGTTTCACTGACGCTCGAGACAAACGCCCGAAAAGTGAAAGCGCCGACGCGAGTGAGTCCTGCTGCGAGCCTGACAGACCAGGCGCAGGGAAAACACACATGACAGCTTCAACCGCCGCTAATAGAGAAGGCTCCGAACAGCAGGGCAAAAACTGGGAAAACTCCTAATGAAGAAGGCTCCGAACGGCAGGGCAAAAACTGGGAAAACTCCTAATGAAGAAGGCTCCGAACGGCAGGGCAAAAACTGGGAAAACTCCTAATGAAGAAGGCTCCGAACGGCAGGGCAAAAACTGGGAAAACTCCTAATGAAGAAGGCTCCGAACGGCAGGGCAAAAACTGGGAAAAACAACAAAAAAGTGAAAAACAGAAAGATGGGAAACGCTCGAGTGATTCTGAGGCAGCGCTGCATCTGGAGGAGGAGGAGGAGACTTATCAAACCCTGCGGTGCTTTTGCATGTTCTCCCTGTGTCTGCGTCCACCTCAAACTGGATGAACTCTCCTCTGTGGCGTCCCTCTACTGCCCCCTGCAGGCCGGGAATGCTCCACTGCACTGAGGAGGGTTAGATCAGGCGCAGCGGGAGGGCATCAGGGGCAATGCAGGACGACCGACAGATTACAAGTGCAGAAGGACATTTAGTTTTGAATCTTTTGTTTTGAATTTTATTTGTGTGTTTTTATGTGAGGAGGAATAAACATAAATAAATTATTCCAATTTATAAATCGCTAAATTTTCTGTATCTTTGTCGATATATAATTAAGGCTTTTATTTTGTGTGAAACTGACATCGGTTGTTTTTTTTTCATGGTTTGTTTTGCTTTAGGATGAGAAGAACCGTTTGACTCGCTCAGATATTCAAGAACCACAAACAGCTGCAATAAACAGAACTGTTAAAAAGTGTTTGTAAAAACAAGGGAAAAGTAAACAATATAGTAAAAAATAGTAATAAAATACAGTTATAATGAAAATGCAATCAAATATAATGTACAAACGTGCAGGTGGTTAAATAAGGTGCAGCAGAGTGTTTCACAGGTGAGTTCTGTATTGCACATGACGGTATTGCACGTGTGTGGAGCGGGTTATTGCACAGTGACAGTGTTCAGGGCTCAGAGCAAAATGTTTGGCCACAAGTTTCACCTCCCAGTGACTCGGCGACTCGTGGAAAGAAAAGAAAAGAGTTTATCGTGCGTCACCAGTTTAAGGCTTAGCGGACACCGACTGGTGCCGTTTGTTCGTTGTTGTTCGTTGAGACGCACATCTAAAAAAATAAAGTTCGAACGCTTCTGATCTGTGTGTGATTCATCTCGGGTCGGAGCCTTCGGGGCTGTAAACCCCAAACAGCAGATGTTTCCAGAAACTTCTGCAGCGTCACAAGATTTATTTCCATCCAGTGCCGCGTTCATTCATGGCCCGGCGGAGGATTACCGGATTTTTTCGGACTATAAGTTTATATAAGGTTATAAGGTTTTTTCAGGGTTTGGGTGGTTCTGTGACTTATCCTCAGGTGCGACTTATATATTACATTTTTCACACTGAGCCCATAGACCAAATGTATGAATCGTATATATGAATCAAAAATGAAAAAAACAAATCATTATCGTTTTTTCCATTTTGGTTTTTGAGACAAATATTAAAGAAAAGAGTTGTTTTTTCATTTTCTTATTTTTGGTTCTATATTAAAAAACAAATGATACACGGACTCTTCTCTATTGGGTTGTTTTTATCACTATAACTTCTGTAACTCGCCTTGTCGGTTGATGAAATGTCGGTTCAGTCCAGTGCGACTTATATATGTTTTTTTTTCCTTCATTGTGCATTTTTTGCCTTTTACTCAAAAAATATGGTACATGTTGTTTTTGGGGTTTATAAAGAGTTAGTTGTGGTTGTTTTTGGGGTTTATAAAGAGTTAGTTGTGGTTGTTTTTGGGGTTTATTTGAGTTAGTTGTGGTTGTTTTTGGGGTTTATAAAGAGTTAGTTGTGGTTGTTTTTGGGGTTTATTTGAGTTAGTTGTGGTTGTTTTTGGGGTTTATTGGAGTTAGTTTGTTGTTTTTGGGGTTTATTGGAGTTAGTTTGTTGTTTTTGGGGTTTATTTGAGTTAGTTGTGGTTGTTTTTGGGGTTTATTTGAGTTAGTTCTGGTTGTTTTGGGGTTTATTTGAGTTAGTTTGTTGTTTTGGGGTTTATTTGAGTTAGTTGTGGTTGTTTTTGGGGTTTATTTGAGTTAGTTGTGGTTGTTTTTGGGGTTTATTGGAGTTAGTTTGTTGTTTTTGGGGTTTATTGGAGTTAGTTTGTTGTTTTTGGGGTTTATTTGAGTTAGTTGTGGTTGTTTTTGGGGTTTATCTGAGTTAGTTGTGGTTGTTTTTGGGGTTTATTTGAGTTAGTTCTGGTTGTTTTTGGGGTTTATTTGAGTTGGTTTGTTGTTTTTGGGGTTTATTTGAGTTAGTTCTGGTTGTTTTTGGGGTTTATAAAGTTAGTTGTTGGTTGTTTTTGGGGTTTATTTGAGTTAGTTGTGGTTGTTTTTGGGGTTTATTTGAGTTAGTTCTGGTTGTTTTTGGGGTTTATAAAGAGTTAGTTGTGGTTGTTTTAGGGGTTTATTTGAGTTAGTTCTGGTTGTTTTTGGGGTTTATTTGAGTTAGTTTGTTGTTTTGGGAGTTTATTTGAGTTAGTTGTGGTTGTTTTTGGGGTTTATCTGAGTTAGTTGTGGTTGTTTTGGGGTTTATTTGAGTTAGTTCTGGTTGTTTTGGGGTTTATTTGAGTTAGTTTGTTGTTTTTGGGGTTTATTTGAGTTAGTTGTGGTTGTTTTTGAGGTTTATTTGAGTTAGTTGTGGTTGTTTTTGGGGTTTATTTGAGTTAGTTCTGGTTGTTTTTGGGGTTTATTTGAGTTAGTTTGTTGTTTTTGGGAGTTTATTTGAGTTGAATTGTGGTTGTTTTTGGGGTTTATCTGAGTTAGTTGTGGTTGTTTTGAGGTTTATTTGAGTTAGTTCTGGTTGTTTTTGGGGTTTATTTGAGTTAGTTTGTTGTTTTGGGGTTTATTTGAGTTAGTTCTGGTTGTTTTTGGGAGTTTTATTTGAGTTAGTTTGTTGTTTTTGGAGTTTATTTGAGTTAGTTGTGGTTGTTTTTGGAGTTTATTTGAGTTAGTTCTGGTTGTTTTGGGGTTTATAAAAGTTGGTGTGGTTGTTTTTGGGGTTTATTTGAGTTAGTTCTGGTTGTTTTGGGGTTTATTTGAGTTAGTTTATTTGTTTTTGGGGTTTATTTGAGTTAGTTGTGGTTGTTTTGAGTTTATCTGAGTTAGTTGTGGTTGTTTTTTGGGGTTTATTTGAGTTAGTTCTGGTTGTTTTTTGGGGAATTTATTTGGAATTAATTTGTTGTTTTTGGGGTTTATTTGAGTTAGTTCTGATTTGTTTTTGGGGTTTATTTGAGTTAGTTTGTTGTTTTTGGGGTTTATTTGAGTTAGTTGTGGTTGTTTTTGGGGTTTATTTGAGTTAGTTCTGGTTGTTTTTGGGGTTTATAAAGAGTTAGTTGTGGTTGTTTTTGGGGTTTATTTGAGTTAGTTCTGGTTGTTTTTGGGGTTTATTTGAGTTAGTTTGTTGTTTTGGGGTTTATTTGAGTTAGTTGTGGTTGTTTTTGGGGTTTATTTGAGTTAGTTGTGGTTGTTTTTGGGGTTTATTGGAGTTAGTGTGTTGTTTTTGGGGTTTATTGGAGTTAGTTTGTTGTTTTTGGGGTTTATTTGAGTTAGTTGTGGTTGTTTTTGGGGTTTATTGGAGTTAGTTTGTTGTTTTTGGGGTTTATTTGAGTTAGTTGTGGTTGTTTTTGGGGTTTATTTGAGTTAGTTTGTTGTTTGGGGTTTATTTGAGTTAGTTCTTGTTGTTTTTGAGGTTTATTTGAGTTAGTTGTGGTTGTTTTTGGGGTTTATTTGAGTTAGTTGTGGTTGTTTTTGGGGTTTATTGGAGTTAGTTTGTTGTTTTTGGGGTTTATTTGAGTTAGTTGTGGTTGTTTTTGGGGTTTATAAAGAGTTAGTTGTGGTTGTTTTTGGGGTTTATAAAGAGTTAGTTGTGGTTGTTTTTGGGGTTTATTTGAGTTAGTTGTGGTTGTTTTTGGGGTTTATTGGAGTTAGTTTGTTGTTTTTGGGGTTTATTGGAGTTAGTTTGTTGTTTTTGGGGTTTATTTGAGTTAGTTGTGGTTGTTTTTGGGGTTTATTGGAGTTAGTTTGTTGTTTTTGGGGTTTATTTGAGTTAGTTGTGGTTGTTTTTGGGGTTTATTGGAGTTAGTTTGTTGTTTTTGGGGTTTATTTGAGTTAGTTGTGGTTGTTTTTGGGGTGCAGGGTGGGGTACCTCTCTGATCTCGTCCTTCGCCTGCTGAAGTTTGTCCGGTTTGTTGGTGAACTGAAGTTTGGCTTCAGCTTCTCGTTTCTTCTGCAGAATCATCTGAGTGTCCTGCCACCTCTGCCACGACTTCACCCTGTGCTCGAACACACCCTGAGGAGAAAAGACCTGTGAGAGGAGGAGAGAGGAGGAGGAGAGAGGAGGAGGAGAGAGGAGGAGGAGAGAGGAGGAGGAGCAAAGAGGAGTAAAGAGGAGGAGCAAAGAGGAGCAAAGAGGAGGAGCAAAGAGGAGCAAAGAGGAGGAGCAAAGAGGAGCAAAGAGGAGGAGCAAAGAGGAGCAAGAGGAGGAGCAAAGAGGAGTAAAGAGGAGGAGCAAAGAGGAGCAAAGAGGAGGAGCAAAGAGGAGCAAAGAGGAGTACTGTTTGAGCCGTTACCTTGACGGCGGCGAGCAGACGGACGTAATCCCCGATCAGCTCCGACAGGAGGCAGAAGTCGCTGTTCGCCTGCTCGTTGTGCAGCGCCTCCATCTTCTCCTCCACCTCGGCCAACTGAGAGAGCGCCCGAGACAAGGCCGTGTGGTCCTCACTGTTCCCCAACATGGCCGAAGAGCGCGAGAACTGAGACGTGTTCAGCGACAACTCTGTGGAACGAAAGAACCGAGACGTGTTCAGCGACAACTCTGAGGAACGAGAAGAACCGAGACGTGTTCAGCGACAACTCTGTGGAACGAAAGAACCGAGACGTGTTCAGCAACGACTCTGAGGAACGAGAAGAACCGAGACGTGTTCAGCGACAACTCTGTGGAACGAAAGAACCGAGACGTGTTCAGCAACGACTCTGAGGAACGAGAAGAACCGAGACGTGTTCAGCGACAACTCTGTGGAACGAAAGAACCGAGACGTGTTCAGCGACAACTCTGAGGAACGAGAAGAACCGAGACGTGTTCAGCGACAACTCTGAGGAACGAGAAGAACTGAGACGTGTTCAGCGACAACTCTGAGGAACGAAAGAACCGAGACGTGTTCAGCGACAACTCTGAGGAACGAGAAGAACCGAGACGTGTTCAGCGACAACTCTGAGGAACGAGAAGAACCGAGACGTGTTCAGCGACAACTCTGAGGAACGAGAAGAACCGAGACGTGTTCAGCGACAACTCTGAGGAACGAAAGAACCAAGACGTGTTCAGCGACAACTCTGAGGAACGAAAGAACCGAGACGTTTTCAATGACAACTCTGAGGAACGAAAGAACCGAGACGTGTTCAGCGACAACTCTGAGGAACGAGAAGAACCGAGACGTGTTCAGCGACAACTCTGAGGAACAAGAAGAACCGAGACGTGTTCAGCGACAACTCTGAGGAACGAAAAGAACCGAGACGTGTTCAGCGACAACTCTGAGGAACGAGAAGAACTGAGACGTGTTCAGCGACAACTCTGAGGAACGAAAGAACCGAGACGTGTTCAGCGACAACTCTGAGGAACGAGAAGAACCGAGACGTGTTCAGCGACAACTCTGAGGAACGAGAAGAACCGAGACGTGTTCAGCGACAACTCTGAGGAACGAGAACGGAGACGAGTTCAGCGACAACTCTGAGGAACGAAAGAACCAAGACGTGTTCAGCGACAACTCTGAGGAACGAAAGAACCGAGACGTGTTCAGCGACAACTCTGAGGAACGAAAGAACCGAGACGTGTTCAGCGACAACTCTGAGGAACGAAAAGAACCGAGACGTGTTCAGCGACAACTCTGAGGAACGAGAAGAACCGAGACGTGTTCAGCGACAACTCTGAGGAACGAGAAGAACCGAGACGTGTTCAGCGACAACTCTGAGGAACGAAAGAACCGAGACGTTTTCAACGACAACTCTGAGGAACGAAAGAACCGAGACGTGTTCAGCGACAACTCTGAGGAACGAGAAGAACCGAGACGTGTTCAGCGACAACTCTGAGGAACGAGAAGAACCGAGACGTGTTCAGCGACAACTCTGAGGAACGAAAGAACCGAGACGTGTTCAGCGACAACTCTGAGGAACGAGAAGAACCGAGACGTGTTCAGCGACAACTCTGAGGAACAAGAAGAACCGAGACGTGTTCAGCGACAACTCTGAGAAACGAGAACGGAGACGAGTTCAGCGACAACTCTGAGGAACGAAAGAACTGAGACGTGTTCAGCGACAACTCTGAGGAACGAAAGAACCGAGACGTGTTCAGCGACAACTCTGAGGAACGAAAGAACCGAGACGTGTTCAGCGACAACTCTGAGGAACGAGAAGAACCGAGACGTGTTCAGCGACAACTCTGAGGAACGAGAAGAACCGAGACGTGTTCAGCGACAACTCTGAGGAACGAAAGAACCGAGACGTGTTCAGCGACAACTCTGAGGAACGAAAGAACCGAGACGTGTTCAGCGACAACTCTGAGGAACGAAAAGAACCGAGACGTGTTCAGCGACAACTCTGAGGAACGAAAAGAACCGAGACGTGTGTTGTAGTTGTATATATGTGTATATTTGTACATATATATTATATTTTATATAAGTATAAATACCTTTCCAGTGACAGACCCGTCACTCGTCTGTATGTTGCAGTTATATATATGTGTATAGATATATTTTTACATAGATATAGAGTATATATTTTATATAAGTACCTTTCCGGTGACAGACCAGAGACTCGATGCTCCCGTGGAGTTTCCGGAGCTGCAGGTCCAGATTCTCAAAGTGCTGCTGCTTCTCCTCGAACCACTGCAACAAAACACACCAATACATTATATATACTTACATTATATATACTTATATCATATATACTTATATTATATATACTTATATCATATATACTTATATTATATATACTTGTATATACTCAAACCACTGCAACAAAACACACAAACCATGAAAACTTATATATAAACTATATATATATATATATATATATATATATATATATATAAACTATATATATATATATATATATATATATATATATATATATATATATGCAGAAACACACACACACTCATGTTATATATACTTATATTAAATATACACACATATAATAAACAGTCAAATAAAATATCTCAGTGTTGGACTCGTTCATCTTTATGGTCATCTTGTTGTATATATTTGTACATATATATAGTTTATATTTATATATTTCTCACGGTGTCGGACTCGTTCATCTTTATGGTCATCTTGTTGACGGCGTCTGCAGCTTTATTCACCATCCTCATGAGTCCAGCTCCGCTCAGAGCCTGAGTGTTCACCGCCCGAGCCAACTGCAAATATACGAACAAACACGTATAATATATATAATAAACATATATATAACAGCCTGAGTGTTCACCGCCCGAGCCAACTGCAAATATACGAACACAAACACGTATAATATATATAATAAACATATATAAAACAGCCTGAGTGTTCACCGCCCGAGCCAACTGCAAATATACAAACAAACACGTATAATATATATAATAAACATATATAAAACCTGAGTGTGTATATATAAAGCACAAGCCAACTGGAAATATATGAACATGTTTCATATATAAAATAAAATACATAAGAAATATTTACGATATATGAAATAAATATACACAGAAATAATATACAAAAGCTGAGCACAAATATATAAACACAATGTGTTTTTGTGGAGCAAACGTAGAATCTCAGCTCCACTCGTTTTTCCCCCAAAACTCAACTCATTCTGTTTGTCCCGTCCTCCCTCATCTCTCCTCCTCTTCTCTTCCTCCTCTGTAAAACTCCATCCTCCTCCTCTCCTCCTCTTTCTCTTCTGCTAAAGCCTCATCCCTCTCTCTCCACTTTGTCTCTTCTCTCCCTTTTTCCTTCTCCTCTTTCTCTCTTTCCTCTGTAAAACTCTCTCCTCCTTTTCTCTTTCTCCTCCTCTCTAACTCCTCTTCTCCCCCTCTCTCTCCTTCTCTTTCTCTCTTTCCTCTATAAATCTCTCTCCTCCTCTTCCTTTTCTCCCTCCCTCTCTCCTCTTTCCCTCCCTCCTCTCTTCCCTCTCTCTCCTCTTTAACTCCCTTCTCCTCCTCTCCTCTTCTCCCTCACTCCTCTCCTCCTCTTTCCTCTGTAAAACTCTCTCCTCCTCTTCCCTCTCACACTCCTTCCTTCCCTCCCTCCCTTCTCCTCCTCTCTCTCCTCTCCTCTCTTCCCTCCCTCTCTCTTTCCTCTTCTTCCCTCTCTCCCTCTCTCCTCTTCTCTCCCTCTCTCCTCCTTTTCTTTCTCTCTTTCTTCTGTAAAACTCCCTCCTCCTCTCCTCTCCTCCCTCCCTCTCTCCCTCTCTCCTCAAAGCACCCCGGTCACTCCAACATGGCCGCCGCGTGTCAGTTGCCGCGGTGATGGAGCGGCTAACGACGCCGGCGCTAAATTGGCTCAGATTGTCCCCGGCCGGAGCGCCCCCCGCGGGACACGTCCAGTTACAGCTGTCACCGGGAAACGCGCCCACGTTTTTACCCCCGAAATGAAGAGAAATGGGGCCGATCGCGCCGGGACGCGGCGCGTAACAGCTGTCGCCACGGAGACGCCCAAACAAATCACACACACGGCGAGAAAACGAGATCCAATTTCAGCCAATCCCGCCAAAAAGAAACCCCCAGGACCATTTAAATCAAGCCAGATGCCCTCCCCCTGTGTCAGATGCCCTCCCCCTGTGTGTCAGATGCCCTCCCTGTGTGTCAGATGCCCTCCCTGTGTGTCAGATGCCCTCCCCGTGTGTCAGATGCCCTCCCCCTGTGTGTCAGATGCCCTCCCCGTGTGTCAGATGCCCTCCCTGTGTGTCAGATGCCCTCCCTGTGTGTCAGATGCCCTCCCCGTGTGTCAGATGCCCTCCCCCTGTGTGTTAGATGCCCTCCCCGTGTGTCAGATGCCCTCCCGTGTGTCAGATGCCCTCCCCGTGTGTCAGATGCCCTCCCCCCGAGTGTCAGATTCCCTCCTGTGTGTCAGATGCCCTCCCTGTGTGTCAGATGCCCTCCCGTGTGTCAGATGCCCTCCCCGTGTGTCAGATGCCCTCCCGTGTGTCAGATGCCCTCCCTGTGTGTCAGATGCCCTCCCCCTGTGTGTCAGATGCCCTCCCGTGTGTCAGATGCCCTCCCCCCGAGTGTCAGATTCCCTCCTGTGTGTCAGATGCCCTCCCTGTGTGTCAGATGCCCTCCCTGTGTGTCAGATGCCCTCCCGTGTGTCAGATGCCCTCCCCTGTGTAAGTTTTATTCACAGATTTTGGTGCAAAGAGGAAACTGCACAAACGTGACTCTCGCTCTTTTCTCTTTTCTCCGTTTGTAGTAAATCACGGCTCAGTTTGTGCTAAATTCAGACGACATAATTTGGGGAAAACGACTTAAATTGGAGCTAAAATATCCGAGTGTGTCTGTGAACGGCTCGTCTGGACTCGGATCAATCCTGTTGTTTCTGGCCGTGTCTGAATGTTTCACTACATAAACCCGCCCTCTTTAGCGCCCCCTACAGAGCACTCACTCACTCACATTCACTACATACAGCAGGACTCTTTAGCGCCCCCTACAGAGCACTCACTCACTCACATTCACTACATACAGCAGGACTCTTTAGCGCCCCCTACAGAGCACTCACTCACTCACATTCACTACATACAGCAGGACTCTTTAGCGCCCCCTACAGAGCACTCACTCACTCACATTCACTACATACTGCAGGACTCTTTAGCGCCCCCTACAGAGCACTCACTCACAGCAGGTGGGACACGTGACTCTGGTGACTCTCAGCTCAGCTCAGACACACGAGTGTTTCTGGACTCATAATAATCACAGGAGTTTGTGTCGCGCTGGATTTCACGTAAACACACTGGATTATTAGATTTTTGACTGAAATGTGGAACATTTGAACAGCTGGAGCGAAGTGTCTAACACGAGCACCACTGACACCAGAACACTTTATTGAATCATGTTTTATTTTTTTATTTATTATTATTATTTTATTTATTTATTTTTATTATTTATTTTAATTAAAATTTTCTTGTTTTTTAATTAAATTTATTTTTATAATTTATTTTAATTAAAATTTTCTTGTTTATTTTTTCATAAAATGTATTTGTATTATTTATTTATTTATTTAATTATTATTTATTTATTTAGTCATGTTTTATTTATTATTATTATTATTAAATGTATTTTTATTATTATTTTCTTCATTTTAAATTTGTACTATTTATTTTATTTCATAGTTTATTCATATCATTTTTATTAAATGTAGTTTTATTATTATTTATAGTTTTATTCAGAATCCGGATCCACAGCGACACAAACTTTTCTCCGCTTCAGTCAGTGGTGTCAGTAAAAGTACTACAGTGGTAATACAAGTACTATTTAATCATGTTTTATTTTTTTTATTTATTATTATTATTTTATCATTATTTTATTAATTTTATTATTTATTTAGTCATGTTATTATTATTGCTCCGAGAGCTAAACTCTGGCACAAAACATCTTCTTATTTTTTGTGATTAATGCTCCTGTCAAATAAATCAAATAAACTAAACCAAATTAAAGTTTATGTTTGTATTATTTTTATTAAACGTATTATTATCATTTTTTATTTACAGTTTTATTCAGAATCAGGATCCACAGCGACATAAACCAGAGCTTTTCTCCGCTTCGTTCAGTCGTGAGTAATCGTACTATAGCAGTAGTACTAACACTGTCCCATTTTAACTGTTTTAATCATTTTTAATTTGTTCATGTTGTTGTAAGATGAGTTTGAGTGTCCAGAAAGACGCCTGATAAATAAAATGTAATTATTATTATGATTATTGTTATTATTATTATTATTATAACAGTAGTAGTATTTGTTGTACTTCTCTCTGCTTCAGTCGGGTTGTGTCAGATGCCCTCCCTGCTGCTGCTGCACAAACACGTTAAATTTTATTCACACATTTTAGTGCAAAAAAGTGAGTTCAGTGTGAGTTTGTGCTCAATTCAGACGACATCATTTAGGGAAAACTCCTTAAACCGGAGCTAAAGTATCTGCATCAGTTAAACTCCTGTCTCTGTGGTCTGTACTGACCCCTAGTGACCGATGCACACTACTGTTCCAGGTGCATTGTGGGAAGTTTTGAGAGCACGACTGTCTGTACCTGCTGCTCTGAGCCTCGTCCTTCTGGACTTAAACTGTTCGTCTGAAGCCGCCACACAGGATCCTGAACTTTTCATTTCTCTGTTTTGTTCCTGAATCAAGATCTGAACAGAAATAACGGACCAATCAGACGCCTTCATTCCCCGAGGCCCCTCCCCCTAGCGTTAGCAACAGGTTTGATTGACAGCTCGTTTCGTTGCTAAGTAAGTTCCCTTCCCGCTTTCCCCCGAGTGACGATTTCTGAAATAAAATGACAAAATATCTCAAACAGTCACAATATCTAATGTTACTAGAATCTGAACAAGCAGAATTTAACGAGCAGAAAGTAAAGTGAATTTGGTTAAATTGTGACTCTGTTGTTGTTCGTACGGAACAGAACAAACAACATAAATCAGTGACTTAAACTCTTTAAAGCTCAAAGTTTCTTCTTCTTGTGCAGAATCAGGTAAATCCAGTGTCCTGCAGGTGCAGAGTATCACATCCATAGTCCGTATATATGATGCATCAGCTCTGCCAGGAGGAGGCGCCACATTTAACCTCCTCACTCATGATTGGCTCTTGTGTTGCTATGATACTCGCGGGAGGATTTCCAAATATGGACCTGGCTCCAGATTCGCTCCTGTAACCGTGGCAACAGGAGCCTCATGTGAGCGACGCTGTGGAGACGTCACTCACTCAGACTCAGAGACACAGGATATGGTGACGCCCCTGAACAGCGCCCCCTGTAGGGAACAGTGTGACATTTGGACACAGCCTCAGGGCCTGTTTATAACGTTTGCGAGTCGAAATATTTCATTCCCGAAAACACTCGTCAAAACGTGGAATAAAAAGTGAGGACACAACACCACTTTTGTGTCTTCTGTTCAGACGTCGTCATATAAACGTTTTTCTTTTCCTCGTGAGCCGCCATATTTGTTTAGATACGGACTCGTGCCTGTCCCTGATTGGCTGATGCACCTGTCAATCAAGCCCCTTCCAGACTCCAAACTTCAGAAAGTTCTGGACCTGGGAAAACCCCCGAGGAAAACTCAACTAACCTAACTACAAAAATAATGACTTCACTAAATCTGGACTAAAAGAAAACCAGAACATTTTAGTCGAAAGATGAAAACTAAATGAACGTTTCAGAATAAAGTTTGGATCTGACCTCTGGGCTCTCGAGGAACTGCAGGAGGTCCGGGTCTTTGAGCAGAACCGGGTGTTTCACCGTCCGCATCAGATACCTGCAAAACACAAGTGTCCTGGTTTAGACCTGGTTTAGACCTGGTTTAGGCCTGTTTTAGGCCTGGTTTAGTCCTGGTTTAGTCCTGGTTTAGTCCTGGTTTAGTCCTGGTTCAGTCCTGGTTCAGTCCTGGTTCAGTCCTGGTTTAGTCCTGGTTTAGACCTGGTTAAGACCTGGTTAAGACCTGGTTTAGTCCTGGTTTAGACCTGGGTTAGTCCTGGGTTAGACCTGGGTTAGACCTGGTTTAGACCTGGTTTAGACCTGGTTTAGGCCTGGTTTAGTCCTGGTTTAGTCCTGGTTTAGTCCCGGTTCAATCCCGGTTCAATCCCGGTTTACTCCTGGTTCAGTCCTGGTTCAGTCCTGGTTTAGTCCTGGTTTAGTCCTGGTTTAGTCCTGGTTTAGACCTGGTTTAGACCTGGTTTAGTCCTGGTTTAGTCCTGGTTTAGACCTGGTTTAGTCCTGGTTTAGTCCCGGTTTAGTCCTCCTTTAATATTTTTTGAATCTTATAACTTTTCTGTCAGCGTTTGCTCGTTGCGTCTCCACGGTAACCGCTGAACATCCCGCCATAGACGCACATGTAGAACAGAGCGGGGGGAAAAACCTGAGTGGATTTCTGCAGATTTTCGCGTCGGCGTCGTCCTTCTGCGCTCCCGTCCGTCCGGCGAAATGTCAGCGGTGTAAACAAACGCGAACACGTGTCCCGATAATGATCCGGCCCAGATCCCCGCCCAGACCTTTGCTCCAGACGTGACCTTTTCCACAGACGCGACTTACACCGTTTCACCGACAAAACGCCAAACCCGAAACCACCGAGGAGGAACGAGAGCGCGGCGAATCAGAGCGGCTGAAAACAAGTCCTGATTTAGACCTGGTTTAGTCCTGGATCAGTCCTGGTTTAACCCTGGTTTAGTCCTGGTTTAGTCCTAGTTTAACCCTGGTTTAGGCCTGGTTCAGTCCTGGTTTAGTCCTGGTTTAGTCCTGGTTTAGTCCTGGTTTAGTACTGGTTTAGTACTGGTTTAGTCCTGGTTTAGTCCTGGTTTAGTACTGGTTTAGGCCTGGTTTAGGCCTGGTTTAGGCCTGATTTAGACCTGGTTTAGTCCTGGATCAGTCCTGGTTTAACCCTGGTTTAGTCCTGGTTTAGGCCTGGTTTAGGCCTGGTTCAGTCCTGGTTTAACCCTGGTTTAGTACTGGTTTAGTCCTGGTTTAGTACTGGTTTAGTCCTGGTTTAGGCCTGGTTTAGGCCTGGTTTAGGCCTGGTTTAGGCCTGGTTTAGGCCTGGTTTGTACCTCTCTAAAGCGCAGCGTCTCTTCTCCACAAACTCGTTGGACGACTGATCCTCTTTTCCCACTTTCACTTTGGTCATTCCTGAAACACAAACACCACAGTCCTGACAGGTGCACAGACCACAGTCCTGACAGGTGCACAGACCACAGTCCTGACAGGTGCACAGACCACAGTCCTGACAGGTGCACAGACCACAGTCCTGACAGGTGCACAGACCACAGTCCCGACAGGTGCACAGACCACAGTCCCGACAGGTGCACAGACCACAGTCCCGACAGGTGCACAGACCACAGTCCTGACAGGTGCACAGGCCACAGTCCTGACAGGTGCACAGACCACAGTCCTGAAAGGTGCTGTGGGAAAGATGATTTTTTTTTCCGTTTGTGAAGTGGAAATGAGGAGTGTTGTTTTTCAGGAGCTTTTTTAGTTCAGATCTTGCCCCCATCACTGCACTAGTTCAGAACTTGCCCCCATCACTACACTAGTTCAGAACTTGCCCCCATCACTACACTAGTTCAGAACTTGCCCCCATCACTACACTAGTTCAGAACTTGCCCCCATCACTACACTAGTTCAGAACTTGCCCCATCACTACACTAGTTCAGAACTTGCCCCCATCACTACACTAGTTCAGAACTTGCCCCATCACTACACTAGTTCAGAACTTGCCCCCATCACTACACTAGTTCAGAACTTGCCCCCATCACTACACTAGTTCAGAACTTGCCCCCATCACTACACTAGTTCAGAACTTGCCCCATCACTACACTAGTTCAGAACTTGCCCCCATCACTACACTAGTTCAGAACTTGCCCCATCACTACACTAGTTCAGAACTTGCCCCATCACTACACTAGTCCAGAACTTGCCCCCATCACTACACTAGTTCAGAACTTGCCCCCATCACTACACTAGTTCAGAACTTGCCCCATCACTACACTAGTTCAGAACTTGCCCCCATCACTACACTAGTCCAGAACTTGCCCCCATCACTACACTAGTTCAGAACTTGCCCCATCACTACACTAGTTCAGAACTTGCCCCATCACTACACTAGTTCAGAACTTGCCCCCATCACTACACTAGTTCAGAACTTGCCCCCATCACTACACTAGTTCAGAACTTGCCCCATCACTACACTAGTTCAGAACTTGCCCCCATCACTACACTAGTTCAGAACTTGCCCCATCACTACACTAGTTCAGAACTTGCCCCATCACTACACTAGTTCAGAACTTGCCCCATCACTACACTAGTTCAGAACTTGCCCCCATCACTACACTAGTTCAGAACTTGCCCCCATCACTACACTAGTTCAGAACTTGCCCCATCACTACACTAGTTCAGAACTTGCCCCATCACTACACTAGTTCAGAACTTGCCCCCATCACTACACTAGTTCAGAACTTGCCCCCATCACTACACTAGTTCAGAACTTGCCCCCATCACTACACTAGTTCAGAACTTGCCCCCATCACTACACTAGTTCAGAACTTGCCCCCATCACTACACTAGTTCAGAACTTGCCCCATCACTACACTAGTTCAGAACTTGCCCCCATCACTACACTAGTTCAGAACTTGCCCCCATCACTACACTAGTTCAGAACTTGCCCCCATCACTACACTAGTTCAGAACTTGCCCCCATCACTACACTAGTTCAGAACTTGCCCCCATCACTACACTAGTTCAGAACTTGCCCCATCACTACACTAGTTCAGAACTTGCCCCCATCACTACACTAGTTCAGAACTTGCCCCATCACTACACTAGTTCAGAACTTGCCCCCATCACTACACTAGTTCAGAACTTGCCCCATCACTACACTAGTTCAGAACTTGCCCCCATCACTACACTAGTTCAGAACTTGCCCCCATCACTACACTAGTTCAGAACTTGCCCCCATCACTACACTAGTTCAGAACTTGCCCCATCACTACACTAGTTCAGAACTTGCCCCCATCACTACACTAGTTCAGAACTTGCCCCCATCACTACACTAGTTCAGAACTTGCCCCATCACTACACTAGTTCAGAACTTGCCCCATCACTACACTAGTTCAGAACTTGCCCCTAGTTTGTTGCCTTCACAGACTCACACACAGTCAGATCTCCACAGAGGAAACACTGATCTGTGCCGTTTTTTTGGCTTCTGACAGAATTCCACCACCTCTAGAAATGGACTTTAGCTTCAAATTCACCCAAATTCAACTTTAAGGGTTTAGATTTAAGGTTAGGACACTTTTGCTGCTCTCTGGTGCATTGAAAGGTCAGTTTATTTCAAGGTTATTGTCATCTCGGCTCGTGTATAATAAAAATCTTCCAGTTTTCCGGTGGAAATTACTATGTGGATGTTCATGTGGAAGTTTGATGTCGGTTTTTGGTATTTACGATAATTACGACAGGACGTGAATGCACCGTTAGGCAAGACACGCTCCACACCTTAGTCAGTGTAAATGTGGCTCCTCCCACCACGAGACGAGCCGATCGGGGTCAGAGGTCACACTTACCCACGATGCTCTTCTCGGGCGCGGGGGGCACGATGTAGCCGATGTGCAGGTATTTAGAGGCCAGTTTACTGTGGAGCCCGAGGAAATCACTGAAACGCCGTTTGACCGAGAAGTCCCTCAGTTTGAACAGAGACAGAGACGTCTGAGGACACAGAGGGACGGGTTTAACATGTAAATATAAATGTAAATAAAACTAAAGTAAAAGTTAAACATGAGACATGAGACTATAATGTACATGGAATATATTAAAAACTAAAGTAAAAGCGACAAAAAAGTGCACAGAAAACACTCAAATATCGACAAAAGAGCAAAACCGCACTTCCTGTTTGGAACATTAGCAGGTGTTTTTAGCGGCTAGCAGGTTAGCATGTGATCAGCTCTAAAACGCACAAGAGCCATATTTTTATTTACAATCTGAAATTTTATAAACTGCAGTTATTCAAACAGTTCAATGAATCTTATTGTTTTACTTTTGTTTATTGTTTGGATTAAAACTGTGCTATGGGTATTAGTTAGCATGTAGCAGGTTAGCATGTAGCAGGTTAGCATGTAGCTGGTTAGCATGTGATCGGCTCTAAGGCGCACAAGAGCCGTATTTTGAATTAAAATCTGTTTCTGAAATTTATAAATTACAGAATTATTCAAACATTTGAGTGAATCTTATTGTTTTACTTTTGTTTGGACTACAGTTAGCATGTAGTGTGTTAGCATGTAGCTGGTGGCATGTAGTGTGTTAGCATGTAGCTGGTGGCATGTAGTGGGTTAGCATGTACCTGGTTAGCATATAGTTGTTTAGCGTGTAGATGGTTGGCACGTAGGTGGTTAGGTGGTTTACATGTAGCGGGTTAGCATGTAGCGGGTTAGCATGTATCATATTATTTTATAGTGGATTAGCATGCAGTGGATGAGCATGTAGCGGGTTAGCATGTAGCAGGTTAGCATGTAGCAGATTCCCACGTAGTGGGTTAGCACGTAGCGGGTTAGCATGTAGCGGGTTAGCATGTAGCGGGTTAGCATGTAGCAAGTTAGCCTCCACGTTGGATTTTTCAGAAAGTCTGTGGGAAAAATTAATGGAATTTTGGCCTTGGAAGTGGGCGGGGCCGTGTACCTCCGTAAAAGGCAGTTTGGTGTTTGTATTTCTAGGTGGGCGGGGCCTTACCTTTGTGGTGACCTTATAGGCCATGTACGCGTTCATCCCATCACCTGGACAATGATAAAAACACATTTAAATCCAATGAAAAACGCAGAAAAACCAATGTTTAAAAACTTTTTGCACCGACCGACTTTCTCTGGGTCTGACACCGAGATGAGGATGTCCAGAGAGTCTCCGGCCTCCTCCTCCTCCACCTGCACACAACACACACAGGACTTTACAAATACTACGACTAACAATACTACTACTGTCCTGATCTGTGGCGGGGCATCAGGGTTTATCTGAGATCCTGTTGTTTTTGTGGCCGCTCAGTGTGAGTCTGGATTAAAGGACAGTTCTTAGTGCTGATCTGAGAGGAGCCTGTGTGAGGCTGAGTGTTGAAATGTGTCGTTTTGAAGCTCGTTTTGGTTCTTTCTCATTGGTTAGCGATTAGCTGCTGTAGCTCGCACACATAAACAGGCTGTTTTCTCTTCTGTTAGCGACTGTAAAGTGACTCTAGTGGCCGTATATATGTTACTGGACACACACTGATATGGAAATGAGCTGTGAACAGAGGTGTGATTTATCCACATTTAGCAGATCATTCATTACCGCGGCGCACACACATTTACCGCTAAAGGCTAACAGCGGGAGTTTACCGCTAAAGACTTACAGCGGGAGTTTACCGCTAAAGGCTAACAGCGGGAGTTTACCGCTAAAGGCTAACAGCGGGAGTTTACTTACAGAACTTTCTTTACAGGCCAGAATATTGTACAAAAATGTCACCGAAAGAAACCGACTGAAAATCCAATAGAGCCAAACCGAAGTTTTAGAAACAACTGAAGATTTACAGGGAATTTTTAAGTCATAAATATATCGGCGATGATATCGGCAGCTCCAGCTCCCATTTTATCGGCATCATATCAGCCACACCCTAGTTTGTAGAAGTAGCAGTAGTATTTGCAGTAGTATTTGCAGTAGTAGTAGTAGTATTTGCAGTAGTATTTGCAGTATTTGCAGTAGTAGTAATAGTATTTGCAGTAGTATTTGCAGTATTTGCAGTAGTATTTGCAGTATTTGCAGTAGTAGTAATAGTATTTGCAGTAGTATTTGCAGTAGTAGTAATAGTATTTGCAGTAGTATTTGCAGTATTTGCAGTATTTGCAGTAGTATTTGCAGTATTTGCAGTAGTACCTCGTCGAAGGAGGAGTGCGTGAACATGTCCGGGTTGAGTCTCGGGGGCAGGACGGAGCTCGGGGGAGACAGAGGAGTCAGAGCAGGAGACGGACCATCTGAGAGGAGCACATCCCGATCAGGACTGTCCAGAGACACCTCCTCTGTCGCCTCTGAGGAGGAGGAGAGGAGGAGAGGAGGAGAGGAGGAGAGGGGAGAGGAGGAGAGAAGAGGAGAGGAGAGGAGGAGAGGAGAGAGGAGGAGAGGAGAGAGGAGAGGAGAGAGGAGGAGAAAGGAGAGGAGAGGAGAGAGTAGGAGGGGAGGAGTGAGAGAGGAGAGGAGGAGAGAGGAGTGGAGAGGAGAGAGGAGAGAGGAGAGGAGGAGGAGGAGGAGGATAGGAGAGAGGAGTGGAGAGGAGAGGAGAGGAGGAGAGGAGAGAGGAGAGAGGAGAGAGGAGAGGAGGAGAGGAGAGAGGAGAGAGGAGAGCAGAGAGAGAAGGAGAGGAGGAGAGGAGAGGAGGAGAGAGGAGAGGAGGAGAGGAGGAGAGAGGAGAGGAGGAGAGGAGGAGAGAGGAGAGAGGAGAGGAGGAGACGAGGAGACAAGGAGAGAGGAGAGAGGAGACGAGGAGAGAGGAGAGGAGGAGAGAGGAGAGGAGGAGAGAGGAGAGGAGGAGAGGAGAGAGGAGAGAGAGGAGAGGGAGGAGGGAGGAGAGAGGAGGGAGGAGGAGAGGAGAGAGGAGAGAAGAGAGGAGAGGAGAGGAGACGAGAGAGGAGGAGAGGAGAGAGGAGAGAGGAGGGAGGAGGAGAGGAGGGAGGAGGAGAGGAGAGGAGGAGAGAGGAGAGGAGAGGAGGAGAGAGGAGGAGAGAGGAGAGAGGAGGGAGGAGGAGAGGAGAGAGGAGGGAGGAGAGAGGAGAGGAGGAGGAGAGAGGAGAGAGGAGGGAGGAGGAGAGGAGGAGGAGAGAGGAGGAGGAGAGAGGAGGAGAAGAGAAGAGGAGGAGAGAGGAGAGAGGAGGGAGGAGGAGAGGAGAGAGGAGGGAGGAGAGAGGAGAGGAGGAGGAGAGAGGAGAGAGGAGGGAGGAGGAGAGGAGGAGGAGAGAGGAGGAGGAGAGGAGAGACTTTAAAATAAACCTGTATTTAACCTTAAACCAGGTCTAAACCAGGACTGAACCAGGACTAAACCAGGACTAAACCAGGACTGAACCAGGACTGAACCAGGACTGAACCAGGACTGAACCAGGACTAAACCAGTTCTAAACCAGGACTGAACCAGGACTAAACCAGGACTGAACCAGGACTAAACCAGTTCTAAACCAGGACTGAACCAGGACTGAACCAGTTCTAAACCAGGACTGAACCAGGACTGAACCAGGACTAAAGTATTAAAGTCCTGCTGCTTTAGCTGAACATTTACTTCAGTTATAAAAGTGACGCAATACAAAATATGATCTTATATTTATTATATTTATTATATGACACTAAATATTTGTATTTTTTTATATTTTCTTAATTGTTTACTTTAATATTTTTTAATATTTTCTTTTCAGAGCTCTGAGGTGAGGGTAGTGTAGGGTAGAGTTTAGTGTGAGGGCCGTAATCACAGGCTCCCAGGGGCCACGGCTTTACTCACTGTTATTCCACAAACATTTCACTGAATCAACTTTAAAAACACAGAATCAACAGAAGAATTAGAACAGAAATGTGCCACAGGAACATTCACATCTGACACAGGGGAGGGCATCTGACACACGGGAGGGCATCTGACACACAGGAGGGCATCTGACACACGGGAGGGCATCTGACACACGGGGAGGGCATCTGACACAGGGGAGGGCATCTGACACACGGGGAGGGCATCTGACACACGGGGAGGGCATCTGACACAGGGGGAGGGCATCTGACACACGGGAGGGCATCTGACACACGGGGAGGGCATCTGACACACGGGGAGGGCATCTGACACACGGGAGGGCATCTGATACATGGGAGGGCATCTGACACACGGGAGGGCATCTGATACACGGGAGGGCATCTGACACGCGGGAGGGCATCTGACACACGGGAGGGCATCTGACACACGGGAGGGCATCTGACACACGGGGAGGGCATCTGACACACGGGGAGGGCATCTGACACAGGGGGAGGGCATCTGACACAGGGGGAGGGCATCTGGTGTAAAGCGTTACCGGCGAACAGGTCGTCGGGGTCGTCCTCAAACATGGAGCTCTGTCGGGGTCCATTTGTGTTCTGCTCCTGAGGGGGAAAAAACACAAACAGGAAGTAAACAAGAAGTAAACAGGAAGTAAACAGGAAGTAAACAGTAAAGCCCTGCCCAATCCGCGTCATGCTAGCGCCCGTTAGCCTGACTTCATTTTCATTATATAACTCCAGAAACAGTTCAAATGTTCTGTCAGGTGAAACTTCAGTTCGTTCAAAGGTAAATTTGACCTGGGGACAGATGTTTTTCTGGATATTTTTCAGAAGAACTTTGTTTTGAATGGTTAATCGCTACGGCGACGGCCCAAACGTCCGTCCTGAAAACAGAAACGAGAAACACAAACGCGCTCTTTTTTTTGGGGGGTGTTTTTGGTTTAAATGTGCTGACGGGCGCCGGGACGCAGCCTCGCTCTGTTTCCTCTGCCCTCGTTTCCTTCCTCATCTCCTTCACTGCATCCTCGACCTCCCTCCTCAGTCACTCGGGGTCAGAGGTCGCTCCAGGACACCGGGGTCAGAGGTCAGGTTTATGTTTGATTACAGAATTTTTATTCACTTAAGTAAAGAGAAGAAGAGAAGAAAGTACTGGCAGCAGATACATAAAAGTAGTAGTAGTAGTAGAAGTATTTGCAGTAGTAGTAGAAGTATTTGCAGTAGTATTTGCAGTAGTATTCGTAGTACTAAAAGTCGTGGTTGTTTTTGAGGAAGTTGCAGCAGGAGGAATGAGCTGAGTCAGACAACCTGAAAACACAAAAACTCCACACAGCAAATACTACAATACAGACACGAGTACTACTACTGCGAATACTACTGCGAATACTACTGCAGATACTACTGCGAATACTACTGCGAATACTACTGCGAATACTACTGCAGATACTACTGCGAATACTACTGCGAATACTACTGCGAATACTACTGCGAATACTACTGCGAATACTACTGCAAATACTACTGCGAATACTACTGCGAATACTACTGCAAATACTACTGCAAATGCTACTGCGATACTACTGCATACTACTGCAATACTACTGCAGATACTACTGCGAATACTACTGCGAATACTACTGCGGATGCTACTGCGGATACTACTGAGATACTACTGCTACTGCAGGATACTGCTGCGGATGCTGCTGCGATACTACTGCAGATACTACTGCGAATACTACTGCGAGATACTGCTGCAGATACTACTGCGGAGATACTGCTGCGAATACTACTGCAGATACTGCACTGCGGATACTGCTACTGCACGGATGCTGCTGCGGATACTACTGCGGATGCTGCTGCGGATGCTGCTGCGGATGCTACTGCGATGCTACTGCAATACTACTGCAAATACTACTGCGATACTGCTGCGGATACTGCCAGATGCTACTGGATGCTGCAGATGCTACTGCGGAATACTGCTGCGGATGCTACTGCGGAATACTGCTGCAAATGCTACTGCGGATACTGCGATACTACTGCGATGCTACTCTGCTGCTGCGGATGCTACTGCGGATACTACTGCGAATACGGATGCTGCTGCGGATGCTACTGCTGCGGAAATACTACTGGATCTACTGCAAATGCTACTGCGTCTCTGCCGGATCTGCTGCGGATGCTACTGCGGATGCTACTGCGATGCTGCGGATGCTCTGCTGCGGATGCTACTGCGGATGCTGCTGCGGATGCTGCTGGATGCTATGCTGCTGCTGCTGCTCTGCGGATGCTGCTGTGCTGCTGGATGCTGCTGCGGATACTGCTGCGGATGCTGCTGCGGATGCTGCTGCGGATGCTGCTGCGGATGCTGCTGCGGATGCTGCTGCGGATGCTGCTGCAGATGCTGCGGATACTGCTGCTGCTGCTGCGATGCTGCTGCAGATGCTGCTGCGGATGCTGCCAGATGCTGCGGGATGCTGCTGCGGATGCTGCTGCAGATGCTGCTGCGGATGCTGCTGCGGGATGCTGCTGCGGATGCTGCTGCGGATGCTGCTGCGGATGCTGCTGCTGCTGCGGATGCTGCTGCGGATGCTGCTGCGGATGCTGCTGCGGATGCTGCTGCAGATGCTGCAGATGCTGCTGCGGATGCTGCTGCGGATGCTGCTATAGATGCTGCTGCGGATGCTGCTGCGGATGCTACTGCGGATGCTGCTGCGGATGCTGCTGGATGCTGCTGCGGATGCTGCTGCGGATGCTGCTATAGATGCTGTAGATGCGGATGCTGCTGCGGATGCTGCGGATGCTGCTGCGGATGCTGCTGCGGATGCTGCTGGATGCTGCGGATGCTGCTGTATAGATGCTGCTGCGGATGCTGCTGTAGATGCTATGCTGCGGATGCTGCTGCGGATGCTGCTGCGATGCTGCGGATGCTGCTGCTGCGGATGCTGCTGCGGATGCTGCTGCGGATGCTGCTGCGGATGCTGCTGCGGATGCTGCGGATGCTGCTGCGGATGCTGCTGCGGATGCTGCTGCGGATGCTGCTGCCAGATGCTGCTGCGGATGCTGCCTGCTGCTGCCAGATGCTGCTGCGGATGCTGCTGCCAGATGCTACTGCTGGATGCTGCTGCGGATGCTACTGCTGCTGCAGATGCTGCTGCGGATCTCTCTGCGGATGCTGCTGCGGATGCTGCTGCTGGATGCTGCTGCGGATGCTGCTGCGGATGCTGCTGCGGATGCTGCCATAGTGCTGCTGCGGATGCTGCTGCGGATGCTGCTGCGGATGCTGCTGCGGATGCTGTAGATGCTGCTGCTGCTGCCAGATGCTGCTTAGATGCTGCTTAGATGCTGCTGCGGATGCTGCTGCGGATGCTGCTGCGGATGCTGCTGCGGATGCTGCTGCGGATGCTGCTGTACTGGATGCTGCGGATGCTGATGCTGCTGCGGATGCTGCTGGATGCTGCTGCGGATGCTGCGAGATGCTGCTGCGGATGCTGCTGCGGATGCTGCTGGATGGGATGCTGCTGCGGATGCTGCTGCGGATGCTGCTGCGGATGCTGCTGCGGATGCTAATGCTGCCGGATGCTGCTGCGGATACTGCTGCGGATGCTGCTGCGGATGCTGCTGCGGATGCTGCCAGATGCTGCTGCTGCGGATGCTATATGCTATGCTGCGATCTGCTGCTAGGATGCTGCTGCCGGATGCTCTGGATCTATAGATCTGCGGATGCTACTGCGGATGCTGCTGGATCTCACTGCTGGGATCTGCTGCGAGATGCTCAGATGCTGCGGATGCTCTGAGATGCTGCTATAGATGCTGCTGCGGATGCTGCTGGATCACTGCAGATGCTACTCTGCTGCTCGATCTCTCAGATCTGCTGCGGATGCTGCTGCGGATGCTGCCGTCTCTGCAGGATCACTGCTCTGCGGATGCTGCTGCGGATCTGCTCGATGCTGCTGCGGATCTACTGCGGATCTGGATGCTGCTGCGGATGCTGCCAGATGCTGCTGCGGATCTGCTGCGGATGCTGCTGGATGCTGCTGCGGATGCTGCTGCGGATGCTGCCAGATGCTGCTGCGGATGCTGCTGCGGATGCTGCTACTGGATACTGCTGCGGATGCTACTGGATGCTCTGGGATCTGCTGCGGATGCTGCTGCGGATGCTGCAGATGCTACTGCTACTACTGCAGATACTGCTGCGGATGCTGCTGCTGCAGATGCTGCTGCGGATGCTACTGCTGCTGCAGATGCTACTGCGGATGCTACTGCTGCCGGATGCTGCGGATGCTACTGCGGATGCTGCTGCGGATGCTACTGCGGAATGCTACTGCGGGATGCTACTACTGGAATACTGCTGCTGCGATACTGCTGCAGATACTACTGCAAATGCTGCTGCTACTGCAAATGCTGACTGCTGCTACTGCAAATACTACTGCTACTGCTGCAAATACTGCTGGATGCTACTGCGGATACTACTGCGGATGCTGCTGCTGCGAATACTACTGCGAATGCTACTGCAAATACTGCTGCAAATACTGCTGCTGCTACTGCGAATACTACTGCGAATACTACTGCGAATACTACTGCGAATACTACTGCAAATACTACTGCGAATACTACTGCAAATACTACTGCAGATACTACTGCGAATACTACTGCGAATACTACTGCGAATACTACTGCGAATACTACTGCGAATACTACTGCAGATACTACTGCAAATACTACTGCAAATACTACTGCAAATACTACAGGAAATAAAATAAAAGAAATAAAAGTACTTGAACTGAATCTGTGACCTGGTTTATGGTTCTTGTCTCTGTCCTGGTTTAGTCCTGGTTCAGTCCTGGTTCAGTCCTGGTCCAGTCATGGTTCAGTCCTGGTTTAGTCCTGGTTCAGTCCTGGTCCAGTCCTGGTTCAGTCCTGGTCCAGTCATGGTCCAGTCATGGTTTAGTCCTGGTTCAGTCCTGGTTCAGTCCTGGTTCAGTCCTGGTTTCTGACACATTTCACAGAAATCTCAGCGTTTGAACGACGGTTCAACTGAAGCACAAACTCACTGACGTCTGTGTGACTGGATCATTAATATTTACTGTTTACATCTGAATCATGAAAACGAATCCTCCCAATTTCCTTCATTTCTGTGAATATTTTACACTTAAAATGAAAATTATGACTTTAATATCGCAGCAGATTTATTTAGTTAAACAACTCAAATAAAAGTGTAAAAGAGTTAAGATCAATGTTCCCATCAACAGCCTCAGGTTCTACAGGGTTCTACAGGGTTCTATGGGATTATACAGGGTTCCACAGGGTTCTATGGGATTATACAGGGTTCTACAGGGTTCCACAGGGTTCTATGGGATTATACAGGGTTCTACAGGGTTCCACAGGGTTCTATGGGATTATACAGGGTTCTACAGGGTTCTATGGGATTATACAGGGTTCTACAGGGTTCCACAGGGTTCTATGGGATTATACAGGGTTCTACAGGGTTCCACAGGGTTCTATGGGATTATACAGGGTTCTACAGGGTTCTATGGGATTATACAGGGTTCTACAGGGTTCTGTGGGATTATACAGGGTTCTACAGGGTTCTATGGGATTATACAGGGTTCTACAGGGTGGTTCTATGGGATTATACAGGGTTCTATGGGATTATACGGGGTTCTACAGGGTTCTATGGGATTATACAGGGTTCTACAGGGTTCTATGGGATTATACAGGGTTCTATGAAATTATACAGGGTTGTACAGGGTTCTATGGGATTATACAGGGTTCTGCAGGGTTCTATGGGATTATACAGGGTTCTATGAAATTATACAGGGTTGTACAGGGTTCTATGGGATTATACAGGGTTCTATGAAATTATACAGGGTTGTACAGGGTTCTATGGGACTATACAGGGTTCTATGAAATTATACAGGGTTGTACAGGGTTCTATGGGATTATACAGGGTTCTGCAGGGTTCTATGGGATTCTATGGGATTATACAGGGTTCTACAGGGTTCTATGGGATTATACATGGTTCTACAGGGTTCCACAGGGTTCTACAGGGTTCTATGGGATTATACAGGATTATACAGGATTATATTGGGTTCTAGAGAGTTCTACAGGGTTCTACAGGATTATACAGGACTATACAGCGTTCTACAGCGTTCTACGGGATTATACAGAGTTCTACAGGGTTCTACAGGGTTCCACGGGGTTCCGCAGGCGGATCCTCTGCAGTGGCGGCGCCCCCACAGCAGCGTATCGTCTTTCACTCGTCCTTCACCCGACGGAACAAACGAAGCAACGCAGAATTATGTTCACGAAAACTCCAGAACCAAACAAAACCTGTGAGCTTTAAATCAGGTTCTAACGTTCTAACGTTCTACTGTTCTAATGTTCTACTGTTCTAATGTTCTGCTGTTCTAAAGTTCCTCTGTTCCCTCGTCTCACTCAGATCTGAGTCATGTTTGACTCTTTATTATTCGTCTGTTACGTCTGCAAAGCTCCAAACGCTTTGCTCCACCTCGTGATGTCATCAAGTGGTGGTTTTCTTTTTCTTTTTAAACTTCATGTTTTCACATTTTCAGTTTAGAACAAATATTCGGCAACAACAAAAAACTGTGACAAGGACGAGTTTGTCGTTGGTGCCAAATAATTATTAAATGACCTTTTGAGCATCACAAATGATAAAAGAAATGAATAAAATAAACACAATAAAACATTTAGATTAAAACTCGATACGACTTATATAACAAAATAAAAATATATATATAAATAAAAAACATATATATGAATAAAGTTGTTACATAATAATTTTTTAAAAGTTAAATTAAAAATAAAATAAATCAAAAGTAGAGAAATTAAGTGGTAGTTTCCATGGTAACAGCTCCTTTTCCCTTTAGTTCAGTCGAGCACTTCCTGTATCACCACACGATGACATCACAAGGTGGAACAGAGTGTTGCAGAGGATTATGGGACATGTAGTCTCAGGATAAACTACATTAGAGCAGAGGATTATGGGACATTTAAACAAACATTACGACTCTTCTTTAATATTTGAATAAGATAATGAAAGCCTGAGCAGAACCAAGTCATCTGAGTTTACTCTGGGTCACCTGAGGGTCACCTGACGGTCACCTGACACACCTGACGGTCACCTGACGGTCACCTGACCACGGTTGTGTAGCTCAAACAGTCATTAAACAGGATTAAACTGCTCTGTGTCGTCACAATACGATAATTTCCCATTTCAGTTTGACACTAAAGACTCAACACTTGACACCAGACGGATTTTTAAAGCTTTTTTAGGCAATATCGTAATTTAAATAATTAATAATTGTGTTTGTTTATTCCCATGTGCGCTGTTAAAACCCAAGACAAAACTGTTCAGGAAAAGTCCAATTTACCCAGTCATTGCGTGTTTACGATCTGTTTATAACACAGCTAAATGTTAAAATTAGCAGTTTTTTTATTCATTTTTAGAACATTTATTCAAAAAAATTAGCAGCTTTTTTTGTTTTTGGCGCTTTTATTCCCAGCTCGCCTTTAAAATACACGCAAATGTTAATATTTGCAGCTTTTTTATTCGTTTGTAGCGCATTTATCCCAAACTCGGGGTCACGGATCCGCGTTTGTGGGGTGACGTCACGCAGTTCACCTGTGACTGTCACCTGACGCACGCGTACGTCCCTCCTCCGCGCGACAACAGCGCTCCAAAACAACTATTTATCATTTTTACAAGTGTTTAATTTAACTACATCCTATTTCTGACCGATTGCCATTCAGAATATTTGCACATTTAAATGTTTATTGTCTAAATTGGGGTTGAAATAAGGTAAACGGGGCTAAACCAGGACTAAACCAGGACTAAACCAGGACTAAACCAGGACTAAACCAGGACTAGGCCGAAGATAAACCAGGGCTAAACCGGGACAGCGGGAGCCAGAGCAGATTGGCCCCGTGCTTCCAGCTCCTCTGTCCCGGTGTTGACAGGAGCATCACGCCCAGCCCCGTGGATCTGTCCTCGGCCTGCTCCCGCGCGCCTCCCCGGGCCTTACCTCCGGCTCCGGGAACAGCTCGTCCCCGTCTTCGAGCTCCTGGAAGCCGCTGTGGTCCTGCGCCATGGCCCGGGCGGTGCGCGGAGCTGCGGAGGTGCGGGGCTGAGGTGCCGGACGGGCGGAGGCGGTGTGGCCGAGCGGGAGCGGAGGAGAGCGGGCTGCGGGGCTGCTCCTGCCCCGGGGTCACGTGACGCGCCTGCCCCGGTGTCACGTGACCAAAGCGGGGGACGGGAGCGCAGGGGGCACCGTTCCGCACCGGAAACGCGCGGAACATCTGCTTTTACTTTTATTTCAGGGTTTTATTTTAACACAATGAAAATATTATTGATAATAAAAATACAAACATAAAGAAACAGACATAAATATATATTTTTTATGTCTTTACTTTTTCAGGATTTAAATTTTATTTTAACACAATTAAAATATTAATAATAATAAAAATACAAAGATAAAGAAACAGACATAAATATATATTTTTACTTACAGTACAATTTTAGTATTACAAACACTCGCTCGTTGGCCAGTATTTGTAGTACTCGTAGTACATACAAAGTGTCTTTGAGTATCTTGAAAAGCGCTATATAAATAAAGTGTACTATTATTATTATTATTATTATTATTATTATTATTATTATTATTATTATTTATTAATACAAGGAAGAAAATAATAATAATACAATACAAACATAAAAAACAAACATAAGTATATATATTTTTTTACTTTTAGTTCAGTATTTCAATTTTATTAACACAATGAAAATATGAATAATAATAAAAACATAAAGAAATAGACATACTGGGTTTTTTTTAACTTTTGTTTTACTAAAACAAGAGAGAAAAATAAAAACAGACTTAAATATATTTTTTTTACTTTTATTTCAGGATTTCAATTTTATTAACACAATGAAAATATGAATAATAATAAAAACATAAAGAAATAGACATACTGTTCTTTTTTACTTTTGTTTTACTAACACAAGGGGAAAAAATAAAGACATAAACAGACATAAATATATATATTTTACTTTTATTTCAGTGATCTGAGTGCGAATATCAACAGTACCATTTTAGTAACACAAGGGAAAAAAATACAAACATTTTATTTGAATAATTTAAGTGCAAATATTAACCGTACAATTTATTAACACAATGAAAAATTATTAATAATAAAAACATAAAGAAGTAGACATACAGTTTTTTTTAACTTTTATTTCAATAATCGAAGTGTGAGTATTAACAGTACAATTTTAGAAACACAATAAAATAAAATAAAAATAAAATACAAACATAAAGAAACAGAGATTAATATATATTTTTAACTTTTATTTCAGTGATTTAAGCAAGCAAATATTAACAGTATAATTTTATTAACACAAGAAAAGAATATATAAAATAAAATAGGAACATAAAAAACAGACATAAATACATATTTTTTCACTTTTATTTCAATAATCTAAGTGCAAATATTAACAGTACAATTTTATTAACACAATGAAAAAATAAAATAACAAGAATAGCAAGAAACAGGTGTCAAATAAGACATTATTATATAAAGTCAAAATAAAATAGAAAAATAAGTAATAAAATATCAAATAAATTAATAAATTAATGGGTATAATTCATGTTTATTATTTCTCTAATTTCTCTATTGTGGAACAAATAAAGCTTTAGTTTATCTTGTGTCGTGTCTTAAACCGGAAGGGACACATTTCAGTGACGCACCTGTTTCCGCTCCTCATGTTTATCTCAAACTTTCCACTTAAACTGTGAATTTTCTCCTAAACACTGAACTTAAACCCTGAATCTTCCCCTGAAACCTGGACTCACCCTGCGCCGGGATCGGAGTTTCTGCGGGTTTAAAGCCGCGGGGTCATGGAGGCTGTGGCGGGGCCGCTCCGGGCTCCGGGGGAAGGTGAGACTCTGAGGCCGAGTTTAGAGCGCTGAGAGCGAGAGAGAAGAGCGGCCGGACCCGGGACCAGACACGGGACCAGACACGGGACCACCAGGACTAAACCAGGACTGAACCAGGAGTGAACCAGGACCAGACCACCAGGACCGGGTTTCTGACCCTGGACTAAACCAGACCTAAACCAAGTCTAAACCAGGACTAAACCAGGACTAAATCAGGACTAAACCAGGACTAAATCAGGGCTAAATCAGGGCTAAACCAGGACTAAACCAGGACTAAATCAGGTCTAAATCAGGTCTAAATCAGTACTAAACCAGGACTAAATCAGGGCTAAACCAGGACTAAATCAGGGCTAAACCAGGACTAAATCAGGGCTAAACCAGGACTAAATCAGGTCTAAACCAGGACTAAATCAGGCCTAAATCAGGACTAAACCAGGACTAAATCAGGTCTAAATCAGGACTAAACCACAGCTAAATCACGGCTAAATCACGACTAAATCAGTACTAAACCAGGACTAAACCAGGACTAAACCAGGTCTAAATCAGGTCTAAATCAGGACTAAACCAGGACTAAACCAGGACTAAACCAGGACTAAACCAGGACTAAATCAGGTCTAAACCAGGACTAAACTAGGACTAAACCTGGACTAAACCAGGTCTAAACCAGGACTAAATCGGGTCTTTTCACACTTCTTGTTTTTCTCTCTTCCAGGTTTTGGGCCGAGGGTCTCAGACTCTGGGACTAACACAGACCCGAACTGGGAGGAGCAGGTCCAGGCCCTGATCCAGGCCGGGTCCAGACTGAGTCGGGACTTTAATGCGGAGAAGCTGAAGCAGCAGGAGGACGAGCTCGACTTCAGCCGGAGGAAGAACGAGGCGACGAAGAGGAGGGACGAGGCGGTCCGACAGCACCAGGTACTGGCCATAGACCGTATATCTGAGTGGACTAAGCTAACCTGTTAGCCGCTAACCCGTTAGCGGCTGACCTGTTAGCGGCTGACCCGTTAGCCGCCGCGTGGCAAACAGGAAGTGCTCCAGGAGGCTCTTGGGGCTCCTTCACATTAGGATCTTCTCGTCCCTCTGTCTGTACCTGCTGCTCTGAGCCTCGTCATTCTGGACTTAAACTGTTCGTCTGAAGCCGCCACACAGGATCCTGAACTTTTCATTTCTCTGTTTTGTTCCTAAATCAAGATCTGAACAGAAATAACGGACCAATCAGACGCCTTCATTCTGATTTCTGAAATAAAATGACAAAATATCTCAAACAGTCACAATATCTAATGTGACTAGAATCTGAACGAGCAGAATTTAACGAGCAGAAAGTAAAGTGAATTTGGTTAAATTGTGACTCTATTGTTGTTCGTACGTAACAGAACAAACAACATAAATCAGTGACTTAAACTATTTAAAGTTTGCTGCTAAAAGCTCAAAGTTTCTTCTTCTTGTGCAGAATCAGGTAAATCCAGTGTCCTGCAGGTGCAGAGTATCACATCCATAGTCCGTATATATGATGCATCAGCTCTGCCAGGAGGAGGCGCCACATTTAACCTCCTCACTCATGATTGGCTCTTGTGTTGCTATGATACTCGCGGGAGGATTTCCAAATATGGACCTGGCTCCAGATTCGCTCCTGTAACTGTGGCAACAGGAGCCTCATGTGAGCGACGCTGTGCAGACGTCACTCACTCAGACTCAGAGATACAGGATATGGTTCTAATGAGGTTAGAGCTTCATAAACTAAAGCAGAACTTTTCTAACTCATCATCTGTTTGTCCTTCTCTCCTTGTGTCCTCCTCTCCTTGTGTCCTCCTCCTTGTGTCCTTCTCTCCTTGTGTCCTCCTCCTTGTGTCCTTCTCTCCTTGTGTCCTTCTCTCCTTGTGTCCTCTCTCCATGTGTCCTCCTCTCCTTGTGTCCTCCTCCTTGTGTCCTCTCTCCTTGTGTCCTTCTCTCCTTGCGTCCTTTCCTTGTCCCCTCCTCGTCTCCTTGTCTCCTTCAGACTCTCCTGGAGAAGTTGGAGTCTGTTCGGGTGAAGCTGCAGTTGAACAATTCCAAAACCACCAGGAAGAACTTCTTGTCCAAGATCCAGGAAATGACATCAGAGCGAGACCGCGCCCGGGAGGAGCGAGACAGGTGAGGCCCCGCCCGCTGACAGGTGAGGCCCCGCCCGCTGACAGGTGAGGCCCCGCCCGCTGACAGGTGAGGCCCCGCCCGCTGACAGGTGAGGCCCCGCCTGCTGACAGGTGAGGCCCCGCCCGCTGACAGGTGAGGCCCCGCCCGCTGACAGGTGAGGCCCCGCCCGCTGACAGGTGAGGCCCCCCCTGCTGACAGGTGAGGCCCCGCCTGCTGACAGGTGAGGCCTCGCCCGCTGACAGGTGAGGCCACGCGGCTGAACAAACCGATATGGATTTTATTGCGGCCGATATGATTCCGATAAAATGGGCGTTGGAGCTGCCGATATAATCGCCGATATATTTATGATGTAAAAATTCCCTGTAAATCTTCAGTTATTATAAAACTTTGGTTTGGCTCTATGGGATTTTCAGTCGGTTTATTTAGGCGACATTTCCTGTTCTTCTGCCTCTTTACGTCATATTTAAAGAGTCACTCGGCCTAATGGTGTTTTTGTACAATATTCTGGCCTGTAAAGAAAGTTCTGTAAGTAAACTCCCGCTGTTAGCCTTTAGCGGTAAACTCCCGCTGTTAGCCTTTAGCGGTAAATGTGTGTGCGCCGCGGTAATGAATGATCTGCTAAATGCGGATAATTCCCACCTCTGTTCAGTCATTTCCATATCAGTGTGTGTCCAGTAACATATATACGGCCACTAGAGTCACTTTACAGTCACTAACAGAAGAGAAAACAGCCTGTTTATGTGTGCGAGCTACAGCAGCTAATCGCTAACCAATGAGAAAGAACCAAAACGAGCTTCAGACCGACACATTTCAACACTCAGCCTCACACAGGCTCCTCTCAGATCAGCACTAAGAACTCTCCTTTAATCCAGACTCACACTGAGCGGCCGCAAAAACAACACAATCTCAGATAAACCCTGATGCCCCGCCACAGATCAGGACATTTATCTGTCTGAACTGGATTAAACGGGCAGAATATAGAGTCTGAGCTTCAGGACGAGGGAAAACATCCACGAGGAAAATCGGCCCAGATCAGCAAGATTTAGACCGATATGTTTCCAGGAGATGATAACGGCCGATAATATCGGCCAACCTATCCAGAGTTCCTCTTTGCACACTTCCTGTAATGCTAATACACACTTCCTGTAATGCTAAAGCGCACTTCCTGCTGCTCGGACGTGAACCTGAATGATGGGAGGGCATCTGGCGTTTGTCCTCAGGCTGGCGGCGGAGCTGGAGGAGGCGGAGTCTCGGCTCTCGGCGCTGGAGGCGGAGCAGGGGGCGGAGCAACGCCTCTGGGACCAGGAAGTGTCAGAGCTCCGGAGCCAAACTGAGCGCGCTCAGACGGAGGCGAGAGGGGCGGAGCTTCAGGCCCAGAGGGACGAGCGAGCGGCGGTGGAGAGAGAGAGAGACGCCAACAACGAACGAGTGGAGATCTGGCGCCAGCAGGTACGAGTACTACGAGTACTACGAGTACTACAAATACTGACCAACAAACGAGTGGATGTTTGCAGGTGGGCGTGTCCCTGTGCTTAACCCTGATTGGCTGTTTGCAGGTGGGCGTGTACCTGGGCGGGCTGAGGGCGGAGTTTCCTCAGCGGTTCTGGCAGGAGGCAGGGCTGTGGGAGTCCCGGGAGCAGGCGGTGATCAGGCGACAGAGCGAGAGCCGGAGCTGCTTCAGCGAGCGCCTGTCGCAGCTGCAGCAGGGACAGCACCTGGACACCCTGCCACCTGTGTCCCTGCCGCACCTGCCGCCCGTGCCCATGGTGAGACCCGGACCAGGGACCGGACCAGGGACCGGACCAGGGACTAAACCAGGGACTAAACCAGGGACTAAACCAGGGACCAGACCAGGGACCAGACCAGGGACCAGACCAGGGACCAGACCAGGGACCAGACCAGACTAAACAGGGTCTAAAGACTCAGTTTCATGTGTTCTTGTTTTCCAGGCGGACTTGTACTTTCACCGTATGATGCAAATGACTCCTCGCCATCAGGCCCCGCCCCCTCACGCCCAGGCCAAGCCCCCTCACGCCCAGGCCCCGCCCCCTCACGCCCAGGCCCCACCCTCAGCCCCTCCCTTCCCGGTCAGAGCCCCCCTCCTCCCGAACCCACCCCGTCACACCCTCTTCCCCGTCCAGACTCCACCTCCTCCGTTTCCGGGGCAACGCCTCACCCCCCCTCCGCGCTTCGCCATGACCTCACTTCCCGCCCAGGCCCCGCCCCCTCGCGCGGAGACCCCGCCCCCTCGCGCGCAGACCCCGCCCCCTCCGGCCGCCGCGGGGACGCTGAGCAAAATCCTGGAGAAGCTGAAGGTTCAGTTCCCGCAGCGCTCGAGCCTGGAGCTCACCAAACTGCTGCAGCAGGTGAAGACCGACCGCGGGACCCTGGCCGGACTGTCCATGGAGGAGGTGATCGACCGGGTCCGGCTGAAGGTGGAGGCGTCTGCACCTACCGCGCCTGCCGCATCTGCACCTGCCGCGCCCGCCGCCCCCCGCAGGCCCTGCCTCGTGTGCCAGAAGCCCGTCGACCCCGGGGCCAAGTTCGAGCTGAGCTGCGCCCACACGGTGCATAAAGAGTGTATCCAGGTGTGGCTGAAGAGCAGCAAGAGCAACAACTGCCCCTTCTGCCCCAGCAAGAACAACTGACCCCCAACAACTGCCCCTTCTGCCCCAGCAAGAACAACTGACCCCCAACAACTGCCCCCCAACTACACCCGGAACTACACCCGGAACTACACCCGGAACTACACCCGGAACTACACCCGGAACTACACCTGGAACTGACCCACAGCTCCAAAACCTTGTGCTGCTGATGGAAAAAGGGGCCGCGGCAAAACCTGATAAAACTCAAACCCAAAACCTGCTGTAGGTGTGAAGGTGGAGTGTGTGTGTCTTGGTGGAGGTCGTTGGCGCCGGTTGGTTTGGAGCCGCGCCTCCGTCAGTCTGTCCCAGGGCAGCTGTGGCTACAACAGGAGTTTACACCACCGGGTCTGGAGTGAATGAATAATGTTCTGTAAATAATCGTCTGTAAATAATCGTCTGTAAATAATCGTCTGTAAATAATCGTCTGTAAAGCGTCTTTGGGGACATGTGTCTGTGTAAAGCGCTGTACAAATAAAGTGACTTTACCAAAGAAAAAAGCCTAAAAACTCCCACTCACCCAAGTCTCTGTTATTAAACTCCAGCCACAGAACTCCTGCTGTTATTAGTCGCACCACATGATGCACGGTCGCACCACATGATGCACGGTCGCACCACATGACATTTGAACACTTAAAGTACAAAAAACATGCAGAAGAACTTTAATTTCTGAACAAAATGATTTGGTTCTACAGAAATGTGCTGAATTATTATGAAATTTGTACCTTTTTAACTAAAGAAACTGCGACTGAACAGAAAATGGATCTTTTTGTAATTCAAACTATTGATTCATTAATACTTTTTAATATTATCATTACTATTTATTTTTATTTGTCATTGTTTATTTTTTATGTGCCTTTAACATTGAATTTACAGTTTTATGTGTGGAAAAAAACTGCATTATACTGTGATTTATGAGGAGAAAACAAAGCACAGAATAATATGCAAAAAACCCCAAATCATTAGCAGTTTTTAAATGAAAGAAAAATGTAAATAGATCAAATTAGTTTTAAGCAAATAAATCATGTAATTATTGCATAAAGAATGACCAAAATCACCCACATCCTGCATTTTAAGTTAATCTGAAATGAAAATGGGAATAATTCTCACAGTGATGAAAATATTTAAAAAATCATAAATATGGTTTAAACTCTCAAACATGTTGGTCTTTTCGGTGGGTTTTCGCTCTGTTCTGGTTCCGTCTCGTTTTAGGGGGAAACCGGAGTCCTGCAGCCTCAGTCCGGGGCCCGGGGGAATCGAACCGCAGACCCTGTGGCTGTTAGACGGCGCGGCGCTCATTACGTGCGCTGTTTTCGCCGTTAAACTTCACATTTGGCGTTTGGCGGGAAGAGCGCGCGGATCGAAGGTGCGAGGTCAGAGCCGCTGCTCATTATCCGCACAAACACCGCGCCGCCATCTTTGTTTCTGGCGCCGGTCGATAACGGGAGGGCATCTGGTCCACGCGCCGACTCCGGCAACAGAGAATCGATCCGAACGTTTGGGTCGTTTGTGAGTTTGTGGAGACGATTGTTTAAAGTGTGACGGGTTTTCACGTTTGTTTCATTCACGTTTGAGGAACTCTTCATTATTCGTTTATTTCTTTTTCTTTTAGAACTTGAACTTTCCGGGTGAAGCCGAGTCTCCCACCTGCTCGTCTCCGTGGAGGTCGCCTGGAATGTTCCACAGTGGGACATTAAACGTACCTGTTTCCAGGGCGACGAGAATGTGGATTAGAGCAGAACTTGACCTGGTCCCAGAGTTTAAATACCTCAGAGTTCTTCTAGATCCAACTCTGTCCTCCAACAGTCGCGTTAAAAAAGTTTCCCAGGTCCAAGAATCGGAACAACTTAAACATTTCTTACACAGATGATTGTTTGTCTCTCAAAAAGAATCTAAAAATACTTGATAAAAAAACATTTCCCACCAACACGTCACATTCTGAAAAAGTAAAGACTTCTGGACTTTAGCAACGTGATCGTCCTGAAAAGGATTCGTCTAATTTAAAAAGTTCTTCACTGCCTCAAACCAACACTGAAAAAGAACATCAAACGCAGTGTTCTGTATAAGTTCTAACACTGAGAGTGTTCTATGTTTCATGTGTTAATTTCAGTCATTAAAAACAGACACGCACTATATTTTTTTAAATATTACATTGTTTGAAAGAAGCAAAAAGTGCCTTTACCTGTGCACTGCAGTACTCTGTTCCACCAGCAGAAGGAGTCAGGACTGCAGAATAAACCCCTGATGTAAAAGAAGAGCCACAGGTGTAGTTATAATTAAAGTTATAGTTCTACACTGCAAAAAGGCCTATCAAAACATAAGAAAAAAATACAAATTTTGAGGTAAAAATGTCCTATTTTAAGTGAAATTTTCTGCCAGTGCAGTAAGAAATTTTCACTTACCAAGTTTTCTTAAAACAAGACGAAATACGAATCTTGTTCTAAGCAGAAAACACGAATTTCAAGTATTTATGGCAAGATTTTTCACCTTATTGGTTTGAGGAGGAAGTTAAAGAGGCTTAACCTGGACTGAGTTCATATAAAAAGTGCTTAGAATAAGTTATAATATCGAGATAAGATAAATCAGGATGAATATCTTCAAACAAGTAAAAAAAAATCTCATCTTATTAAGCAAAAAATCTTAAAATTGGTCTTTTAAGATGAATCTGCTTAATTTAAGTCAGTTTAACTCTCCTTTTTTGCAGTGTATGAATAAATCTGTCCTTCTATTCATTTCTCATATTGTATAAAGTCATTTGTGTCAAAAACATTCCTGGTGTTGAGATAAAACCTTTAACATGTGTCTGTGTGAATGTGAACAATGGTTGAAGCAAGTTGTGTGTAAAACACATTTTGAAGCGATAACTAGCTAGGCTAACGCGGGGCCAGACTAGCGCGGGCTAGGCTAGCGCGGGCTAGGCTAGCGCGGGCCTAGGCTAGCGCGGGCCTAGGCTAGCGCGGGGCTAGGCTAGCGCGGGGCTAGGCTAGCGTAGGCTAGGCTAGCTTGCTGTAGTGTTTCATCCGTGGGGAGGTAGCGCGGGTGTATTTTGGGTTCAGTGCTGGACAGTGTGAGTTGGTCACATGTGTGAGCATTTATTTTGTACATTTTCGTAAAGCTTTAGCACAGGATGTCCAGGTTCATGTGCAGGGTCAGTGCGTCACGGGCCGCCGCCATTTTGAGTTCTAACAGCTGCTTCTGTTCTGTTGAATGTGAAAGTCGGTAAATCCAAGTGCGTTCCCCGACATTCAATATAAATGTGTTCCATTGAAACAGTCGGGAAAATATGTATGCCCGATAATGTTTAAAAGTTTATTTTGTTAGCTTATGTAGTTAACGTTGCTAAATCTCCTGCTAATGTATAGAGTCTGTCAGCTAATGTATAGAGTCTGTTAGCTAATGTATACAGTCTGTTAGCTAATGTACAGTAGCTAATATATAGTCTGTTAGCTAATGTATACAGTCTGTTAGCTAATGTATACAGTAGCTAATATATAGAGTTTGTTAGCTAATGTATACAGTCTGCTAGCTAATGTATAGAGTCTGTTAGCTAATGTATACAGTCTGTTAGCTAATGTATTGAGTCTGTTAGCTAATGTGTACAGTCTGTTAGCTAATGTATACAGTCTGTTAGCTAATGTGTACAGTCTGTTAGCTAATGTATACAGTCTGTTAGCTAATGTATACAGTCTGTTAGCTCATGTACAGTAGCTAATATATAGTCTGTTAGCTAATGTATACAGTCTGTTAGCTAATGTATACAGTCTGTTAGCTAATGTATACAGTAGCTAATATATAAAGTCTGTTCGCTAATGTATACAGTAGCTAATATATAGTCTGTTAGCTAATGTATACAGTCTGTTAGCTAATGTATACAGTCTGTTAGCTAATGTATACAGTCTGTTAGCTAATGTATACAGTCTGTTAGCTAATGTATACAGTCTGTTAGCTAATGTATACAGTCTGTTAGCTAATTATAGAGTCTGTTAGCTAATGTATACAGTCTGTTAGCTAATGTATACAGTCTGTTAGCTAATTATAGAGTCTGTTAGCTAATGTATACAGTCTGTTAGCTAATTATAGAGTCTGTTAGCTAATGTATACAGTCTGTTAGCTAATGTATACAGTAGCTAATATATAGAGTCTGTTAGCTAATGTATACAGTCTGTTAGCTAATGTATACAGTCTGTTAGCTAATTATAGAGTCTGTTAGCTAATGTATACAGTCTGTTAGCTAATGTATACAGTCTGTTAGCTAATTATAGAGTCTGTTAGCTAATGTATACAGTCTGTTAGCTAATTATAGAGTCTGTTAGCTAATGTATACAGTCTGTTAGCTAATGTATACAGTCTGTTAGCTAATTATAGAGTCTGTTAGCTAATGTATACAGTCTGTTAGCTAATTATAGAGTCTGTTAGCTAATGTATACAGTCTGTTAGCTAATGTATACAGTAGCTAATATATAGAGTCTGTTAGCTAATGTATACAGTCTGTTAGCTAATGTATACAGTCTGTTAGCTAATTATAGAGTCTGTTAGCTAATGTATACAGTCTGTTAGCTAATGTATACAGTCTGTTAGCTAATTATAGAGTCTGTTAGCTAATGTATACAGTCTGTTAGCTAATTATAGAGTCTGTTAGCTAATTATAGAGTCTGTTAGCTAATGTATACAGTCTGTTAGCTAATGTATACAGTCTGTTAGCTAATGTTAACTGTCACCGACTCAGTTACAGCAGTTTGCCTCTTGGGCCCAAACCAGCGGAGTTTGTTTCGGGACTGCGAGTGACTGGCCGTTCCTTTTGTTATTAATAAATGTGAAATGTAAAACTTGAACATGTTCATACCACCTGAACGTAAAATACAATGAGGACGTGGTACAGTAAGTTTATGTCACAACATGAAAACTGTTAAACAGAATAAACCTGCAGTTTTATGATGCACCAGACGAATCATGTGTTTCTTGTGCTCCTTTTTTCTCAGAGTTTACGTTCTCTCCTCGAGCTCAGGAGGAGAAACACTGAGGTTCTCCCCTCGAGCTCAGGAGGAGAAACACTGAGGTTCTCCCCTCGAGCTCAGGAGGAGAAACACTGAGGTTCTCATCTCGAGCTCAGGAGGAGAACCACAGTGATTCTCCTCCTCGAGCTCAGGAGGATAAACACTGAGGTTCTCCCCTCGAGCTCAGGAGGAGAAACACTGAGGTTCTCCCCTCGAGCTCAGGAGGAGAAACACTGAGGTTCTCCTCCTCGAGCTCAGGAGGAGAAACACTGAGGTTCTCCTCCTCGAGCTCAGGAGGAGAAACACTGAGGTTCTCGCGCCGCTCGTTTGAAGCTCAAATGTCCTGATGTAAAATGTGATTTTATGGATTTTCTGTGGACACAGATTTGCAGGTGATGAATCTGAGGCCAAAGGACGGAAAAATGGAACTAGGCAAGAAACAGGAGGAGAGGAGGAGGAGAACAGGAGGAGGAGAACGGGAGGAGGAGGAGAACAGGAGGAGGAGAACAGGAGGAGGAGGAGAACAGGAGGAGGAGAACAGGAGGAGGAGGAGAACGGGAGGAGGAGGAGAACAGGAGGAGGAGAACAGGAGGAGGAGGAGAACAGGAGGAGGAGGAGAACAGGAGGAGGAGGAGAACAGGAGGAGGAGGAGAACAGGAGGAGGAGAACAGGAGGAGGAGGAGAACAGGAGGAGGAGGAGAACAGGAGGAGGAGAACAGGAGGAGGAGGAGAACAGGAGGAGGAGTAGCCGCTGCAGATGAGGAGGTGCAGAGGAAAGGAGGAGGAGAGGGTCAGAGGAGCAGAAAAGAGGAGGTGCAGAGGAGGAGGAGGTGCAGGACTCCAGGGACAGAATCTTCCTCCTGAAAAATGTCAGGGGAAAAAAAACGGCATCGATCTGATTCTGTCAAACAACAAAACAACAGAAGCTCTAATGAACCAGGACTAAACCAGGACTGAACCAGGACTAAACCAGGACTAAACCGGGACTAAACCGGGACTAAACCGGGACTAAACCGGGACTAAACCGGGACTAAACCGGGTCTAAACCGGGACTAAAACAGGACTAAACCGGGTCTAAACCGGGACTAAACCGGGACTAAACCAGGTCTAAACCAGGACTAAACCGGGTCTAAACCAGGACTAAACCGGGACTAAAACGGGACTAAACCGGGTCTAAACCGGGACTAAACCGGGACTAAACCAGGACTAAACCAGGATTAAACCAGGACTAAACCGGGATTAAACCAGGACTAAACCAGGACTAAACCAGGACTAAACCGGGACTAAACCGGGACTAAACCGGGTCTAAACCGGGACTAAAATGGGACTAAACCGGGACTAAACCAGGTCTAAACCAGGACTAAACCGGGTCTAAACCGGGACTAAAACGGGACTAAACCGGGTCT
>CM060661.1:40084312-40196812 GCA_030686955.1 Odontamblyopus rebecca
GCGCTTTACACACACACACGTCCCCAAAGCGCTTTACACACACACGTCCCCAAAGCGCTTTACACACACACACATGTCCCCAAAGCGCTTTACACACACGTCCCCAAAGCGTTTTACACACACACACGTCCCCAAAGCGTTTTACACACACACATCCCCAAAGCGCTTTACACACACACATGTCCCCAAAGGGCTTTACACACACACATGTCCCCAAAGCGCTTTACACACACACATGTCCCCAAAGCGCTTTACACACACACACACGTCCCCAAAGCGCTTTACACACACACACATGTCCCCAAAGCGTTTTACACACATGTCCCCAAAGCGCTTTACACACACACCTCCCCAAATCGATTTACACACACACATGTCCCCAAAGCGCTTTACACACACACATGTCCCCAAAGCGCTTTACACACACATGTCCCCAAAGCGCTTTACACACACACATGTCCCCAAAGCGCTTTACACACACACATGTCCCCAAAGCGCTTTACACACACACATGTCCCCAAAGCGCTTTACACACACACATGTCCCCAAAGCGCTTTACACACACACACATGTCCCCAAAGCGCTTTACACACACATGTCCCCAAAGCGTTTTACACACACACATGTCCCCAAAGCGCTTTACACACACACATGTCCCCAAAGCGCTTTACACACACACATGTCCCCAAAGCGCTTTACACACACACATGTCCCCAAAGCGCTTTACACACACACATGTCCCCAAAGCGCTTTACACACACATGTCCCCAAAGCGCTTTACACACACACATGTCCCCAAAGCGCTTTACACACACAGACACATGTCCCCAAAGCGCTTTACACACATGTCCCCAAAGCGCTTTACACACACATGTCCCCAAAGCGCTTTACACACACACATGTCCCCAAAGCGCTTTACACACACACATGTCCCCAAAGCGCTTTACACACACAGACACATGTCCCCAAAGCGCTTTACACACACACATGTCCCCAAAGCGCTTTACACACACACATGTCCCCAAAGCGCTTTACACACACACATGTCCCCAAAGTGCTTTACACAGCACTCCAGACCTGGTGGTGATAAACTACTGTTGTAGCCACAGTTGCCCTGGGGCAGACTGACGGAGGCGCGGCTGCCAAGCCAAGCGGCGCCAACGGTCCCTCCGACCACCACCACCACTCACTCACACAACTTTTACACCTACAGTGCAGGTTTTGAGTTGAGTTGAGTTGATGTGGCAACAAAACCTCCTGACTCTGATCAGACCTGAGCCGGAGGTGTGACGGGATCAGACCTGAGCCGGAGGTGTGACAGGATCAGACCTGAGCCGGAGGTGTGACAGGATCAGACCTGAGCCGGAGGTGTGACAGGATCAGACGGGACAAACCGGTGGAGAAATAAACTCTCACATTAAAGTGTCACAGCACAAATCCAGAGGTTTTCTATGTTCTGAGGCTCCGGACGACGTCATCGACCAAAATAAAACACAAACCACAACTTTTTGCAGCATAAATGACAGTTTCCTGCAGGTTTGAGTTTAATGTGGCGACTTCAGGAGGGAGAAAAACAAACGAGTGTGAACATAAACCAGGAGGTCCAGCAAAGGAGTTTGTGTCAGATGCCCTCCCACCCTCCTACACACACACACACACACACACACACACACACACACACACATACAGACATGCACACACACAGACACACACACACAGACACACACACACACAGACATACACACACACAGACACACATACAGACATACACACACACTTATACACATACACACACAGACACACACACACGCACTCACACACACTATACACACACACACACATATATACACACACACACACACATATACACACACACACTCACACACACTATACACACACATATACACACAAACACACACACACACACTATACACACACACATATACACACATACACACATACACACACTATACACACACACACACATATACACACATACACACACACACACTCACACACACTATACACACACACACACACATATACACACACACACACACACAGACACACACACACAGACACACACACATACACACAGGTGAGTTTGTGCTTTGACCGTTTCAGGCACTTCAGAACACGTCCCGCCAAAACAAAAGCAGAGATTATAATGCTGCTCGCCAAAACAAAAGCTGGAATACAAACGGCTCCTTTGGTGAAACGTGTTTTTACCCTTTAAAGCTTTAAATGTTCCCGATATTTCACATTTTAAATCCACAGACCGTAAAACACCAAATCAGAGCCGGGGGCCCTTTAAATCAAACACCACACGGCTCATTTGCATAAACTATAAGCGCTGAAAAAAGCAGCTGCTCCTCCGGACGCGGTGGATGAACGTTCTCCCTCTGCTGCTCCACACTCGCTGCGTGGCCGGACTCCGGACTCGGGGCCGGACTCCGGACTCGGGGCCGGACTCCGGACTCGGGGCCGGACTCCGGACTCGGGGCCGGACTCCGGACTCTTTTGTGAAACAGAAGTTGTGACTTTCAAACGTTGTTTTAATGTGTAAAATGTGAAATAACACGACTGATTTTCCATCTGTCGGTCGTGTCAGGCCTCGGGTCAGAAGAATCGGGTCAGAAGAATCGTACAAACGGCTCTTTTGGGTCTCTGTTCAGTTTTCTGGTCGGAGGATCTGGAGTCGTCTGAACGTTTAATCTGAACTCGGTTTTACAGTTTTAAGTCAGACGACATCGTCTTTCCATTCAAACGTATTTTAAACAGTTTCCAGTTGTGCGTTAAACGTTGCTGCTGCGGCTCTTGCCTCTGGCGCCCCCTCCTGGACTCCCGCCTTTCCTTCCTGCCGCGCTCTGATTGGCCGACGAGCCGCTGCCGTTGTTATTGCTGTGGTTGGCGTTCCCGCTCAGCGTTCCCATGATGGAGCGGAACGTTCCGAAGGACCTCTTCTGCTGCGCCCGGGGCTCCGCATCCTGCGGCCTGGGCTCCGCCCCCTGCGCCCGAGGCTCCGCCCCCTGCTGGCTCGGGGCGGCGCTGCTGTTTTTGTGGATCATCTGCTCGTCAAACGTCACTCGGAGCTTGAGGTTGGGGGCGGTTTTGCGGCGGGAGGACGGGGACTTCAGGGCACTTTTGGGGCTGGTGGCCTTGGGGTCCTCGGGCGCCGGATCCTGGGGCTCGGGGACGGACAAACTGCCGTAGTTTTCCAGAGACTTGGATTCTCGGATGGAAAAGGCTTTACGCTGGTCCGAGGAGGAGGACAGGGAGGAGGAGACGGAGGAGGAGTGCGGCAGGTGCTTCTTCATCATGAGGTGCAGGTGGTCGGGGACGGACTCGTCAGACGACAGCGGCAGGTGCGACGGGTGCGACGGGTGCGACGGGTGCGACGGGTGCGACGGGTGCGACGGGCGCAGGCCACAGGCGGGTTTCACCTCATCAGGCTGAAGCACGTCTGAGACGAGAAGCAGAGTTAGAATCATCAGAGAGTGAAAGACCAGGTCTAAACCAGGACTAAACCAGGTCTAAACCAGGTCTAAACCAGGACTAAACCAGGACTAAATCAGGTCTAAACCAGGACTAAACCAGGTCTAAACCAGGTCTAAACCAGGACTAAACCAGGACTAAATTAGGTCTAAACCAGGACTAAACCAGGTCTAAACCAGGACTAAACCAGGACTAAACCAGGTCTAAACCAGGACTAAACCAGTAGTAAACCAGGTCTAAACCAGGAGTAAACCAGGTCTAAACCAGGACTAAACCAGGTCTAGAACAGGACTCACAGGAGCCGTTGCTCTGCTCTGTCACGGTCTCGGTGTCGGACTCGCTCATGGTTCTGTGGTTGAGGTTTTTGAAGCGTTGCAGTTTGAGCTCTCGCCTGCGGGGGGCCCCGGCGGGTCCAGGGGCTCCGGGGGCCCCTGAGAGTCCGGGGGCGTCACGGCTCGCCGTACCGGCCGCGGGGAGCCTGTCTCTGGGGCACGGCGCCTCAGGGTCCCGGCTCTGCAGCTGTCGCACCGTCCAGGCTCCGTCTCCAGGATTCACCTCGGCCGTCAGCAGTAGCTCCGGCCACGCCTCCCCCGAGGCATGATGGGAACTGCAGTCCAGAGAGGGAGGGCATCAGGGCTAATGTGAGGACTACAGCAGGACCATGAGGAAACTAACTGCAGTCTAGAGGGAGGGCATCAGGGCTAATGTGAGGACTACAGCAGGACCATGAGGAAACTAACTGCAGTCCAGAGAGGGAGGGCATCAGGGCTAATGTGCTAATTTGCAGTATTTGTAATAGTATTTGTAGTATTTGCAGTATGTGAGTAGTATCTGTAGTATTTGCAGTAGTATTTGCAGCAGTATTTGCAGTAGTATTTGCAGTAGTATTTGCAGTAGTATCTGTAGTATTTGCAGTAGTATTTGCAGTAGTATCTGTAGTATTTGCAGTAGTATCTGTAGTATTTGCAGTAGTATTTGCAGTAGTATCTGTAGTATTTGCAGTATTTGCAGTAGTATTTGTAGTATTTGCAGTAGTATCTGTAGTATTTGCAGTAGTATTTGCAGTAGTATCTGTAGTATTTGCAGTAGTATTTGCAGTAGTATCTGTAGTATTTGCAGTAGTATTTGCAGTAGTATCTGTAGTATTTGCAGTAGTATTTGCAGTAGTATCTGTAGTATTTGCAGTAGTATCTGTAGTATTTGCAGTAGTATCTGTAGTATTTGCAGTAGTATTTGCAGTAGTATTTGTAGTATTTGCAGTAGTATCTGTAGTATTTGCAGTAGTATTTGCAGTAGTATCTGTAGTATTTGCAGTAGTATCTGTAGTATTTGCAGTAGTATTTGCAGTAGTATTTGTAGTATTTGCAGTAGTATTTGCAGTAGTATTTGCAGTAGTATTTGCAGTAGTATCTGTAGTATTTGCAGTAGTATTTGCAGTAGTATTTGTAGTATTTGCAGTAGTATCTGTAGTATTTGCAGTAGTATTTGCAGTAGTATCTGTAGTATTTGCAGTAGTATTTGCAGTAGTATTTGCAGTAGTATCTGTAGTATTTGCAGTAGTATTTGCAGTAGTATCTGTAGTATTTGCAGTAGTATTTGCAGCAGTATTTGCAGTAGTATTTGCAGTAGTATTTGCAGTAGTATTTGCAGTAGTATCTGTAGTATTTGCAGTAGTATTTGCAGTAGTATCTGTAGTATTTGCAGTAGTATCTGTAGTATTTGCAGTAGTATTTGCAGTAGTATTTGTAGTATTTGCAGTAGTATCTGTAGTATTTGCAGTAGTATTTGCAGTAGTATCTGTAGTATTTGCAGTAGTATTTGCAGTAGTATTTGTAGTATTTGCAGTAGTATCTGTAGTATTTGCAGTAGTATTTGCAGTAGTATCTGTAGTATTTGCAGTAGTATTTGCAGTAGTATCTGTAGTATTTGCAGTAGTATTTGCAGTAGTATCTGTAGTATCTGTAGGTGCACTGACCCTGGGGACCTGCAGGGGGAGCCGTCCGTCTTGTTTGGGTCCATGAGTCTCTGGAGCTGCTTCTGTAGAGTCATTCTGTCCACTGCCTGTCTGTGGACGAGATCCAAGACCAGGACTAAACCAGGACTGAACCGGGATTATAACAGGACTATAACAGGACTAAACCAGGACTAAACCAGGACTAAACCAGGACTGAACCGGGACTATAACAGGACTATAACAGGACTAAACCAGGACTAAACCAGGACTGAACCGGGACTATAACAGGACTATAACAGGACTAAACCAGGACTAAACCAGGACTATAACAGGACTATAACAGGACTATAACAGGACTATAACAGGACTATAACAGAACTAAACCAGGACTGAACCGGGACTGAACCGGGACTATAACAGGACTAAACCAAGACTATAACAGGACTATAACAGGACTAAACCAGGACTATAACAGGACTATAACAGGACTAAACCAGGACTGAACCGGGACTATAACAGGACTAAACCAGGACTATAACAGGACTATAACAGGACTATAACAGGACTAAACCAGGACTGAACCGGGACTATAACAGGACTAAACCAAGACTATAACAGGACTATAACAGGACTAAATCAGGACTAAACTAAAAACTAAAGACTAAACTAAAAGACTAAATTACATTAGAGCAGAGGATTATGGGACATGGAGTCTCAGGGTAAACTACATCAGAGCAGAGGATTATGGGACATGGAGTCTCAGGATAAACTACATCAGAGCAGAGGATTATGGGACATGGAGTCTCAGTGTAAACTACATTAGAGCAGAGGATTATGGGACATGGAGTCTCAGTGTAAACTACATCAGAGCAGAGGATTATGGGACATGGAGTCTCAGGATAAACTACATTAGAGCAGAGGATTATGGGACATGGAGTCTCAGGATAAACTACATTAGAGCAGAGGATTATGGGACATGGAGTCTCAGTGTAAACTACATTAGAGCAGAGGATTATGGGACATGGAGTCTCAGGATAAACTACATTAGAGCAGAGGATTATGGGACATGGAGTCTCAGGATAAACCACATCAGAGCAGAGGATTATGGGACATGTAGGCGCTGGGGCCGGACTCACTCGCTCAGCTGCTTGGTGAGTTTGACGACCTGTGAGGCCAGACTCATGCAGGTTTCCACGACGACCAGGTATCGCGCACAGGAAGTGTGTCCGTGCCTCTCGGCGCACTGAGACGCTCGCTCCCCCTGCTGGTTCAACACGGTCACGTTTGAGCCGTACTCCACCAGGGTCTGAGCACACAAATACACAAATATATACACATAAATACACAAATATACACACATAAATACACAAATACACACATATATACACACATAAATACACAAATATACACATATATACACATAAATACACAAATAAACACATAAATACACAAATATACACATAAATACACAAATAAACACATAAATACACAAATACACACATAAATACACAAATAAACACAAACATAAATACACAAATACACACATATATACACATATAAATACAAATACACACAAATATATATACACATAAACACCTATAAATACACAAATACACACATATATACACACATAAATACACAAATATACACATATATACACATAAATACACAAATACACACATATATACACATAAATACAAATCCACACAAATATCTCTCTCGGCCTCAGGTATTTATATATATTTACGGTATGTGTATTTGTGTATTTATAGGCGTTTGTGTGTATATACTTGTGTGCCGCTGCTAATGATTTGAATTTGGTTCAAAGCTCATTTAAACTGGACTCCTTCATTTCTCTTTCTGCTTTTAAATGTAAACTGAAGGTAATTTTTAAAGACTGATGTAAATGTTTTATTAATGAAACGAAAAGAGATTTTTAGAGACTGATGTAAATGTTTATTTTATGTTTTAATGAATGATGTTGAATGTCTAATTGTTTTAACTCCCCGTCCCCTTGGGCTTCTGGCCCAGGACAACATTGTAAAGAAGAATTTGTTCTTAATGTTTTGCCTGGTAAAATAAAGGTTAAATAAATAAATAAAATATATGTACATAAATTCACAAATATACAAATAAACATCTATAAATACACACATACACACATAAATATACACACATACACACATAAATACACACACATACACACATAAATATACACACATACACACATAAATATACACACATACACACATAAATACACACACATACACACATAAATATACACACATACACACACAAGTATAATCAGACTCAGTTTAACAGGGTCCTAGGTTAGACCCGGTTCAGTCCCGGTTCAGTCCCAGTTTAGACCCGGTTCAGTCCTGGTTTAGTCCTGGTTCAGTCCTGTTTTAGACCCGGTTCAGTCCTGTTTTAGACCCGGTTTAGTCCCGGTTCAGTCCCGGTTTATCCCCGTTTCAGCCCCGGTTCAGTCCCGGTTCAGTCCCAGTTTAGCCCCGGTTCAGTCCTGTTTTAGACCCGGTTTAGTCGCGGTTTAGTCCCAGTTCAGTCCCGGTTCAGTCCCGATTTAGCCCCGGTTCAGTCCCGGTTCAGTCCCGGTTCAGTCCCGGTTCAGTCCCGGTTCAGTCCCGGTTCAGTCCTGGTTCAGTCCCGGTTCAGCCCCGGTTCAGTCCTGTTTTAGACCCGGTTCAGTCCTGGTTTAGCCCCGGTTCAGTCCCGGTTCAGCCCCGGTTCAGCCCCGGTTCAGTCCTGTTTTAGACCCGGTTTAGTCCTGGTTCAGTCCCGGTTCAGCCCCGGTTCAGTCCTGTTTTAGCCCCGTTTTAGTCCCGGTTCAGTCCCGCTTCAGTCCCGGTTTATCCCCGGTTCACCCCCGGTTCAGTCCCGGTTCAGTCCCGGTTCAGTCCCGTTTTAGACCCGTTTAAGTCCCGGTTCAGTCCCGGTTCAGTCCCGGTTTATCCCTGGTTCAGCCCCGGTTCAGTCCCGGTTTAGCCCCGGTTCAGTCCTGTTTTAGACCCGGTTTAGTCCCGGTTCAGTCCCGGTTTATCCCCGGTTCAGCCCCGGTTCAGTCCCGGTTTAGCCCCGGTTCAGTCCCGGTTCAGTCCCGTTTTAGACCCTGTTTAGTCCCGGTTCAGTCCTGGTTCAGCCCCGGTTCAGCCCCGGTTCAGTCCCGGTTCAGTCCCGGTTTAGACCCGGTTCAGTCCCGGTTTAGTCCCGGTTCAGTCCCGGTTCAGTCCCGGTTTAGACCCGGTTCAGTCCCGGTTTAGACCCGGTTCAGTCCCGGTTTAGCCCCGGTTCAGTCCTGTTTTAGACCCGGTTCAGTCCTGGTTTAGCCCCGGTTCAGTCCCGGTTTAGCCCCGGTTCAGTCCTGTTTTAGACCCGGCTCAGTCCTGGTTCAGTCCTGGTTCAGTCCCGGTTCAGCCCCGGTTCAGTCCCGGTTCAGTCCCGGTTCACCTGGATACAGGTGAGGTGTCCGTGCTGGGCGGCCGTGTGCACCGCGGTGTTTCCGTGGAGATCGGCCTCGTCCAGGGAAATGGCCTGTTCCTGCATGAACTGCAGCAGCCACAGCAGCACCTTCTCCTGAAACACACGTTTACATATATATCAAATATATATCTAAATATATATATATTAAAGATTTAAATGGGCCCCACAGCCTTTAATGGATTTTATAAGTAGAAAAAATAACACAGCAGGTAGAAGCAGAGCATCAGCCAGAGGAGATGGTAACGTACAAAGGCGCAGGACTAAATTTAGCCAAATGGTGGCGTCCATCAGAGGCACAAAATGATGGACACACGACCAGAGCAGATCAGAAACTGTGGCGATTATTCAGTGTTTAAAACAGTTCCTAAAACAGTTCTTTAGATTGCAATTTGTTGTATATATAGTTTTAAGATAGCAATTTATATTATACATAGTTTTATAATCCTTATCTTTATAGTGTTTGTCTATTTTTAACTTAACTGTGCTTCTATTGCTGCTACTGTTTCTTGCTGTTGTCTTAACTGTGCGTTGCAACACTGAAATTTCCCCACTGTAGGACAAATACAGGATTATTCTCTCTTATCTTATCTTAAAAACAAACCAAACCTGCACATTCATGACGCTCGTCTTTCCTCTTGGGCTTCTTAAACTTTAAGCGGTTTTTCCTGTAAATACCCCATAAGTGTCTGTCCTGTTTTGTCACATTCTGTCTGTTCCTGTAACTTCTGTTCTGTGTTTATTGTTCTCCTGCCTCAGGACAACACAATTTAGCCCCTGTGCTAATTCCTGCATATTTATGTTGAAGCTGATGCCGACACTTGGATTAACCTGCACCCTCCTCATTCAAATACAGAAAGAAATGCACCCGTCCAGCCTCTTCCATAGTGTTAGGGTTATATATATACACTCTCACCTGTCCGTGCTGAGGTTATATATTCACCTGTCCAGCTGAGGTTATATATTCACCTGTCCGTGCTGAGGTTATATATTCACCTGTCCGTGCTGAGGTTATATATTCACCTGTCCGTGCTGAGGTTATATATTCACCTGTCCGTGCTGAGGTTATATATTCACCTGTCCAGCTGAGGTTATATATTCACCTGTCCGTGCTGAGGTTATATATTCACCTGTCCGTGCTGAGGTTATATATTCACCTGTCCGTGCTGAGGTTATATATTCACCTGTCCGTGCTGAGGTTATATATTCACCTGTACATGCTGAGGTTATATATTCACCTGTCCGTGCTGAGGTTATATATTCACCTGTCCGTGCTGAGGTTATATATTCACCTGTCCGTGCTGAGGTTATATATTCACCTGTCCAGCTGAGGTTATATATTCACCTGTCCAGCTGAGGTTATATATTCACCTGTCCGTGCTGAGGTTATATATTCACCTGTCCAGCTGAGGTTATATATTCACCTGTCCGTGCTGAGGTTATATATTCACCTGTCCGTGCTGAGGTTATATATTCACCTGTCCGTGCTGAGGTTATATATTCACCTGTCCAGCTGAGGTTATATATTCACCTGTCCGTGCTGAGGTTATATATTCACCTGTCCGTGCTGAGGTTATATACTCACCTGTACGTGCTGAGGTTATATATTCACCTGTCCGTGCTGAGGTTATATATTCACCTGTCCGTGCTGAGGTTATATATTCACCTGTCCGTGCTGAGGTTATATATTCACCTGTCCAGCTGAGGTTATATATTCACCTGTCCAGCTGAGGTTATATATTCACCTGTCCGTGCTGAGGTTATATATTCACCTGTCCAGCTGAGGTTATATATTCACCTGTCCATGCTGAGGTTATATAATCACCTGTCCGTGCTGAGGTTATATATTCACCTGTACAGCAGAGGTTATATACTCACCTGTCCGTGCTGAGGTTATATATTCACCTGTCCAGCTGAGGTTATATATTCACCTGTCCGTGCTGAGGTTATATATTCACCTGTCCGTGCTGAGGTTATATATTCACCTGTCCAGCTGAGGTTATATATTCACCTGTCCGTGCTGAGGTTATATATTCACCTGTCCGTGCTGAGGTTATATATTCACCTGTCCGTGCTGAGGTTATATATTCACCTGTCCGTGCTGAGGTTATATATTCACCTGTCCGTGCTGAGGTTATATACTCACCTGTCCGTGCTGAGGTTATATACTCACCTGTCCGTGCTGAGGTTATATATTCACCTGTCCGTGCTGAGGTTATATATTCACCTGTCCGTGCTGAGGTTATATATTCACCTGTCCGTGCTGAGGTTATATATTCACCTGTCCAGCTGAGGTTATATATTCACCTGTCCGTGCTGAGGTTATATATTCACCTGTCCAGCTGAGGTTATATATTCACCTGTCCAGCTGAGGTTATATATTCACCTGTCCGTGCTGAGGTTATATATTCACCTGTCCGTGCTGAGGTTATATACTCACCTGTCCGTGCTGAGGTTATATATTCACCTGTCCGTGCTGAGGTTATATACTCACCTGTCCAGCTGAGGTTATATATTCACCTGTCCGTGCTGAGGTTATATACTCACCTGTCCAGCTGAGGTTATATATTCACCTGTCCGTGCTGAGGTTATATATTCACCTGTCCGTGCTGAGGTTATATATTCACCTGTCCGTGCTGAGGTTATATATTCACCTGTCCGTGCTGAGGTTATATATTCACCTGTCCGTGCTGAGGTTATATATTCACCTGTCCGTGCTGAGGTTATATACTCACCTGTCCGTGCTGAGGTTATATATTCACCTGTCCGTGCTGAGGTTATATATTCACCTGTCCAGCTGAGGTTATATATTCACCTGTCCGTGCTGAGGTTATATATTCACCTGTCCGTGCTGAGGTTATATATTCACCTGTCCGTGCTGAGGTTATATATTCACCTGTCCGTGCTGAGGTTATATATTCACCTGTCCGTGCTGAGGTTATATATTCACCTGTCCGTGCTGAGGTTATATATTCACCTGTCCGTGCTGAGGTTATATATTCACCTGTTCAGCTGAGGTTATATATTCACCTGTCCGTGCTGAGGTTATATATTCACCTGTCCAGCTGAGGTTATATATTCACCTGTCCGTGCTGAGGTTATATATTCACCTGTCCGTGCTGAGGTTATATATTCACCTGTCCGTGCTGAGGTTATATATTCACCTGTCCGTGCTGAGGTTATATATTCACCTGTCCAGCTGAGGTTATATATTCACCTGTCCGTGCTGAGGTTATATATTCACCTGTCCATGCTGAGGTTATATATTCACCTGTCCGTGCTGTGCCGCGTAGTGGATGAGGCTCGGAAACTCTCGGGTGCAGCTCAGTTCGGCGATGGCCTCAGTCTCACTCACCATCCACCGCACACACTCCAGATGCCCGTTCTGAAACACACACACCCGGGTCAGACCAGGTCCAGACCCGGGTCAGACCAGGTCCAGACCCGGGTCAGACCAGGTCCAGACCCAGTTTAAGGTCCCTGAGGTTCTGGGTTCTGCTTTGGTCCAGTTTTTTAGATTATTTTATATTTGTTTGTCTGTGCAGCACTTTGGAAACTCGTGTTTATAAAATGTGCTCGAGAAATACAGTGGATTAGTCCCGGTTCAATCCTGGTCTAGTCCTGGTCTAGTCCTGGTTTAGTCCTGGTTTAGTCCTGGTTCAGTCCTGGTTCAGTCCTGGTTCAGTCCTGGTTCAGTTCTGCTTCAGTTCTGCTTCAGTCCTGGTCTAGTCCTGGTCTAGTCCTGGTTTAGTCCTGGTCTAGTCCTGGTCTAGTTCTGTCGGGTTTTGGTATTTTCCTAATGTTGTTTTATCTGCAGCTCCACACTTCCTGTCTGGCGTCCAATCAGATCTGTGCTCTGACAGAACAAACTTCCTGTTATATAAACACAGGCAGGAGGTGACAGGAGCAGACAGGAGCAGACAGGAGCAGACAGGAGCAAGAGGTGACAGGAGCAGGAGGTGACAGGAGCAGGCAGGAGCAGACAGGAGCAGACAGGAGCAGGAGGTGACAGGAGCAGGAGGTGACAGGAGCAGACAGGAGCAGGAGGTGACAGGAGCAGACAGGAGCAGACAGGAGCAGACAGGAGCAGGAGGTGACAGGAGCAGACAGGAGCAGGAGCAGACAGGAGCAGACAGGAGCAGGAGCAGACAGGAGCAGACAGGAGCAGACAGGAGCAGACAGGAGCAGACAGGAGCAGGAGGTGACAGGAGCAGACAGGAGCAGACAGGAGCAGACAGGAGGTGACAGGAGCAGGAGGTGACAGGAGCAGACAGGAGGTGACAGGAGCAGGAGGTGACAGGAGCAGACAGGAGGTGACAGGAGCAGGAGGTGACAGGAGCAGGAGGTGACAGGAGCAGGAGGTGACAGGAGCAGACAGGAGCAGGAGGTGACAGGAGCAGACAGGAGCAGGAGGTGACAGGAGCAGACCTTGACGGCGAGCCCGGCGGGGGTGAGCTGGTCCCGGTTGCGCTCGTTGAGTCCGTCCTCGCCCATCAGGGACGTCAGGTGCTGCAGACACTCGCTGTGGCCCTGCGCCGCCGACAGGTGCAGCAGGTTGTTGTTGTGCTCGTCCCGGATCTGCTCCAGGTTATCGGCCGCCAGGTGAGGCTGGGAGAGACACAGGGAAAAGATTCACCTAAAGAAACGGTCTGGACGAGGAAACTGAAGCACTGCTGTTTCTGACGCTGCGCTGTGATTGGCTGAAGCCACCTGTCACTCACTCACAGCAGGAGGGAGGCCGGCCAATCAGAGCAGGGGGCGGGACAGAGGCGTTTAACCTGTTTCCACCCGCCTCATTCTGTCTGTGCAACAGTGACACAAACCCACATGTCACAGCTTATTAACCACCCCACCCTCGCAGGCGATTCCACAACATTAAAGAGTCAAGTCAGATATTCAGCTTCATTATTTTTCCACTATTGAGCTGCTGTGCATCGTTTAAAGCTTCATTCCTCAGTAAATCATCCATCCATCTTCTCCCGCTTAATCCGGCTGGGTCACAGGGGCAGTTTGCTGCCCAATCCTCACAGCACCTGACCCCTATGAACCCCTCTGCAGGTGGAGCCACAGGAGGGGGGACAACATTAGAGCTGCAGCTGTCGATTATTACAGTAAACGATTATTCTGTTGATTATTTTGTTTGAATAATCGAGTAATCGTTTGTTAATGTCGTGTCTACTTTGCACATGTTAAGTCCACACCACATGTGACAGATCCACGTGTTTTGGACATGAAAAACTTAATTATCGCTGGGCTCAGGTCGACTCACCTCACGGTTTCTTTTCCACTTGATGTAATGTACGGTTCTGTTTACATGTTGTAGCATCAGTGTTGAGAAGGTGACTTTTAAAATGTTCCCCTACAGATTACAGATTACAGACCCCAAAATGTAGTTTGTGACGTAATCCATTAAATTACTTAAAGTGAGTAATGTAATCTGATTACTTTGGATTACTTGATATTGTCATGATTTTTAAAACTACATAAATGTAGCAACAACTCCTGCAAATTCTTGTTTGGTTTTAGACCTGGATTAGTCCTGGTTTTAGATCTGGTTTAGACCTGGTTTAGACCTGGCTTAGTCCTGGTGTGAGTTCTGGTTTAGAGGCACAGGAGGAAGCGCGGCCCACGGAGTGTACGCGACAAGACACAATCCACGCGCAGAGTGCGCGGCGTACGGGAGATGCGGGTGCGCGGCGTACCGGGAGATGCGGGGCGTACGGGAGATGCGGGCGTACGGGAGATGCGGGGCGCGTGGCGTACGGGAGATGCGGAGCGTACGGGAGATGCGGGGCGCGTGGCGTACGGGAGATGCGGGCGCGCGGCGTACGGGAGATGCGGGGCGTACGGGAGATGCGGGCGCGTGGGCGTACGGGGAGATGCGGGCGTACGGGAGATGCGGGGCGCACGGGAGATGCGGGCGCGTGGCGTACGGGAGATGCGGGCGCGCGGCGTACGGGAGATGCGGGGCGTACGGGGAGATGCGGGGCGCACGGGAGATGCGGGCGCGTGGCGCACGGGAGATGCGGAGCGCACGGGAGATGCGGGCGCGTGGCGACGGGAGATGCGGGCGCGCGGCGTACGGGGAGATGCGGGGCGCACGGGAGATGCGGGCGCGTGGCGCACGGGAGATGCGGGCGCACGGGAGATGCGGGCGCACGGGAGATGCGGGCGCGTGGCGTACGGGAGATGCGGAGCGCACGGGAGATGCGGGCGCGCGGCGCACGGGAGATGCGGAGCGCACGGGAGATGCGGGCGCGCGGGCGCACGGGAGATGCGGGCGCGCGGCGCACGGGAGATGCGGGCGTACGGGAGATGCGGGGCGCGTGGCGCACGGGAGATGCGGGCGCGCGGCGCACGGGAGATGCGGGCGTACGGGAGATGCGGGCGCGTGGCGTACGGGAGATGCGGGCGCGCGGCGCACGGGAGATGCGGGCGCGCGCGGCGCACGGGAGATGCGGGCGCACGGGAGATGCGGGCGCACGGGAGATGCGGGGCGCGTGGCGACGGGAGATGCGGAGCGTACGGGAGATGCGGGCGCGTGGCGCACGGGAGATGCGGGCGCGCGGCGCACGGGAGATGCGGGGCGCACGGGAGATGCGGGCGCGTGGCGCACGGGAGATGCGGGGCGCACGGGAGATGCGGGCGCACGGGAGATGCGGGGCGCACGGGAGATGCGGGCGTACGGGAGATGCGGGCGCGTGGCGCACGGGAGATGCGGAGCGCACGGGAGATGCGGGCGCGCGGCGCACGGGAGATGCGGAGCGCACGGGAGATGCGGGCGCGCGGACGGGAGATGCGGGCGCGCGGCGCACGGGAGATGCGGGGCGCACGGGAGATGCGGGCGCGTGGCGTACGGGAGATGCGGGCGCGCGGCGCACGGGAGATGCGGGCGCACGGGAGATGCGGGCGCGTGGTACGGGAGATGCGGGCGCGCGGCGACGGGAGATGCGGGGCGCACGGGAGATGCGGGCGCGGCGTACGGGAGATGCGGGGCGACGGGAGATGCGGGCGCGTGGCGACGGGGAGATGCGGGGCGCACGGGAGATGCGGGCGACGGGGAGATGCGGGGCGTACGGGAGATGCGGGGCGTACGGGAGATGCGGGCGCGCGTGGCGTACGGGAGATGCGGAGCGCACGGGAGATGCGGGCGCGCGGCGCACGGGAGATGCGGAGCGCACGGGAGATGCGGGCGCGCGGCGCACGGGAGATGCGGGCGCGCGGCGCACGGGAGATGCGGGGCGCACGGGAGATGCGGGCGCGCGTGGCGACGGGAGATGCGGGCGCGCGGCGTACGGGAGATGCGGGCGACGGGAGATGCGGGGCGCGTGGTGTACGGGAGATGCGGGCGCGCGGCGTACGGGAGATGCGGGGCGTACGGGAGATGCGGGCGCGCGGCGTACGGGAGATGCGGGGCGCACGGCGTACCGGAGATGCGGGGCGCGCGGCGACAGGCATGAAAACATGTCTGTCACTTTTCATCCTTTAGCCTAGCTTAGCGTCCACTTCTGGTAGCGCTGTGGGGTCTGTTTGTTTTCCTCACACTCTCCTCTTCAAAATGAGACCAGCCCTGAGATGATCCGGGCTGTGGTGCAGTGGCACAACTCACAGAACAAAAGGAGGCGTCCAGTTAGTGGAGTATTACACATGTCCGAGCGAGCGCTGCACGGCAAAAGCTCTTCAGTCATTGGTTCTTTCAGGAAATGATTGACAGATCTGAACAGCCAATCAGGAGCCTTTAGGGCGGTGGCCCCACGTGGGGCAGAGGTGAGATAGTGACAGAGCAGCTCAGTAAAGCTGTTTGCAGAGGCTCTGACCTCCTCTGACCACAGACACCGGAGGAGGCTCCAGAGGCTCTGGAGACACATTTTTTAATAAATAAATCTTCTTCTGAACTTTAGGCAGGTTTTCTTAAGATAAAAAACAAACAAGCCAAAAATGTATCCCAAGATGTGTCAGATGCCCTCCCACAGCGTCTGCGTGTAATCGCAGCCACAGGCTCCTGTGGAGGTTTACGCAGCTCCGCCCTGAGCTCCGCCCTGAGCTCCGCCCTGAGCTCCGCCCTGAGCTCCGCTCACCTCTGCCTCACGTCCCGCCCATCGTCGTAAAGCTCTGGTAATAGGCTCAATGAATACGTCAATCACTTTCTGGAAGAACTAATGACTGAAGAGCTTTGCTGGACACGCAACTCAGACACGCACATGTGTAAAGACGCTGAGAGGCTGAGCTCCTTCTGTTCTGTGAGCTGTGCCACTGCACTGAACCCCGGATCATCTCAGGGATGGTCTCATTTTGAAGAGGAGAGTGTGAGGAAAACAAACAGACCCCACAGCGCTAACAGAAGTGGACGCTAAGATGGTGAAAAGATGGAAAGAGTACAAGACATGTTTTCATGCGTCGCTCATCCATTCAGACAAACACGTCTTTCTGGATTATTTCCCCACATGGAATTATTTGATGAAAAAACACTGGATCTTCTTTTTCTGTGACTGTTCTGGACTAACTGAGCTCAGCTGTTCCTGGACTGAAACAGTTTTGGACAGAAGCGGCTCAAAGGTCAGAAATGCACATTGTTGGTTTGATTATTTTGGGGAGTTCTAAGTTCTTGCTCTTTGGGCTGCAGCATAAATGAATGATCTGGTTGTTTTACTGAGGAATGAAGCTTTAAACGATGTACAGCAGCTCAATAGAGGAAAATAATTAAGCTGAATCTCTGACTTGACTCTTTAATGTTGTGGAATCGCCCGCGGCCGGGAAGAGGTTAAACACCAAAATCACTTTTTCCTCCTGATTCTCTCTGTAAAATGGTCTAACACAGAAGTGTGGACCTCTCCCTGGTGATATTTTGGTATTTTATTTTGGTATTTTCATGTAGATTTGTTAAAAATGGGATTTTGGATCAAAGTTGTGTCTGTATCGGCCTCTTTAGGATCTAAAGATGCACTCACTGGAGGTCTAAACCTGGACTAAACCGGGACTAAACCGGGACTAAACCCGGACTGAACCCGGACTAAACCCGGACTCACCAGGAGGGAGATCTGTCCTTCCCGGACGATGTTGAGGATGTTCTGGTTCCTCTTGGTCTCCTCGTCCATCTCTGGGGCAGGGCCTCCAGGGGCCCAGGGTTTGGACGGGTCCTGCCTGGGCATGGTGCACCCTCCCTGGGCAAACATCAGACCCGAGCCCCCAGCTTCACCCCCGGCCCTCTGGATGTCCGGGAACACGCGCGCAGACAACAGCTTCTCTGTGGACAAAGAGCCAGAACCTGGACTAGGATCAGACTCAGTCCTGGTTTAGTCCTGGTTCAGTCCTGGTTTAGTCTTGGTTCAGTCCTGGTGTAGTCCTGGTTTAGTCCCGGTTTAGTCCCGGTTCAGTCCTGGTGTAGTCTTGGTTCAGTCCTGGTTTAGTCCTGGTTCAGTCCTGGTTTAGTCCTGGTTCAGTCCCGGTTTAGTCCTGGTCCAGTCCTGGTTTAGTCCTGGTACCTGGGTGAGCTCCAGCCTCGGGGAAGGAGGACAGGGACGAGGAGCAGCTCAGTAGCCCAGGACAGTGCACCTCTGTGGGGGCAAAGGCTCCGGCCGAGGCCCCCGAGCGCTGGAGGTGATGGAGGTCTGGATCCACAGAGCGAGACTTTCTCAGGTCAGACCACTTCACTGGAGACAGGACGCAGAACTGAGGAGGAGAGAGGAGGAGAGAGGAGAGGAGAGGAGAGAGGAGGAGAGGAGAGGAGGAGAGGAGAGAGGAGGAGAGAGGAGGAGGAGAGGAGGAGAGGAGAGAGGAGGAGGAGAGGAGGAGAGAGGAGGAGGAGAGGAGGAGGAGAGGAGAGAGGAAGAGGATTAAAAGAGAGGAGAGGAGAGGAGAGGAGGAGAGGAGAGGAGGAGGAGAGGAGGAGAGAGGAGGAGAGGAGAGGAGAGGAGGAGAGGAGGAGGAGAGGAGGAGGAGGAGAGAGGAGAGGAGGAGGAGCGGAGGAGAAGAGAGGAGGAGGAGAGGAGGAGGAGAGGAGGAGGAGGAAAGGAGGAGGAGGAGCGAGATGGAGGGATGAGTATAAAAGAAAAAAGAGACAGATGTGGGCGAAAGAGAAGAGAGAGAAAACACATTTTAGAGAAAAGCAAAAACATGTGACAGAACCAGGTCTAAACCAGGACTAAACCAGGACTATACCAGGTCTAAACCAGGACTGAACCAGGTCTAAACCAGGTCTAAACCAGGACTAAACCAGGACTAAACCAGGACTAAACCAGGACTAAACCAGGTCTAAACCAGGTCTAAACCAGGACTAAACCAGGACTAAACCAGGACTAAACCAGGTCTAAACCAGGACTAAACCAGGACTAAACCAGGTCTAAACCAGGTCTATACCAGGTCTAGACCAGGACTAAACCTTTCGTTTCTTTCTCCTGACAGAGGCTGGACTGTCAGTTGTGTGGACAGTTCCGGTGCTGAAACAGATCTGACCCTAAAGCGTTTCCTCCTCCGCTCTCTGGTGCTCACCGGGGTCTGCGCGCTGCTGCTGCTGCCCAGGGACAGGGCCTCGCCGTGGGGCAGAGCCGAGGCTTTGGTCCCCCTCTGGTTCCTCTCCAGGGTCCCGGCGGCACTCACACTGCTGCCCCCCGCGCTCCTCTTCTCCTGAGGGCAACAACAGGACTTTTACTCATCAATTATCCAAAACGAGGAGGACAGAGAACAGGAATACATGTGTCATTCGTTCTTTTGTTTTTAAATATGAAACCAAAAGTAAGAGCATGAAAAAACAACTCTTTTCTTCAAGATTTGTCTCCAAATCCAAAATGAAAAAACGGAGAACGGCCATTTCCCCGAATCAAACTCCTGGAACTAAAATCCAGTGTGGAGCGTCTGAACCAGGACTAAACCAGGACTAAACCAGGACTAAACCAGGACTAAACCAGGACTGAACCAGGATTAAACCAGGACTAAAGCAGGACTGAACCAGGACTAAACCAGGACTAAACCAGGACTGAACCAGGACTAAACCAGGACTGAACCAGGACTAAACCAGGACTGAACCAGGACTAAACCAGGACTGAACCAGGACTAAACCAGGGCTAAACCAGGACTAAACCAGGGCTAAACCAGGACTGAACCAGGACTGAACCAGGGCTAAACCAGGACTGAACCAGGACTAAAGCAGGACTAAACCAGGACTGAACCAGGACTAAACCAGGGCTAAACCAGGACTGAACCAGGGCTAAAGCAGGACTAAACCAGGACTGAACCAGGACTGAACCAGGACTGAACCAGGACTGAACCAGGACTGAACCAGGACTGAACCAGGACTAAAGCAGGACTGAACCAGGACTAAACCAGGACTGAACCAGGACTAAACCAGGACTGAACCAGGACTAAACCAGGGCTAAACCAGGACTAAACCAGGGCTAAACCAGGACTGAACCAGGACTGAACCAGGGCTAAACCAGGACTGAACCAGGACTAAACCAGGATTAAACCAGGACTAAACCAGGACTAAACCAGGACTGAACCAGGGCTAAACCAGGACTAAACCAGGACTGAACCAGGACTAAACCAGGGCTAAACCAGGACTAAACCAGGACTAAACCAGGACTGAACCAGGACTAAACCAGGACTGAACCAGGACTGAACCAGGACTGAACCAGGACTAAAGCAGGACTGAACCAGGACTGAACCAGGACTAAACCAGGACTGAACCAGGACTGAACCAGGACTGAACCAGGACTGAACCAGGACTGAACCAGGACTAAAGCAGGACTGAACCAGGACTAAACCAGGACTAAACCAGGACTAAACCAGGACTAAACCAGGACTGAACCAGGACTAAACCAGGGCTAAACCAGGACTGAACCAGGACTAAACCAGGACTGAACCAGGACTAAACCAGGGCTAAACCAGGACTGAACCAGGGCTAAACCAGGACTAAACCAGGACTGAACCAGGACTAAACCAGGACTAAACCAGGACTGAACCAGGACTAAACCAGGACTGAACTAGGACTGAACCAGGACTAAACAAGGACTGAACCAGGACTGAACCAGGACTGAACCAGGTCTAAACCAGGATTGAACCAGGACTAAACCAGGACTAAAACAGGACTGAACTAGGACTGAACCAGGACTAAACCAGGACTAAACCAGGACTAAACCAGGACTGAACCAGGACTGAACCAGGGCTAAACCAGGACTGAACCAGGACTAAACCAGGACTGAACCAGGACTAAACCAGGGCTAAACCAGGACTGAGCCAGGACTAAACCAGGACTGAACCAGGGCTAAACCAGGACTGAACCAGGGCTAAACCAGGACTAAACCAGGACTGAACCAGGACTAAACCAGGACTGAACCAGGGCTAAACCAGAACTAAACCAGGGCTGAACCAGGGCTAAACCAGGACTAAACCAGGACTAAACCAGGGCTAAACCAGGACTAAACCAGGACTAAACCAGGACTAAACCAGGACTAAACCAGGGCTAAACCAGGGCTAAACCAGGACTAAACCAGGACTAAACCAGGACTGAACCAGGACTGAACCAGGACTGATCCAGGACTGAACCAGGACTAAACCAGGACTGAACCAGGACTAAACCAGGTCTGAACCAGGACTAAACCAGGACTTAACCAGGACTAAACCAGGGCTAAACCAGGGCTAAACCAGGACTAAACCAGGACTAAACCAGGACTGAACCAGGACTGAACCAGGACTGAACCAGGACTGAACCAGGACTAAACCAGGACTAAACCAGGACTAAACCAGGACTAAACCAGGACTAAACCAGGACGGAACCAGGGCTAAACCAGGACTAAACCAGGACTAAACCAGGACTAAACCAGGACTAAACCAGGTCTAAACCAGGACTGAACCAGGACTAAACCAGGGCTAAACCAGGACTGAACCAGGGCTAAACCAGGACTAAACCAGGACTGAAACAGGACTAAACCAGGGCTAAACCAGGACTGAACCAGGACTAAACCAGGACTAAACCAGGACTGAACCAGGACTAAACCAGGGCTAAACCAGGACTAAACCAGGACTAAACCAGGACTAAACCAGGACTGAACCAGGACTAAACCAGGGCTAAACCAGGACTGAACCAGGGCTAAACCAGGACTAAACCAGGACTAAACCAGGACTAAACCAGGGCTAAACCAGGACTAAACCAGGACTAAACCAGGGCTAAACCAGGGCTAAACCAGGACTAAACCAGGGCTAAACCAGGGCTAAACCAGGACTGAACCAGGACTGAACCAGGACTGAACCAGGACTAAACCAGGACTAAACCAGGACTAAACCAGGACTAAACCAGGGCTAAACCAGGGCTAAACCAGGACTAAACCAGGACTAAACCAGGACTGAACCAGGACTGAACCAGGACTAAACCAGGGCTAAACCAGGACTGAACCAGGACTAAACCAGGACTAAACCAGGACTGAACCAGGACTAAACCAGGGCTAAACCAGGACTAAACCAGGACTAAACCAGGGCTAAACCAGGGCTAAACCAGGACTAAACCAGGGCTAAACCAGGGCTAAACCAGGACTAAACCAGGACTGAACCAGGACTAAACCAGGGCTAAACCAGGACTAAACCAGGACTAAACCAGGGCTAAACCAGGGCTAAACCAGGACTAAACCAGGACTAAACCAGGACTGAACCAGGACTAAACCAGGACTGAACCAGGACTGAACCAGGACTGAACCAGGACTAAACCAGGACTAAACCAGGACTGAACCAGGACTGAACCAGGACTGAACCAGGACTGAACCAGGACTAAACCAGGACTGAACCAGGACTAAACCAGGGCTAAACCAGGACTAAACCAGGGCTAAACCAGGACTGAACCAGGACTGAACCAGGGCTAAACCAGGGCTAAACCAGGGCTAAACCAGGACTGAACCAGGTCTAAACCAGGACTGAACCAGGACTGAACCAGGACTAAACCAGGGCTAAACCAGGACTGAACCAGGACTGAACCAGGACTAAACCAGGGCTAAACCAGGGCTAAACCAGGACTAAACCAGGACTGAACCAGGACTAAACCAGGACTAAACCAGGACTAAACCAGGGCTAAACCAGGACTAAACCAGGACTGAACCAGGACTAAACCAGGACTGAACCAGGACTAAACCAGGGCTAAACCAGGACTGAACCAGGGCTAAACCAGGACTAAACCAGGACTGAACCAGGACTAAACCAGGGCTAAACCAGGACTGAACCAGGACTAAACCAGGGCTAAACCAGGACTAAACCAGGACTAAACCAGGACTGAACCAGGACTGAACCAGGACTAAACCAGGGCTAAACCAGGACTAAACCAGGACTAAACCAGGGCTAAACCAGGTCTAAACCAGGACTAAACCATGGCTAAACCAGGACTGAACCAGGACTAAACGAGGGTTAAACCAGGGCTAAACCAGAACTAAACCAGGGCTAAACCAGGGCTAAACCAGGACTGAACCAGGACTGAACCAGGACTAAACCAGGTCTAAACCAGAACTAAACCAGGGCTAAACCAGGGCTAAACCAGGACTGAACCAGGACTAAACCAGGACTAAACCAGGACTAAACCAGGACTAAACCAGGACTGAACCAGGACTGAACCAGGACTAAACCAGGGCTAAACCAGGACTAAACCAGGGCTAAACCAGGACTAAACCAGGACTGAACCAGGACTAAACCAGGGCTAAACCAGGACTAAACCAGGGCTAAAACAGGGGTAAACCAGGGCTAAACCAGGACTAAACCAGGGCTAAACCAGGGCTAAACAGGACGAAACCAGGACTGAACCAGGACTAAACCAGGGCTAAACCAGGACTAAACCAGGACTAAACCAGGGCTAAACCAGGACTAAACCAGGACTGAACCAGGACTAAACCAGGGCTAAACCAGGACTAAACCAGGACTAAACCAGGACTAAACCAGGACTAAACCAGGACTAAACCAGGACTAATCCTTAACTTTGTTTTCTCGTGTTTTTTCATAAATGTGTTTTGATCATTTTTTTGGGTCAAGAAATAACTAAAAAAGTCTGACCCCCCATTACCCCCCCGTTACCCCCGTGTGTCCCCTGTTACCCCCTGTGCCCCCGTTACCCCTGTGTGTCCCCTGTTACCCCCGTGTGTCCCCTGTTACCCCGTGTGTCCCCTGTTACTCCCGTTACCCTCCTGTGCCCCCTGTTACCCCCCTGTGCCCCCTGTTACTCCCGTTACCCCCCTGTGCCCCCTGTTACTCCCGTTACCCCCCCTGTGCCCCCTGTTACCCCCCTGTGCCCCCTGTTACTCCCGTTACCCCCCTGTGCCCCTGTTACCCCTGTGCCCCCTGTTACCCCCCTGTGCCCGTTACCCCTCTGTGCCCCCTGTTACTCCTGTTACCCCCCTGTGCCCCCTGTTACCCCCGTGCCCCCTGTTACCCCTCTGTGCCCCCTGTTACCCCCCTGTTACCCCCCTGTTACCCACTGTTACCCCCTGACCTGTGTTGCCCGGGGCAGGGTGGTGGACATGGCGCTGGCCTTGATGTAGGGCACGTCCAGGATCTCGTCCATGTCCAGGTCGTAATGCTCCAGTTCCCCGAAGAGCCCGTGGGGGGCGCCGCTGGGTTTGACTTTGGGCTCCGGGGGCGGGAGTGCGTGCGGCCCGGGCGCGGCCGACCCGCTCTGGGCGCACGCCGGTTTCTCGGGTTCATCTTTAGCGCCCTCTGTGGCGGCGGGTTTGGCGTCCGGGGTTTCGGCGGCGTCGGCGCTCGGCTCAGACTCCGGCTGGTGCTTCAGAGGCGACACTCGTTTGACCGGACGGAACTTACTGTGCACCTCGGACAAGGCGTGAGGCGGAACGCCGCGACTCCAGGGCACCGAGGGCGCTGCAGGCAAAGTTTACCGTAAACGCACTTTTACAGGTTTAACGTAAACGCACTTTTACAGGTTTATCGTAAACGCACTTTTACAGATTTATCGTAAACGCACTTTTACAGATTTATCGTAAACGCACTTTTACAGATTTATCGTAAACGCACTTTTACAGATTTATCGTAAACGCACTTTTACAGATTTATCGTAAACGCACTTTTACAGATTTATCGTAAACGCACTTTCACAGATTTATCGTAAACGCACTTTTACAGGTTTAACGTAAACGCACTTTTACAGATTTATCGTAAACGCACTTTTACAGATTTATCGTAAACGCACTTTTACAGATTTATCGTAAACGCACTTTTACAGATTTATCGTAAACGCACTTTTACAGATTTATCGTAAACGCACTTTTACAGATTTATCGTAAACGCACTTTTACAGATTTATCGTAAACGCACTTTTACAGATTTATCGTAAACGCACTTTTACAGATTTATCGTAAACGCACTTTTACAGATTTATCGTAAACGCACTTTTACAGATTTATCGTAAACGCACTTTTACAGATTTATCGTAAACGCACTTTTACAGATTTATCGTAAACGCACTTTTACAGATTTATCGTAAACGCACTTTTACAGATTTATCGTAAACGCACTTTTACAGATTTATCGTAAACGCACTTTTACAGATTTATCGTAAACGCACTTTTACAGATTTATCGTAAACGCACGTTCACAGGTTTTACGTTCAGTTTAGTCTCAGACCTCGGTCCTCGGCTCCATCGCTCCTCCTCGACAGCTCGGGGATGTTCTTCAGAGACGACACAGAATACTGAAAAACAACACGGCAAAACTACATTTTAAACCCTGTACTGTGTGCGCTCTGTTCCACCTCGTGATGTCATCAAGTGGTAGATTTCAACAGCTCCTTTTAGTTCAGTCAGAGACTCCAGGACTGACAGATAATACTCCCTACAACTGCACAACAACAGAGGATTATGGGACATGGAGTCTCAGGATAAACTACATTAGAGCAGAGGATTATGGGACATGGAGTCTCAGGATAAACTACATTAGAGCAGAGGATTATGGGACATGGAGTCTCAGGATAAACTACATCAGAGCAGAGGATTATGGGACATGGAGTCTCAGGATAAACTACATCAGAGCAGAGGATTATGGGACATGGAGTCTCAGGATAAACTACATTAGAGCAGAGGATTATGAGACATGGAGTCTCAGGATAAACTACATTAGAGCAGAGGATTATGGGACATGGAGTCTCAGGATAAACTACATTAGAGCAGAGGATTATGGGACATGGAGTCTCAGGGTAAACAGAGGACAGTGTGATATGGAGCGTTCACTGACCACAGAATCGTCGGAGAAGTCGATCTCGTCCAGGTCCAGGTACTCAGGAGCCTCCATGTCCTCGCCGCATCCTCAGCCACAGCCCTGCAGACACCGACACGTTTACCCAGAACCCCCGAGAGACCAGAGAACCGAACCAAAACCCCGAGAACCAAAACCCCGAGAACTGAACCAAAACCCCGAGAACTGAACCAAAACCCCGAGAACCGAACCAAAACCCCGAGAACCGAACCGAAACCCCGAGAACTGAACCAAAACCCCGAGAACCGAACCAAAACCCCGAGAACCACCAAAAACCAAACCAAAGAACCTCTGCACACGGGGCACAGCATCGGGATCATATCACCACACAGACCAGGACTAAACCAGGTCTAAATTTGGACTAAACCAACAACTAAACCAGGTCTAAATCAAGGATTAAACCAGGTCTAAACCAGGACTAAATTTGGACTAAACCAGGACTAAACCAGAACTAATCCAGGTCTAAATCAGGACTACACCAGGACTAAAGAATCCAGGTCACAGATTCTTTGGGGTCTGTGTAAAATCGGGTTAAATTCCTCGGAGTTAAAGCTTCTTAGTGAAAAGTTTCTCCACAAGAAACTTTATTTATGAAAATCTGAAATAAAATAATCAGAAAAGTGGATCTTAAATCGGAGCTTTGGTGCTTAGAACAGTTATTTCTTCATGTCGTCTGCACTGAAGCGGAGCAAAGGATCATGGTCTATGTAGTTCCCTCTGGTTTCTGCACTGAAGCGGAGCAAAGGATCATGGTCTATGTAGTTCCCTCTGGTTTCTGCACTGAAACGGAGCAAAGGATCATGGTCTATGTAGTTCCCTCTGGTTTCTGCACTGAAGCGGAGCAAAGGATCATGGTCTATGTAGTTCCCTCTGGTTTCTGCACTGAAGCGGAGCAAAGGATCATGGTCTATGTAGTTCCCTCTGGTTTCTGCACTGAAACGGAGCAAAGGATCATGGTCTATGTAGTTCCCTCTGGTTTAGCTGCACTGAAGTGGAGCAAAGGATCATGGTCTATGTAGTTCCCTCTGGTTTCTGCACTGAAACGGAGCAAAGGATCATGGTCTATGTAGTTCCCTCTGGTTTCTGCACTGAAGCGGAGCAAAGGATCATGGTCTATGTAGTTCCCTCTGGTTTCTGCACTGAAGCGGAGCAAAGGATCATGGTCTATGTAGTTCCCTCTGGTTTCTGCACTGAAGCGGAGCAAAGGATCATGGTCTATGTAGTTCCCTCTGGTTTCTACACTGAACTGGAGCAAAGGATCATGGTCTATGTAGTTCCCTCTGGTTTCTACACTGAACCGGAGCAAAGGATCATGGTCTATGTAGTTCCCTCTGGTTTCTACACTGAAACGGAGCAAAGAATCATGGTCTATGTAGTTCCCTCTGGTTTCTGCACTGAAGCGGAGCAAAGGATCATGGTCTATGTAGTTCCCTCTGGTTTCTGCACTGAAGCGGAGCAAAGGATCATGGTCTATGTAGTTCCCTCTGGTTTCTGCACTGAAGCGGAGCAAAGGATCATGGTCTATGTAGTTCCCTCTGGTTTAGCTGCACTGAAGTGGAGCAAAGGATCATGGTCTATGTAGTTCCCTCTGGTTTCTGCACTGAAACGGAGCAAAGGATCATGGTCTATGTAGTTCCCTCTGGTTTCTGCACTGAAACGGAGCAAAGGATCATGGTCTATGTAGTTCCCTCTGGTTTCTGCACTGAAGCGGAGCAAAGGATCATGGTCTATGTAGTTCCCTCTGGTTTAGCTGCACTGAAGTGGAGCAAAGGATCATGGTCTATGTAGTTCCCTCTGGTTTCTGCACTGAAACGGAGCAAAGGATCATGGTCTATGTAGTTCCCTCTGGTTTCTGCACTGAAACGGAGCAAAGGATCATGGTCTATGTAGTTCCCTCTGGTTTCTGCACTGAAGCGGAGCAAAGGATCATGGTCTATGTAGTTCCCTCTGGTTTCTGCACTGAAGCGGAGCAAAGGATCATGGTCTATGTAGTTCCCTCTGGTTTCTGCACTGAAACGGAGCAAAGGATCATGGTCTATGTAGTTCCCTCTGGTTTCTGCACTGAAACGGAGCAAAGGATCATGGTCTATGTAGTTCCCTCTGTTTCCTGCACTGAAACGGAGCAAAGGATCATGGTCTATGTAGTTCCCTCTGGTTTCTGCACTGAAACGGAGCAAAGGATCATGGTCTATGTAGTTCCGTCTCTATTGATCTGATCTGTGCTGTTAAATCCCTCTCGAATAATCTTTTCACCTTTTAGAGTCAAATCAAAGTCCTGAACATGAACACGAGTCTTTAAATCATCTTCAAATCACTTTTTCATTTGCTCATTTTAACACAACACAAAAGAATCTGGAGCGTCCAGAACAGCAGCCGCCACATCACCAGGAGGTTCATGGTTCAAATCCAGAACTGCACAGAGTCACTGTGTCTTTGGGCAAGACACTCCACAAGAGATCTAACTTTAGGACTGAACCAGGACCGAACCAGGACCGAACCAGGACTGAACCAGGTCTAAACCAGGACTGAACCAGGACCGAACCAGGACCGAACCAGGACCAAACCAGAACTAAACCAGAACTAAACCTGGTCTAAACCAGAACTAAACCAGAACTAAACCAGGTCTAAACCAGGTCTAAACCAGGTCTAAACCAGGACTAAACCAGGTCTAATCCTGGACTTGTACTTCCATCTGTATTTGTAGATTTCAGGCGTTTCATTTACAAAGTTGTTTTTTTTCCTGAATTCGAGCAAAGAAAAAAACGAACAGAACAAAACTCTCGGAGCCTGTGATTATCCCGTTACAGTCCGGGTCCTTTTCTGCGCACAAAAGGACATTTAAGGTCCAAACGTGTCTATTTTTTCCTACAAATTGGATAAATGTCACTTGTGACGGCGCAGAGTCAGACCTGGTCATTACGCACGGTAAACAACACCAAATGCGGCTCAGCTCACACTTTTACCTCATTCACGCTCATTTCCATCCCGAAAAAGCCTCTTCAGGAGGGTTTTTATTGTCTGTACGCTCAGGTCTTACAATAAAAGCGTAAAAAACGAAAGGGAACGACATTAGCCAAATTAGTGGCATCCAATTTAATCCTATGTGGACCCAGCTGGAGCTAATGCTAACGGGGAAGCTAACTGTCTCGCGTGGAAAAAATAGGTCAAAACTCCAAAATATTCTAAAGTTACAGACTTTAACTGTTAGAAATGACAGAGATCTGCGTGTTCAAAGCGTCCGTGCGGCTGTACCTGGGTGAAAACGGGTGAATCCGAGGACAGAGTTGGTTTTGGGTCGCAGATGTTTAGCCGCGCACCGCTAGCCGTCTCCAGAACGCACCGTTTTTCCTCAGTCTCCGCCTGCTCCTGTGTCCGCTCCTGAAACGCTCCTGATGCGCTTCTGAAACGCTCCTGTGTCCGCTCCTGATGCGCTTCTGAAACGCTGCTGACGCGCTCCCGTGTCCGCTCCTGAAGCGCTCTTGATGCGCTCCTAATCCGCTCCTGTGTCCGTTCCTGTGTCCGCTTCTGAAACGCTCCTGTGTCCGCTCCTGATGCGCTTCTGAAACGCTCCTGTGTCCGCTCCTATGTCCGCTTCTGAAACCCTCCTGATGCGCTTCTGAAATGCTCCTAATCCGCTCCTGTGTCTGCTCCTGAAACGCTCCTGATGCGCTCCTAATCCGCTCCTGTGTCCGCTCCTGGTGCGCTTCTGATACGCTCCTGAAACGCTCCTAATCCGCTCCTGATGCGCTCCCAATCCGCTCCTGTGTCCGCTCCTGAAACGCTCCTAATCTGATCCTCTGTCCGCTCCTGATGCGCTTCTGATCCGCTCCTGAAACGCTCCTGTGTCCGCTCCTGGAGCTGTTTCTGCACAGACCCTGATGCGCAGCGCAGAAGGAAGAGGAGACGCAAAAGAGCGGTTTAAACGTGCGTAAAAAACGTGCGTAAAGCCGTAAACGTTTTCACTTTCACTGGATTAACGGTTACGAGGTCAGTGTGAAGATTAATCACGTTTCTTTCTGTGTAAGTGGAAATATTCTGTTCATCTAAAAAAAAAAAAAAAAAGAGCCCCGCACTCCAGCCTCCAGGAAACTTTCATCAGCACCGAAACCAGAAGGACTCGGCTCGTGTTTTTTTTTTTTTTTTTTTTTAAAGAGAATTCCGTAAATTAGTGTAATTAGCAGTTAACATACAACACATTTACTTTCCAAAAAGTTCTCGGTCCCTGTTTCTTCATTATTATTATAACATGGTGTTTGTAACGGCCTCATTTTTGTTTCATTTTATTATTTGGTGTAAATTTGTTTCCTGCCACCAGAGGGCGGTGTACGACAGCCGAACACGTGTCCCCAGAGCAAAGAAAAGCAGCTGGGCAAAAGTTTAAGATAAAAGAGAAAGTTTAAGGACAGAAATAAGAAGAAAACTAAAGCTAATCCCTCTCTGTCTGTGAGGTTTGGTTTTGTCTGTTTTTATTTTGTAGATCGATAAAAACTTTATTGAAGAACTGAATGGAATTGTCAATTTTTCATCTTCACTAATTATTATTTTATGTGTGTTTTTTTTTAGTTTTCATGGTGTGTTTTTATGGATCTATGAACAAGACGGACGCAAACACTTCAATCGCTTATATTAATAACATTTGTAATTTTTAACTACAGCGTCGACTCCAGAAGCAACAAGTTCAGATCGACTCCTGACGGTGAAGAAGAGAAACTGAAAGTGTTGAAAGAAAATGGTTCGGGAATGTGTTTTTTAGCGTTTTTCAAAAAATATAATTCACTGGTAAATAAATGGGATTAGAAACGACATCGGCGATCGAATCTTTTGGGCTTTGGCCCCATCACTGCACTAGTTCAGAACTTGCCCCCATCACTACACTAGTTCAGAACTTGCCCCCATCACTACACTAGTTCAGAACTTGCCCCCATCACTACACTAGTTCAGAACTTGCCCCCATCACTACACTAGTTCAGAACTTGCCCCCATCACTACACTAGTTCAGAACTTGCCCCATCACTGCACTAGTTCAGAACTTGCCCCATCACTACACTAGTTCAGAACTTGCCCCCATCACTACACTAGTTCAGAACTTGCCCCCATCACTACACTAGTTCAGAACTTGCCCCCATCACTGCACTAGTTCAGAACTTGCCCCCATCACTACACTAGTTCAGAACTTGCCCCCATCACTACACTAGTTCAGAACTTGCCCCCATCACTGCACTAGTTCAGAACTTGCCCCCATCACTACACTAGTTCAGAACTTGCCCCCATCACTACACTAGTTCAGAACTTGCCCCATCACTACACTAGTTCAGAACTTGCCCCCATCACTGCACTAGTTCAGAACTTGCCCCCATCACTACACTAGTTCAGAACTTGCCCCCATCACTACACTAGTTCAGAACTTGCCCCCATCACTGCACTAGTTCAGAACTTGCCCCCATCACTACACTAGTTCAGAACTTGCCCCATCACTACACTAGTTCAGAACTTGCCCCCATCACTGCACTAGTTCAGAACTTGCCCCATCACTACACTAGTTCAGAACTTGCCCCCATCACTACACTAGTAAAGAACGTGCCCCCATCACTGCACTAGTAAAGAACTTGCCCCCATCACTACACTAGTAAAGAACTTGCCCCCATCACTACACTAGTAAAGAACTTGCCCCATCACTGCACTAGTTCAGAACTTGCCCCCATCACTACACTAGTAAAGAACTTGCCCCCATCACTACACTAGTTCAGAACTTGCCCCCATCACTACACTAGTAAAGAACGTGCCCCCATCACTGCACTAGTAAAGAACTTGCCCCCATCACTACACTAGTAAAGAACGTGCCCCCATCACTGCACTAGTAAAGAACTTGCCCCCATCACTACACTAGTAAAGAACTTGCCCCCATCACTACACTAGTAAAGAACTTGCCCCATCACTACACTAGTTCAGAACTTGCCCCCATCACTACACTAGTAAAGAACTTGCCCCATCACTACACTAGTAAAGAACTTGCCCCCATCACTACACTAGTAAAGAACTTGCCCCCATCACTACACTAGTTCAGAACTTGCCCCCATCACTACACTAGTAAAGAACTTGCCCCCATCACTACACTAGTTCAGAACTTGCCCCATCACTACACTAGTAAAGAACTTGCCCCCATCACTACACTAGTTCAGAACTTGCCCCATCTCTTCACTAGTAAAGAACTCACCCCCATCACTACACTAGTAAAGAACTTGCCCCCATCACTGCACTAGTTCAGAACTTGCCCCCATCACTACACTAGTTCAGAACTTGCCCCATCTCTACACTAGTTCAGAACTTAGTTCAGAACTTGCCCCCATACTTGTTCAGAACTTGCCCTACTGCACTAGTTCAGAACTTGCCCCATCATCACTACACTAGTTCAGAACTTGCTTTATCCACTGCACTAGTTCAGAACTTGCCTCATCGCTTACACTAGTCTGTGAACTTGCCCCATCACTGCACTAGTTCAGAACTTGCCCCCATCACTGCCCTAGTTCAGAACTTGCCCCCATCACTACACTAGTTCAGAACTTGCCCCAGAAAGAACTTGCCCCATCACTGCACTAGTTCAGAACTTGCCCCATCACTACACTAGTTCCAGAACTTGCCCCCATCACTGCACTAGGTTCAGAATCCTGCCCCCATCACTGCACTAGTTCAGAACTTGCCCATCACTGCACTAGTTCAAAGAACTTGCACTTTACATCACTGCACTAGTTCAGAACTTGCCCTATCACTACACTAGTTCAAAGAACTTGCTCCCCATCACTGCACTAGTTCAGAACTTGCCCCCATCACTGCACACTAGTTCAGAACTTGCCCCATCACTACACTAGTTCAGAACTTGCCCCCATCACTGCACTAGTTCAGTAACTTGCCCCCATCACTACACCAGTTCAGAACATGCCCCCGGCATCACTTACACTAGTTCAGAACTTGCCCCATCACTGCACTAGTTCAGAACTTGGCACCCCATCACTGCACTAGTTCAGAACTTACCTGTCCCATCACTGCACTAGTTCAAAGAACTTGCCTCATCACTGCACTAGTTCAGAACTTGCCCCATCACTGCACTAGTTCAGAACTTGCCCCATCACTGCACTAGTTCAGAACTTGCCCCCATCACTGCACTAGTTCAGAACTTGCCCCTGCATCACTGCACTAGTTCAGAACTTGCCCCATCACTGCACTAGTTCAGAACTTGCCTCGCATCACTACACTAGTTCAGAACTTGCCCTATCACTGCACTAGTTCAGAACTTGCCCCCATCACTGCACTAGTTCAGAATCCTGCCCCCATCACTGCACTAGTTCAGAACTTGCCTCTCATCACTGCACTAGTTCAGAACTTGCCCCCATCACTGCACTAGTTCAGAACTTGCCCCCATCACTGCTACACTAGTTCAGAACTTGCCCCATCACTGCACTAGTTCAGAACTTGCCCCCATCACTACACTAGTTCAGAACTTGCCCCCATCACTGCACACTAGTTCAGAACTTGCCCCATCACTCCACAAGATCAGAACTTGCCCCCATCACTGCACTAGTTCAGAACTTGCCCCCATCACTGCACTAGTTCAGAACTTGCCCCCATCTCTCCACTAGTTCAGAACTTGCCCCCATCACTGCACTAGTTCAGAACTTGCTCTCATCACTGCACTAGTTCAGAACTTGCCCCATCACTGCACTAGTTCAGAACTTGCCCCTTATCACTGCACTAGTTCAGAACTTGCCCCATCACTGCACTAGTTCAGAACTTGCCCATCACTACACTAGTTCAGAACTCCTGCCCCATCCACTGCACTAGTTCAGAACTTGCCCCCTTATCACTGCACTAGTTCAGAACTTGCCCCCATCACTGCACTAGTTCAGAACTTTACCCCATCACTGCACACTAGTTCAGAACTTGCCCTCCATCCACCGCACTAGTTCAGCACTTGCCCCATCACTGCACTAGTTCAGAACTTGCCCCATCACTGCACTAGTTCAGAACTTGCCCCATCACTGCACTAGTTCAAAGAACTTGCCCCATCACTGCACTAGTTCAGAACTTGCCCTCATCACTGCACTAGTTCAGAACTTGCCCCCATCACCGCACCAGTTCAGAACTTGCCCCCATCACTGCACTAGTTCAGAACTTGCCCCCCATCACTGCACTAGTTCAGAACTTGCCCTCTCATCACTGCACTAGTTCAGAACTTCCCCCATCACTGCACTAGTTCAGAACTTGCCCACATCACCGCACTAGTTCAGAACTTGCCCCTATCACTTCACTAGTTCAGAACTTGCCCCATCACTGCACTAGTTCAGAACTTGCCCCATCACTGCACTAGTTCAGAACTTGCCCCCATCACTGCACTAGTTCAGAACTTGCTCCCCATCACTGCACTAGTTCAGAACTTGCCCCCATCACTGCACTAGTTCAGAACTTGCCTCATCACTACACTAGTTCAGAACTTGCCCATCACTGCACTAGTTCAGAACTTGCCCCCATCACTGCACTAGTTCAGAACTTGCCCCCCATCACTGCACTAGTTCAGAACTTGCCCCATCACTACACTAGTTCAGAACTTGCCCCCATCACTGCACTAGTTCAGAACTTGCCCTCATCACTGCACTAGTTCAGAACTTGCCCCATCACTGCACACTCAGTTCAGAACTTGCCCCCATCACTGCACTAGTTCAGAACTTGCCCCATCACTGCACTAGTTCAGAACTTGCCCCCATCACTGCACACGAGTTCAGAACTTGCCCCATCACCGCACTAGTTCAGAACTTGCCCCCATCACTGCACCTAGTTCAGAATCCTGCCCCCATCACTGCACCTAGTTCAGAACTTGCCCCCATCACTGCACTAGTTCAGAACTTGCCCCCATCACTGCACTAGTTCAGAACTTGCCCCATCACTACACTAGTTCAGAACTTGCCCCATCACTGCACTAGTTCAGAACTTGCCCCCATCACTGCACTAGTTCAGAACTTGCCCCCATCACTACACTAGTTCAGAACTTGCCCCATCACTGCACTAGTTCAGAACTTGCCCCCATCACTGCACTAGTTCAGAACTTGCCCCATCACTACACTAGTTCAGAACTTGCTCCTCATCACTGCACTAGTTCAGAACTTGCCCACATCACTGCACTAGTTCAGAACTTGCCCCCATCACTGCACCAGTTCAGAACTTGCCCCCATCACTGCACTAGTTCAGAACTTGCTCCATCACTGCACTAGTTCAGAACTTGCCCCCATCACCGCACTAGTTCAGAACTTGCCCCCATCACTGCACTAGTTCAGAACTTGCCCCCATCACTGCACTAGTTCAGAACTTGCGCCTACATCACTTCACTATTTCAGAACTTGCCCCCATCACTGCACTAGTTCAGAACTTGCCCCCATCACTGAACTAGTTCAGAACTTGCCCCATCACTACACTACGTCAGAACTTGCCCCATCACTGCACTAGTTCAGAACTTGCCCCCATCACTACACTAGTTCCAGAACTTGCCCCATCACTGCACTAGTTCAGAACTTGCCCCATCACTACACTAGTTCAGAACTTGCCCCATCACTTCACTAGTTCAGAACTTGCCCCATCACTACACTAGTTCAGAACTTGCCCCCATCACTACACTAGTTCAGAACTTGCCCCCATCACTACACTAGTAAAGAACTTGCCCCATCACTACACTAGTTCAGAACTTGCCCCCATCACTACACTAGTAAAGAACTTGCCCCCATCACTACACTAGTAAAGAACTTGCCCCATCACTGCACTAGTTCAGAACTTGCCCCCATCACTACACTAGTAAAGAACTTGCCCCATCACTGCACTAGTTCAGAACTTGCCCCAAACAATCCCATAGTAAAGAAGTTCCCCCATCACTGCACTAGTTCAGAACTTGCCCCCATCACTGCACTAGTTCAGAACTTGCCCCAATCACTGCACTAGTTCAGAACTTGCCCCATCACTGCACTAGTTCAGAACTTGCCCCAATCACTGCACTAGTTCAGAACTTGCCCCATCACTGCACTAGTTCAGAACTTGCCCCCATCACTGCACTAGTTCAGAACTTGCCCCCATCACTGCACTAGTTCAGAACTTACCCCCATCACTGCACTAGTTCAGAACTTGCCCCCATCACTGCACTAGTTCAGAACTTGCCCCATCACTGCACTAGTTCAGAACTTGCCCCCATCACTACACTAGTTCAGAACTTGCCCCCATCACTGCACTAGTTCAGAACTTGCCCCCATCACTACACTAGTTCAGAACTTGCCCCCATCACTGCACTAGTTCAGAACTTGCCCCATCACTACACTAGTTCAGAACTTGCCCCATCACTACACTAGTTCAGAACTTGCCCCCATCACTGCACTAGTTCAGAACTTGCCCCATCACTACACTAGTTCAGAACTTGCCCCCATCACTACACTAGTTCAGAACTTGCCCCCATCACTGCACTAGTTCAGAACTTGCCCCCATCACTACACTAGTTCAGAACTTGCCCCATCACTGCACTAGTTCAGAACTTGCCCCCATCACTACACTAGTTCAGAACTTGCCCCCATCACTGCACTAGTTCAGAACTTACCCCCATCACTGCACTAGTTCAGAACTTGCCCCCATCACTGCACTAGTTCAGAACTTGCCCCATCACTACACTAGTTCAGAACTTGCCCCATCACTACACTAGTTCAGAACTTGCCCCATCACTGCACTAGTTCAGAACTTGCCCCCATCACTGCACTAGTTCAGAACTTGCCCCATCACTGCACTAGTAAAGAACTTGCCCCCATCACTGCACTAGTTCAGAACTTGCCCCATCACTACACTAGTTCAGAACTTGCCCCATCACTGCACTAGTTCAGAACTTGCCCCCATCACTGCACTAGTTCAGAACTTGCCCCCATCACTGCACTAGTTCAGAACTTGCCCCCATCACTGCACTAGTTCAGAACTTACCCCCATCACTGCACTAGTTAAGAACTTGCCCCCATCACTGCACTAGTTCAGAATTTGCCCCATCACTGCACTAGTTCAGAACTTGCCCCATCACTGAACTAGTTCAGAACTTGCCCCCATCACTGCACTAGTTCAGAACTTTCCCCATCACTGCACTAGTTCAGAACTTGCCCCCATCACTGCACTAGTTCAGAACTTGACCCATCACTACACTAGTTCAGAACTTGCCCCATCACTACACTAGTTCAGAACTTGCCCCATCACTACACTAGTTCAGAACTTGCCCCCATCACTGCACTAGTTCAGAACTTGCCCCCATCACTGCACTAGTTCAGAACTTGCCCCATCACTACACTAGTTCAGAACTTGCCCCCATCACTACACTAGTTCAGAACTTGCCCCCATCACTGCACTAGTTTAGAACTTGCCCCATCACTACACTAGTTCAGAACTTGCCCCATCACTACACTAGTTCATAACTTGCCCCCATCACTACACTAGTTCAGAACTTGCCCCATCACTGCACTAGTTCAGAACTTGCCCCATCACTACACTAGTTCAGAACTTGCCCCATCACTGCACTAGTTCAGAACTTGCCCCCATCACTGCACTAGTTCAGAACTTGCCCCATCACTACACTAGTTCAGAACTTGCCCCCATCACTACACTAGTTCAGAACTTGCCCCCATCACTGCACTAGTTCAGAACTTGCCCCCATCACTGCACTAGTTCAGAACTTGCCCCATCACTACACTAGTTCAGAACTTGCCCCCATCACTGCACTAGTTCAGAACTTGCCCCCATCACTGCACTAGTTCAAAACTGGCCCCATCACTACACGAGTTCATAACATGCCCCCATCACTACAGTAGTTCAGAACTTGCCCCCATCACTGCACTAGTTCAGAACTTGCCCCCATCACTACACTAGTTCAGAACTTGCCCCCATCACTCCACAAGTTCATAACTTGCCCCATCACTACACTAGTTCAGAACTTGCCCCCATCACTACACTAGTTCAGAACTTGCCCCATCACTGCACTAGTTCAGAACTTGCCCCATCACTACACTAGTTCAGAACTTGCCCCCATCACTACACTAGTTCAGAACTTGCCCCCATCACTGCACTAGTTCAGAACTTGCCCCCATCACTACACTAGTTCAGAACTTGCCCCATCACTGCACTAGTTCAGAACTTGCCCCCATCACTACACTAGTTCAGAACTTGCCCCCATCACTACACTAGTTCAGAACTTGCCCCATCACTGCACTAGTTCAGAACTTGCCCCCATCACTGCACTAGTTCAGAACTTGCCCCCATCACTGCACTAGTTCAGAACTTACCCCATCACTGCACTAGTTCAGAACTTGCCCCATCACTGCACTAGTTCAGAACTTGCCCCATCACTGCACTAGTTCAGAACTTGCCCCATCACTACACTAGTTCAGAACTTGCCCCCATCACTGCACTAGTTCAGAACTTGCCCCATCACTACACTAGTTCAGAACTTGCCCCCATCACTGCACTAGTTCAGAACTTGCCCCATCACTACACTAGTTCAGAACTTGCCCCCATCACTACACTAGTTCAGAACTTGCCCCCATCACTGCACTAGTTCAGAACTTGCCCCATCACTACACTAGTTCAGAACTTGCCCCCATCACTACACTAGTTCAGAACTTGCCCCATCACTGCACTAGTTCAGAACTTGCCCCCATCACTACACTAGTTCAGAACTTGCCCCATCACTGCACTAGTTCAGAACTTGCCCCCATCACTACACTAGTTCAGAACTTGCCCCCATCACTACACTAGTTCAGAACTTACCCCCATCACTGCACTAGTTCAGAACTTACCCCCATCACTGCACTAGTTCAGAACTTACCCCCATCACTGCACTAGTTCAGAACTTGCCCCATCACTACACTAGTTCAGAACTTGCCCCATCACTGCACTAGTTCAGAACTTGCCCCATCACTGCACTAGTTCAGAACTTGCCCCATCACTGCACTAGTAAAGAACTTGCCCCCATCACTGCACTAGTTCAGAACTTGCCCCCATCACTACACTAGTTCAGAACTTGCCCCATCACTGCACTAGTTCAGAACTTGCCCCCATCACTGCACTAGTTCAGAACTTGCCCCCATCACTGCACTAGTTCAGAACTTGCCCCCATCACTGCACTAGTTCAGAACTTACCCCCATCACTGCACTAGTTCAGAACTTGCCCCATCACTACACTAGTTCAGAACTTGCCCCATCACTGCACTAGTTCAGAACTTGCCCCCATCACTGCACTAGTTCAGAACTTGCCCCCATCACTGCACTAGTTCAGAACTTACCCCCATCACTGCACTAGTTCAGAACTTGCCCCATCACTACACTAGTTCAGAACTTGACCCATCACTACACTAGTTCAGAACTTGCCCCATCACTACACTAGTTCAGAACTTGCCCCCATCACTGCACTAGTTCAGAACTTGCCCCCATCACTGCACTAGTTCAGAACTTGCCCCATCACTACACTAGTTCAGAACTTGCCCCATCACTACACTAGTTCAGAACTTGCCCCCATCACTACACTAGTTCAGAACTTGCCCCCATCACTGCACTAGTTCAGAACTTGCCCCCATCACTACACTAGTTCAGAACTTGCCCCCATCACTACACTAGTTCAGTACTTGCCCCCATCACTGCACTAGTTCAGAACTTGCCCCCATCACTACACTAGTTCAGAACTTGCCCCCATCACTGCACTAGTTCAGAACTTGCCCCCATCACTACACTAGTTCAGAACTTGCCCCCATCACTACACTAGTTCAGAACTTGCCCCCATCACTACACTAGTTCAGTACTTGCCCCCATCACTGCACTAGTTCAGAACTTGCCCCCATCACTACACTAGTTCAGAACTTGCCCCCATCACTACACTAGTTCAGTACTTGCCCCCATCACTACACTAGTTCAGAACTTGCCCCCATCACTACACTAGTTCAGAACTTGCCCCCATCACTGCACTAGTTCAGAACTTGCCCCCATCACTACACTAGTTCAGAACTTGCCCCCATCACTACACTAGTTCAGAACTTGCCCCCATCACTGCACTAGTTCAGAACTTGCCCCCATCACTACACTAGTTCAGAACTTGCCCCCATCACTACACTAGTTCAGAACTTGCCCCCATCACTGCACTAGTTCAGAACTTGCCCCCATCACTACACTAGTTCAGAACTTGCCCCATCACTACACTAGTTCAGAACTTGCCCCATCACTACACTAGTTCAGAACTTGCCCCCATCACTACACTAGTTCAGAACTTGCCCCCATCACTGCACTAGTTCAGTACTTGCCCCCATCACTGCACTAGTTCAGAACTTGCCCCCATCACTGCACTAGTTCAGAACTTGCCCCCATCACTGCACTAGTTCAGAACTTGCCCCCATCACTACACTAGTTCAGAACTTGCCCCCATCACTACACTAGTTCAGAACTTGCCCCATCACTGCACTAGTTCAGAACTTGCCCCCATCACTACACTAGTTCAGAACTTGCCCCCATCACTGCACTAGTTCAGAACTTGCCCCCATCACTGCACTAGTTTGTTTCCTTGACAGACTCACACACACTGAGGTCTCCACAGAGGAAACTCTGATCTGTGCTGTTTTTTGGCTCCTGACAGAATTCACCTCTAGAAACGACTTTAGCTTCAAATGTGCCTGAGTTGAGCTTTAAGTTTTCTGGATGCATTTGTGAACGATCATTTTTCATGACGAGTTCAGACGTGTTACAGGTTCATCACAGGACACAGGATTTTTTCTACAGTTTGTGGAACTTGAACCCAAACATCAGAAGTGAAGAAGATTTTTTTAAAGTTTATTTTTATGAGAACATTTTGGTAGTAATAATGTCAGACCGACAAAAATAAATAAAATGACAATAACAAGAATCATAAGTTGCAGATCTGTGACAAGCTTCATATTTTGAAGCTTTTTCATATTTTTAATAGAAAAGAAGTGTGAATTATCCGCATTTAGCAGATCATTCATTACCGCGGCGCACACGCATTTACCGCTAAAGGCTAACAGCGGGAGTTTACCGCTAAAGGCTAACAGCGGGAGTTTACCGCTAAAGGCTAACAGCGGGAGTTTACCGCTAAAGGCTAACAGCGGGAGTTTACCGCTAAAGGCTAACAGCGGAGTTTACCGCTAAAGGCTAACAGCGGAGTTTACCGCTAAACGCTAACAGCGGGAGTTTACCGCTAAAGGCTAACAGCGTGAGTTTACCGCTAAAGGCTAACAGCGGGAGTTTACCGCTAAAGGCTTACAGCGGGAGTTTACCGCTAAAGGCTAACAGCGGGAGTTTACCGCTAAAGGCTAACAGCGGGAGTTTACCGCTAAAGGCTAACAGCGGAAGTTTACTTACAGAACTTTCTTTACAGGCCAGAATATGGTACAAAAACACCATTAGGCCGAGCGACTCTTTAAATATGACGTAAAGAGGCAGAAGAACAGGAAATGTCGCCTAAACAAACCCGACTGAAAATCCAATAGAGCCAAACCGAAGTTTTACAAACACCTGAAGATTTACAGGGAATTTTTACGTCATAAATACACTCAACAAAAATATAAACGCAACACTTTTGTTTTTGCTCCCATTTGTCATGAGATGGACTCAAAGATCTAAAATTCATTCCAGATACACAATATTACCATTTCTCTCAAACATTGTTCACAAATCTGTCTAAATGTGTGATAGTGGCACTTTTGCTTTGCTGAGATAATCCATCCCACCTCACAGGTGCCACATCAAGATGCTCATCAGACACCATGATTAGTGCACAGGTGAACCTTAGACTGTCCACAATAAAAGGCCACCCTGAAATGTGCAGTTGTTGCTTTATTGGGGGTCTGGGGACTCAGAACCAGTCAGTATCTGGTGTGACCACCATTTGCCTCATGCAGTGCAACACATCTTCTTCGCATAGAGTTTATCAGATTGTCAGTTGTGGCCTGTGGAATGTTGGTCCACTCCTCTTCAATGGCTGTGCGAAGTTGCTGGATATTAGTGGGAACTGGTACGCGCTGTCGTATACGCCGGTCAAGCACATCCCAAACATGCTCAATGGGTGACATGTCCGGTGAGTATGCCGGCCATGCAAGAACTGGGACATTTTCAGCTTCCAAGAATTGTGTCCAGATCCTTGCAACATGGGGCCGTGCATTATCTTGCTGAAACATGAGGTGATGTTCATGGATGTGTGGCACAACAATGGGCCTCAGGATCTCATCACGGTATCTCTGTGCATTCAAAATGCCATCAATAAAATGCACCTGTGTTCTTCGTCCATAACAGATGCCTGCCCATACCATAACCCCACCACCACCATGGGCCACTCCATCCACAACACTGACATCAGCAAAGCGCTCACCCACACGACGCCACACACGCTGTCTGCCATCTGCCCTGAACAATGTAAACCGAGATTCATCTGTGAAGAGAACACCTCTCCAACGTGCCAGACGCCATCGAATGTGGGCATTTGCCCACTCAAGTCTGTTACGGCGACGATGAGGACGACGAGCAGTTGAGCTTCCCTGAGACGGTTTCTGACAGTTTGTGCAGAAATTCTTTGGTTATGCAAACCAATTGTTTCAGCAGCTGTCTGAGTAGCTGGTCTCAGACGATCTTGGAGGTGAACCTGCTGGATGTGGAGGTCCTGGGCTGGTGTGGTTACACGTGGTCTGCGGTTGTGAGGCCGGTTGGATGTACTGCCATATTCTCTGAAACGCCTTTGGAGACGGCTTATGGTGGAGAAATGAACATTCAATGCCCGAGCAACAGATCTGGTTGACATTCCTGCTGTCAGCATGCCAACTGCACGCTCCCTCAATGCTTGCGCCATCTGTGGAATTTTGCTGTGAGACAAAACTGCACATTTCAGAGTGGCCTTTTATTGTGGGCAGTCTAAGGTTCACCTGTGCACTAATCATGGTGTCTGATGAGCATCTTGATGTGGCACCTGTGAGGTGGGATGGATTATCTCAGCAAAGCAAAAGTGCCACTATCACACATTTAGACAGATTTGTGAACAATGTTTGAGAGAAATGGTAATATTGTGTATCTGGAATGAATTTTAGATCTTTGAGTCCATCTCATGACAAATGGAGCAAAAACAAAAGTGTTGCGTTTATATTTTTGTTGAGTGTATATCGGCGATTATATCGGCAGCTCCAACTCAGATTTTATCGGCTTCATATCAGTCGCAACTAAATCCATATCGGTCGGGTCCTAATCGTCGATAAATCTCGTAACATTTCAGAAGTTTATGGTGAATGTTTGTTTCATTTCTGTAATTCGCTGAACAGGTTGCAGTGATTTGTGAAGAATGAGGAAAAAGTCACGGTCCATTTGCCAAAACTCGTCCGTGGCCTTTTGGTCGGAGCCGTTTGTGTGTCGCCTGAAGCTCCCGAGCGTCGCCAGAGGAAAAACACTTTAAACACTTCAGAATGTTCAGCACCAGGACCGGACTGAACCAGGACTAAACCAGGACTAAACACTTTAAACACTTCAGGATGTTCAGCACCAGGACCGGACTCCTCATTTTCCTTTGTCAAACACTTCGTCCAACAACAGCAAGTGAGGACCAGGACTAAACCAGGACTAAACCAGGACTAAACCAGGACTAAACCAGGACTGAACCAGGACTGAACCAGGACTGAACCAGGACTGAACCAGGACTAAACCAGGACTAAACCAGGACTAAACCAGGACTGAACCAGGACTGAACCAGGACTGAACCAGGACTAAACCAGGACTGAACCAGGACTAAACCAGGACTAAACCAGGACTGAACCAGGACTAAACCAGGACTAAACCAGGACTAAACCAGGACTGAACCAGGACTAAACCAGGACTAAACCAGGACTGAACCAGGACTAAACCAGGACTAAACCAGGACTGAACCAGGACTGAACCAGGACTAAACCAGGACTAAACCAGGACTGAACCAGGACTGAACCAGGACTGAACCAGGACTGAACCAGGACTAAACCAGGACTGAACCAGGACTGAACCAGGACTGAACCAGGACTGAACCAGGACTAAACCAGGACTAAACCAGGACTAAACCAGGACTGAACCAGGACTGAACCAGGACTGAACCAGGACTGAACCAGGACTGAACCAGGACTAAACCAGGACTAAACCAGGACTGAACCAGGACTGAACCAGGACTAAACCAGGACTAAACCAGGACTAAACCAGGACTAAACCAGGACTGAACCAGGACTAAACCAGGACTAAACCAGGACTAAACCAGGACTAAACCAGGCCTAAACCAGGCCTAAACCAGGACTGAACCAGGACTGAACCAGGACTAAACCAGGACTAAACCAGGACTGAACCAGGACTAAACCAGGACTAAACCAGGACTAAACCAGGACTAAACCAGGACTGAACCAGGACTGAACCAGGACTGAACCAGGACTAAACCAGGACTAAACCAGGATTAAACCAGGATTAAACCAGGACTAAACCATTACTGAACCAGGACTAAACTAGGAATGAACCTGAACTGAACCAGGACTGCACCAGGACTGCACCAGGATTAAATCAGGACTGCACCAGGATTAAACCAGGACTAAACCAGGACTGCACCAGGACTAAACCAGGATTAAACCAGGACTAAACCAGGACTGCACCAGGACTAAACCAGGACTGCACCAGGACGAAACCAGGACTGCACCAGGACTGCACCAGGACTGAACCAGGACTAAACCAGGACTGAACCAGGACTGAACCAGGACTGAAATAGGACTGAACCAGGACTAAACCAGGACTGAACCAGGACTAAACCAGGACTGAACCAGGACTAAACCAGGACTAAACCAGGACTGAACCAGGACTGAACCAGGATTGAACCAGGACTAAACCAGGACTGAACCAGGACTGAACCAGGACTGAACTAGGACTGAACCAGGACTAAATCAGGACTGAATCAGGACTGAATCAGGACTAAACCAGGACTAAACCAGGACTGAAATAGGACTGAACCAGGACTGAATTAGGACTGAACCAGGACTAAACCAGGACTAAACCAGGACTGAACCAGGACTGAACCAGGACTAAACCAGGACTAAACCAGGATTAAACCAGGACTAAACCAGGACTGAACCAGGACTGAACCAGGACTGAACCAGGACTAAACCAGGACTGAACCAGGACTGAACCAGGACTGAACCAGGACTGAACCAGGACTAAACCAGGACTGAACCAGGACTGAACCAGGACTAAACCAGGACTGAACCAGGACTAAACCAGGACTAAACCAGGACTAAACCAGGACTGAACCAGGACTAAACCAGGACTAAACCAGGACTGAACCAGGACTAAACCAGGACTAAACCAGGACTAAACCAGGACTGAACCAGGACTGAACCAGGACTGAACCAGGACTAAACCAGGACTGAACCAGGACTAAACCAGGACTAAACCAGGACTGAACCAGGACTAAACCAGGACTAAACCAGGACTAAACCAGGACTGAACCAGGACTAAACCAGGACTAAACCAGGACTGAACCAGGACTAAACCAGGACTAAACCAGGACTGAACCAGGACTGAACCAGGACTAAACCAGGACTAAACCAGGACTGAACCAGGACTGAACCAGGACTGAACCAGGACTGAACCAGGACTAAACCAGGACTGAACCAGGACTGAACCAGGACTGAACCAGGACTGAACCAGGACTAAACCAGGACTAAACCAGGACTAAACCAGGACTGAACCAGGACTGAACCAGGACTGAACCAGGACTGAACCAGGACTAAACCAGGACTAAACCAGGACTGAACCAGGACTGAACCAGGACTAAACCAGGACTAAACCAGGACTAAACCAGGACTAAACCAGGACTGAACCAGGACTAAACCAGGACTGAACCAGGACTAAACCAGGACTAAACCAGGCCTAAACCAGGCCTAAACCAGGACTGAACCAGGACTGAACCAGGACTAAACCAGGACTAAACCAGGACTGAACCAGGACTAAACCAGGACTAAACCAGGACTAAACCAGGACTAAACCAGGACTGAACCAGGACTGAACCAGGACTGAACCAGGACTAAACCAGGACTAAACCAGGATTAAACCAGGATTAAACCAGGACTAAACCAGGACTGAACCAGGACTGAACCAGGACTGAACCAGGAGTGAACCAGGACTGAACCAGGACTGAACCAGGACTAAACCAGGACTAAACCAGGATTAAACCAGGACTAAACCAGGACTGAACCAGGACTAAACCAGGACTAAACCAGGACTGAACCAGGACTGAACCAGGATTGAACCAGGACTAAACCAGGACTAAACCAGGACTGAACCAGGACTGAATTAGGACTAAACCAGGACTAAACCAGGACTGAACCAGGACTGAACCAGGACTGAATTAGGACTGAATTAAGACTAAACCAGGACTGAACCAGGACTAAACCAGGACTGAACCAGGACTAAACCAGGACTAAACCAGGACTGAACCAGGACTGAACCAGGATTGAACCAGGACTAAACCAGGACTGAACCAGGACTGAACCAGGACTGAAATAGGACTGAACCAGGACTAAACCAGGACTGAACCAGGACTGAACCAGGACTGAACCAGGACTGAACCAGGACTAAACCAGGACTAAACCAGGACTAAACCAGGACTGAACCAGGACTGAACCAGGACTGAACCAGGACTAAACCAGGACTAAACCAGGACTGAACCAGGACTGAACCAGGACTAAACCAGGACTAAACCAGGACTAAACCAGGACTGAACCAGGACTGAACCAGGACTGAACCAGGACTAAACCAGGACTAAACCAGGACTAAACCAGGACTAAACCAGGACTGAACCAGGACTGAACCAGGACTGAACCAGGACTAAACCAGGACTAAACCAGGACTAAACCAGGACTGAACCAGGACTGAACCAGGACTGAACCAGGTCTAAACCAGGACTAAACCAGGACTAAACCAGGACTGAACCAGGACTGAACCAGGACTGAACCAGGACTGAGCCAGGACTGAACCAGGTCTAAACTAGGATTGAACCAGGACTGGACCAGGACTGAACCAGGACTACACCAGGACTTAAACAGGACTAAACCAGGACTGAACCAGGACTGAACCAGGACTAAACCAGGACTAAACCAGGACTAAACCAGGACTGAACCAGGACTGAACCAGGACTGAACCAGGACTAAACCAGGACTAAACCAGGACTAAACCAGGACTGAACCAGGACTGAACCAGGACTGAACCAGGTCTAAACCAGGACTGAACCAGGTCTAAACCAGGACTGAACCAGGACTGAACCAGGACTGAACCAGGACTAAACCAGGACTAAACCAGGACTAAACCAGGACTGAACCAGGACTAAACCAGGACTGAACCAGGACTGAACCAGGACTGAACCAGGACTAAACCAGGACTGAACCAGGACTAAACCAGGACTTACCCAGGTCTGAACCAGGACTAAACCAGGACTAAACCAGGACTAAACCAGGACTGAACCAGGACTGAACCAGGACTGAACCAGGACTGAACCAGGACTAAACCAGGACTAAACCAGGACTAAACCAGGACTAAACCAGGACTGAACCAGGACTAAACCAGGACTGAACCAGGACTAAACCAGGACTAAACCAGGACTAAACCAGGACTAAACCAGGACTGAACCAGGACTGAACCAGGACTGAACCAGGACTAAACCAGGACTAAACCAGGATTAAACCAGGATTAAACCAGGACTAAACCAGGACAAAACCAGGACTGAACCAGGAATGAACCAGGATTGAACCAGGACTAATCCAGGACTGAACCAGGACTAAACCAGGACTAAACCAGGATTAAACCAGGACTAAACCAGGACTGAACCAGGACTAAACCAGGACTAAACCAGGACTAAACCAGGACTGAACCAGGACTAAACCAGGACTAAACCAGGACTAAACCAGGACTGAACCAGGACTGAAAAAGGACTGAACCAGGACTGAACCAGGACTGAACCAGGACTGAACCAGGAGTGAAATAGGACTGAACCAGGACTGAACCAGGACTAAACCAGGACTAAACCAGGACTGAACCAGGACTAAACCAGGACTAAACCAGGACTGAACCAGGACTGAACCAGGATTGAACCAGGACTAAACCAGGACTGAACCAGGACTGAACCAGGACTAAACCAGGACTAAACCAGGATTAAACCAGGACTAAACCAGGACTAAACCAGGACTGAACCAGGACTGAACCAGGACTGAACCAGGACTGAACCAGGACTGAACCAGGACTGAACCAGGACTAAACCAGGACTGAACCAGGACTGAACCAGGACTGAACCAGGACTGAACCAGGACTAAACCAGGACTGAACCAGGACTAAACCAGGACTGAACCAGGACTGAACCAGGACTGAACCAGGACTAAACCAGGACTGAACCAGGACTGAACCAGGACTGAACCAGGACTAAACCAGGACTAAACCAGGACTAAACCAGGATTAAACCAGGACTAAACCAGGACTGAACCAGGACTGAACCAGGACTGAACCAGGACTGAACCAGGACTGAACCAGGACTAAACCAGGACTGAACCAGGACTGAACCAGGACTGAACCAGGACTGAACCAGGACTAAACCAGGATTAAACCAGGACTGAACCAGGACTGAACCAGGACTGAACCAGGACTAAACCAGGACTAAACCAGGACTAAACCAGGACTGAACCAGGACTGAACCAGGACTGAACCAGGACTAAACCAGGATTAAACCAGGACTGAACCAGGACTGAACCAGGACTAAACCAGGACTAAACCAGGACTAAACCAGGACTGAACCAGGACTGAACCAGGACTGAACCAGGACTAAACCAGGACTAAACCAGGACTAAACCAGGACTGAACCAGGACTGAACCAGGACTGAACCAGGACTAAACCAGGACTAAACCAGGACTAAACCAGGACTGAACCAGGACTGAACCAGGACTGAACCAGGTCTAAACCAGGACTAAACCAGGACTAAACCAGGACTGAACCAGGACTGAACCAGGACTGAACCAGGTCTAAACCAGGACTGAACCAGGACTAAACCAGGACTGAACCAGGACTGAACCAGGACTGAACCAGGTCTAAACCAGGACTAAACCAGGATTAAACCAGGACTGAACCAGGACTGAACCAGGACTAAACCAGGACTAAACCAGGACTAAACCAGGACTGAACCAGGACTGAACCAGGACTGAACCAGGACTAAACCAGGACTAAACCAGGACTAAACCAGGACTGAACCAGGACTGAACCAGGACTGAACCAGGTCTAAACCAGGACTGAACCAGGTCTAAACCAGGACTGAACCAGGACTGAACCAGGACTGAACCAGGACTAAACCAGGACTAAACCAGGACTAAACCAGGACTGAACCAGGACTAAACCAGGACTGAACCAGGACTGAACCAGGACTGAACCAGGACTAAACCAGGACTGAACCAGGACTAAACAAGGACTTACCCAGGTCTGAACCAGGACTAAACCAGGACTAAACCAGGACTAAATCAGGACTGAACCCGGACTAAACCAGGACTGAACCAGGACTAAATCAAGACTGAACCAGGACTAAACCAGGACTAAACCAGTACTGAACCAGGACTAAACCGGGACTAAACAAGAACTCAACCAGGACTGAACCAGGACTGAACCAGGACTAAACCAGGACTAAACCAGGACTAAACCAGGACTAAACCAGGACTGAACCAGGACTGAACCAGGACTGAACCAGGTCTAAACCAGGACTGAACCAGGACTAAACCAGGACTGAACCAGGACTAAACCAGGTCTAAACCAGGACTAAACCAGGTCTAAACCAGGACTGAACCAGGACTGAACCAGGACTGAACCAGGTCTAAACCAGGACTGAACCAGGACTAAACCAGGACTGAACCAGGACTGGACCAGGACTGAACCAGGACTAGACCAGGACTACACCAGGACTACACCAGGACTAAACCAGGACCGAATCAGGACTGAACCAGGACCAAACCAGAACTAAACCAGGACTAAACCAGGACTGAACCAGGACTAAACCAGGACTAAACCAGGACTAAACCAGGACTGAACCAGGACTGAACCAGGACTGAACCAGGTCTAAACCAGGACTGAACCAGGTCTAAACCAGGACTGAACCAGGACTGAACCAGGACTGAACCAGGACTAAACCAGGACTAAACCAGGACTAAACCAGGACTGAACCAGGACTAAACCAGGACTGAACCAGGACTGAACCAGGACTGAACCAGGACTAAACCAGGACTGAACCAGGACTAAACCGGGAATTAACCAGATCTAAACCAGGACTAAACCAGGACTAAACCAGGTATAAACCAGGACTAAACCAGGACTTAACCAGGACTAAACCAGGACTTAACCAGGACTGAACCAGGACTAAACCAGGACTAAACCAGGACTGGACCAGGACTAAACCAGGACTGAACCAGGACTGAACCAGGACTGAACCAGGACTAAACCAGGACTAAACCAGGACTAAACCAGGACTAAACCAGGACTGAACCAGGACTAAACCAGGTCTAAACAAGGACTGAACCAGGACTAAACCCGGACTGAACCAGGACTAAACCAGGACTAAAGAAAAACTAAACCAGGACTAAACCAGGTCTAAACCAGGACTGAACCAGGACTAAACCAGGACTGAACCAGGACTAAACCAGGGATAAACCAGGACGAAACCAGGACTAAACCAGCGATAAACCAGGACTGAACCAGGACTGAACCAGGACTGAACCAGGACTAAACCAGGACTAAACCAGGACTAAACCAGGACTGAACCAGGACTGAACCAGGACTGAACCAGGACTGAACCAGGACTAAACCAGGACTAAACCAGGACTGAACCAGGACTAAACCAGTACTGAACCAGGACTAAACCAGGACTAAACCAGGACTAAACCAGGACTAAACCAGGACTAAACCAGGACTGAACCAGGACTAAACCAGGACTAAACCAGGTCTAAACCAGGACTAAACCAGGTCTAAACCAGGACTGAACCAGGACTAAACCAGGACTGAACCAGGACTAAACCAGGGCTAAACCAGGACGAAACCAGGACTAAACCAGGGATAAACCAGGACTGAACCAGGACTGAACCAGGACTGAACCAGGACTAAACCAGGACTAAACCAGGACTAAACCAGGACTGAACCAGGACTAAACCAGGACTGAACCAGGACTGAACCAGGACTGAACCAGGACTAAACCAGGACTAAACCAGGACTGAACCAGGACTAAACCAGGACTGAACTAGGACTGAACCAGGACTGAACCAGGACTAAACCAGGACTGAACCAGGACTGAACCAGGTCTAAACCAGGACTAAATCAGGGATAAACCAGGACTAAACCAGGGATAAACCAGGACTAAACCAGGACTGAACCAGGACTAAACCAGGACTAAATCAGGACTGAACCAGGACTAAACCAGGACTAAACCAGGACTAAACCAGGGATAAACCAGGACTAAACCAGGACTGAACCATGACTAAACCAGGACTGAACCAGGTCTAAACCAGGACTAAACCAGGACTCAACCAGGACTAAACCAGGACAAAACCAGGACTGAACCAGGACTGAACCAGGACTAAACCAGGACTGAACCAGGCCTGAACCAGGACTCAACCAGGACTGAACCAGGAATAAACCAGGACTAAACCAGGACTGAACCAGGACTAAACCAGGTCTAAACCAGGGATAAACCAAAGATAAACCAGGACTAAACCAGGTCTGAACCAGGACTAAATCAGGACTGAACCAGGACTAAACCAGGACTAAACCAGGACTGAACCAGGACTGAACCAGGACTAAACCAGGACTGAAGCAGGACTATACCGGGGGTAAACGAGGACTTAACCAGGAGTGTACCAGGACTAAACCAGGTCTAAACCAGGGATAAACCAGGGATAAACCAGGACTAAACCAGGGATAAACCAGGACTAAACCAGGGATAAACCAGGACTAAACCAGGACTGAACCAGGACTAAACCAGGTCTAAACCAGGGATAAACCAGGGATAAACCAGGGATAAACCAGGACTAAACCAGGACTGAACCAGGACTAAACCAGGGATAAACCAGGTCTAAACCAGGACTGAACCAGGACTAAACCAGGACTGAACCAGGTCTAAACCAGATCTAAACCAGGACTGAACCAGGACTTAACCAGGACTAAACCAGGACTGAACCAGGACTAAACCAGGACTGAACCAGGACTAAACCAGAGATAAACCAGGACTAAACCAGGGATAAACCAGGACTGAACCAGGACCGAACCAGGACTAAACCAGGACTGAACCAGGACTAAACCAAGACTAAACCAGGACTAAACCAGAACTGAACCTAGACTGAACCAGGTCTAAACCAGTACTAAACCAGGACTAAACCAGGACTTAACCAGGACTGAACCAGGACTAAACCAGGACTAAACCAGGACTGAACCAGGACTGAACCAGGACTAAACCAGGGATAAACCAGGACTAAACCAGGAATAAACCAGGACTAAACCAGGGATAAACCAGGGATAAACCAGGGATAAACCAGGAAAAAAACCAGGGATAAACCAGGGATAAACCAGGACTGAACCAGGACTGAACCAGGACTAAACCAGGACTAAACCAGGGATAAACCAGAACTGAACCAGGACTGAACCAGGGATAAACCAGGACTAAACCAGGGATAAACCAGGACTGACCCAGGACTAAACCAGGGATAAACCAGGGATAAATCAGGGATAAACCAGGACTAAACCAGGGATAAACCAGAACTGAACCAGGACTGAACCAGGACTAAACCAGGACTAAACCAGGACTAAACCAGGGATAAACCAGGACTGAACCAGGACTGAACCAGGGATAAACCAGGACTAAACCAGGGATAAACCAGGACTGACCCAGGACTAAACCAGGGATAAACCAGGACTAAACCAGGGATAAACCAGGGATAAACCAGGACTGAACCAGGACTAAACCAGGGATAAACCAGGACTAAACCAGGGATAAACCAGGGATAAACCAGGAATAAACCAGGACTAAACCAGGGATAAACCAGAACTAAACCAGGAATAAACCAGGACTAAACCAGGGATAAATCAGGGATAAACCAGGGATAAACCAGGACTAAACCAGGGATAAACCAGAACTAAACCAGGAATAAACCAGGACTAAACCAGGGATAAATCAGGGATAAATCAGGGATAAACCAGGACTAAACCAGGGATAAACCAGAACTGAACCAGGACTGAACCAGGGATAAACCAGGACTAAACCAGGGATAAACCAGGACTGACCCAGGACTAAACCAGGGATAAACCAGGACTAAACCAGGGATAAACCAGGGATAAACCAGGACTGAACCAGGACTAAACCAGGGATAAACCAGGACTAAACCAGGGATAAACCAGAAATAAACCAGAAATAAACCAGGACTAAACCAGGGTTAAACCAGAACTAAACCAGGAATAAACCAGGACTAAACCAGGGATAAACCAGGGATAAACCAGGGATAAACCAGGACAAAACCAGGACTAAACCAGGACTGAACCAGGACTAAACCAGGAATAAACCAGGGATAAACCAGGGATAAACCAGGACTGAACCAGGACTAAACCAGGGATAAACCAGGACTAAACCAGGGATAAACCAGGGATAAACCAGGAATAAACCAGGACTAAACCAGGGATAAACCAGAACTAAACCAGGAATAAACCAGGACTAAACCAGGGATAAATCAGGGATAAACCAGGGATAAACCAGGACAAAATCAGGACTAAACCAGGACTGAACCAGGACTAAACCAGGGATAAACCAGGACTAAACCAGGACTAAACCAGGGATAAACCAGGACAAAACCAGGACTGAACCAGGACTAAACCAGGACTAAACCAGGGATAAACCAGGACTGAACCAGGACTAAACCAGGGATAAACCAGGGATAAACCAGGACTGAAACTGGACTAAACGAAGACTAAACCAGGACTAAACCAGGACTAAAACAGGACTAAACCAGGATTAAACCAGGACTAAACCAGGACAGAACCAGGACTGAACCAGGACTAAACCAGGACTGAACCAGGACTGAACCAGGACTGAACCAGGACTAAACCAGGACTAAACCAGGACTGAACCAGGACTAAACCAGGACTAAACCAGGACTAAACCAGGACTGAACCAGGACTAAACCAGGACTAAACCAGGACTAAACCAGGACTGAACCAGGACTAAACCAGGACTAAACCAGGACTAAACCAGGACTAAACCAGGCCTAAACCAGATCTGAACCAGGACTGAACCAGGACTGAACTAGGACTAAACCAGGACTAAACCAGGACTGAACCAGGACTAAACCAGGACTAAACCAGGACTAAACCAGGACTAAACCAGGACTGAACCAGGACTGAACCAGGACTGAACCAGGACTAAACCAGGACTAAACCAGGACTAAACCAGGACTAAACCAGGATTAAACCAGGACTAAACCAGGACTAAACCAGGACTAAACCAGGACTAAACCAGGACTGAACAAGGACTGAACAAGGACTGAACAAGGACTGAAGCAGGACTAAACGAGGACTAAACCAGGTCTAAACCAGGTCTAAACCAGGTCTGAACCAGGACTAAACCAGGACTGAACCAGGACTGAACCAGGATTGAACCAGGACTAAACAAGGACTAAACAAGGACTGAACCAGGACTAAACCAGGACTAAACCAGGACTAAACCAGGACTAAACCAGGACTAAACCAGGACTGAACCAGGACTAAACCAGGACTAAACCAGGACTGAACCAGGACTGAACCAGGACTAAACCAGGACTAAACCAGGACTAAACCAGGACTGAACCAGGACTAAACCAGGACTAAACCAGGACTGAACCAGGACTAAACCAGGACTAAACCAGGACTGAACCAGGACTAAACCAGGACTAAACCAGGACTAAACCAGGACTGAACCAGGACTAAACCAGGACTGAACCAGGACTGAACCAGGACTGAACCAGGACTGAACCAGGACTGAACCAGGACTAAACCAGGACTGAACCAGGACTGAACCAGGACTGAACCAGGACTGAACCAGGACTAAACCAGGACTAAACCAGGACTAAACCAGGACTGAACCAGGACTGAACCAGGACTGAACCAGGACTAAACCAGGACTGAACCAGGACTAAACCAGGACTAAACCAGGACTGAACCAGGACTGAACCAGGACTAAACCAGGACTAAACCAGGACTAAACCAGGACTAAACCAGGACTGAACCAGGACTAAACCAGGACTAAACCAGGACTAAACCAGGACTAAACCAGGCCTAAACCAGGCCTAAACCAGGACTGAACCAGGACTGAACCAGGACTAAACCAGGACTAAACCAGGACTGAACCAGGACTAAACCAGGACTAAACCAGGACTAAACCAGGACTAAACCAGGACTGAACCAGGACTGAACCAGGACTGAACCAGGACTAAACCAGGACTAAACTAGGACTAAACCAGGATTAAACCAGGATTAAACCAGGACTAAACCAGGACTGAACGAGGACTAAACCAGGACTGAACCAGGACTGAACCAGGACTAAACCAGGACTAAACCAGGACTAAACCAGGACTAAACCAGGACTAAACCAGGACTAAACCAGGACTTAACCAGGACTTAACCAGGACTAAACCAGGACTGAACCAGGACTGAACCAGGACTGAACCAGGACTAAACCAGGACTAAACCAGGACTGAACCAGGACTGAAATGGGTCTGAACCAGGACTAAACCAGGACTGAACCAGGACTAAACCAGGACTGAACCAGGACTAAACCAGGACTAAACCAGGACTGAACCAGGACTGAACCAGGATTGAACCAGGACTAAATCAGGACTAAAGCAGGACTGAAGCAGGACTGAACCAGGACTGAACCAGAACTAAACCAGGACTGAACCAGGACTGAACCAGGACTGAACCAGGACTAAACCAGGACTAAACCAGGACTGAACCAGGACTGAACCAGGACTGAACCAGGACTGAACCAGGACTAAACCAGGACTAAACCAGGACTGAACCAGGACTGAAACAGGACTGAACCAGGACTAAGCCAGGACTGAACCAGGACTGAACCAGGACTGAACCAGGACTAAACCAGGACTGAACCAGGACTAAACCAGGACTAAACCAGGACTAAACCAGGACTGAACCAGGACTGAACCAGGACTGAACCAGGACTAAACCAGGACTAAACCAGGACTGAACCGGGACTGAACCGGGACTGGACCAGGACTGAATCAGGACTGAATCAGGACTGAATCAGGACCGTATCAGGACTGAACCAGGACTAAACCAGGATTAAACCAGGACTGAACCGGGACTGGACCAGGACTGAACCAGGACTAAACCAGGACTGAACCAGGACTGAACCAGAACTGAACTAGGACTGTATCAGGACTGAACCAGGACTAAACCAGGACTAAACCAGGACTGAACCAGGACTGAACCAGGACTGAACCAGTACTGAACCAGGACTAAACCAGGACTAAACCAGGACTAAACCAGGACTAAACCAGGACTGAACCAGGACTGAACCAGGACTGAACCAGGACTAAACCAGGACTAAACCAGGACTAAACCAGGACTGAACCAGGACTGAACCAGGACTGAACCAGGACTAAACCAGGACTAAACCAGGACTAAACCAGGACTGAACCAGGACTGAACCAGGACTGAACCAGGTCTAAACCAGGACTAAACCAGGACTAAACCAGGACTGAACCAGGACTGAACCAGGACTGAACCAGGTCTAAACCAGGACTGAACCAGGACTAAACCAGGACTGAACCAGGACTGAACCAGGACTAAACCAGGACTAAACCAGGACTAAACCAGGATTAACCCAGGACTGAACCAGGACTGAACCAGGACTAAACCAGGACTAAACCAGGACTAAACCAGGACTGAACCAGGACTGAACCAGGACTGAACCAGGACTAAACCAGGACTAAACCAGGACTAAACCAGGACTGAACCAGGACTGAACCAGGACTGAACCAGGTCTAAACCAGGACTGAACCAGGTCTAAACCAGGACTGAACCAGGACTGAACCAGGACTGAACCAGGACTAAACCAGGACTAAACCAGGACTAAACCAGGACTGAACCAGGACTAAACCAGGACTGAACCAGGACTGAACCAGGACTGAACCAGGACTAAACCAGGACTGAACCAGGACTAAACCAGGACTGACCCAGGTCTGAACCAGGACTAAACCAGGACTAAACCAGGGATAAACCAGGGCTAAACCAGGACTGAACCAGGACTAAATCAGGACTAACCCAGGACTGAACCAGGACTCAACCAGGACTTAACCAGGACTGAACCAGGACTAAACCAGGACTAAACCAGGACTTAACCAGGACTGAACCAGGACTTAACCAGGACTGAACCAGGACTGAACCAGGACTAAACCAGGACTAAACCAGGACTAAACCAGGACTGAACCAGGACTGAACCAGGACTGAACCAGGACTAAACCAGGACTAAACCAGGACTAAACCAGGACTAAACCAGGACTGAACCAGGACTAAACCAGGACTGAACCAGGACTAAACCAGGACTGAACCAGGACTAAACCAGTACTGAACCAGGACTAAACCAGGACTAAACCAGGACTAAACCAGGACTAAACCAGGTCTGAACCAGGACTCAACCAGGACTAAACCAGGACTGAACCAGGACTAAACCAGGGATAAACCAGGACGAAACCAGGACTAAACCAGGGATAAACCAGGACTGAACCAGGACTTAACCAGGACTGAACCAGGACTAAACCAGGACTAAACCAGGACTAAACCAGGACTGAACCAGGACTAAACCAGGACTGAACCAGGACTGAACCAGGACTGAACCAGGACTAAACCAGGACTAAACCAGGTCTGAACCAGGACTAAACCAGGACTGAACCAGGACTGAACCAGGACTGAACCAGGACTAAACCAGGACTGAACCAGGACTAAACCAGGTCTGAACCAGGACTGAATCAGGGATAAACCAGGACTAAACCAGGACTAAACCAGGGATAAACCAGGACTAAACCAGGACTGAACCAGGACTGAACCAGGACTAAAACAGGACTAAACAATGACTAAACCAGGACTCAACAAACACTGAACCAGGACAAAATCAGGACTAAAACAGGACTGAACCAGGACTAAACCAGGACTGAACCAGGACTAAAGCAGTACTAAAGCAGGACTGAACCAAGACTAAACCAGGACTGAACCAGGATTAAATCAGAACTAAACCAGGACTAAACCAGGACTGAACCAGGACTGAACCAGGACTAAATCAGGACTAAACCAGGACTGAACCAGGACTAAACCAGGACTGAACCAGGACTGAACCAGGACTGAACCAGGACTAAACCAGGACTAAACCAGGACTGAACCAGGACTGAACCAGGACTGAACCAGGACTGAACCAGGACTAAACCAGGACTAAACCAGGACTGAACCAGGACTGAATTAGGACTGAACCAGGACTAAACCAGGACTGAACCAGGACTGAACCAGGACTGAACCAGGACTAAACCAGGACTAAACCAGGACTGAACCAGGACTGAACCAGGACTAAACCAGGACTAAACCAGGACTGAACCAGGACTGAACCAGGACTAAACCAGGATTAAACCAGGACTAAACCAGGACTGAACCAGGACTGAACCAGGACTGAACCAGGACTAAACCAGGACTGAACCAGGACTGAACCAGGACTGAACCAGGACTGAACCAGGACTAAACCAGGACTGAACCAGGACTGAACCAGGACTGAACCAGGACTGAACCAGGACTAAACCAGGATTAAACCAGGACTGAACCAGGACTGAACCAGGACTGAACCAGGACTAAACCAGGACTAAACCAGGACTAAACCAGGACTGAACCAGGACTGAACCAGGACTGAACCAGGACTGAACCAGGACTAAACCAGGATTAAACCAGGACTGAACCAGGACTGAACCAGGACTAAACCAGGACTAAACCAGGACTAAACCAGGACTAAACCAGGACTGAACCAGGACTGAACCAGGACTGAACCAGGACTAAACCAGGACTAAACCAGGACTAAACCAGGACTAAACCAGGACTGAACCAGGAGTGAACCAGGACTAAACCAGGACTAAACCAGGACTAAACCAGGACTGAACCAGGACTGAACCAGGACTGAACCAGGTCTAAACCAGGACTAAACCAGGACTAAACCAGGACTGAACCAGGACTGAACCAGGACTGAACCAGGTCTAAACCAGGACTGAACCAGGACTAAACCAGGACTGAACCAGGACTGAACCAGGACTGAACCAGGACTAAACCAGGACTAAACCAGGATTAAACCAGGACTGAACCAGGACTGAACCAGGACTAAACCAGGACTAAACCAGGACTAAACCAGGACTGAACCAGGACTGAACCAGGACTGAACCAGGACTAAACCAGGACTAAACCAGGACTAAACCAGGACTGAACCAGGACTGAACCAGGTCTAAACCAGGACTGAACCAGGTCTAAACCAGGACTGAACCAGGACTGAACCAGGACTGAACCAGGACTAAACCAGGACTAAACCAGGATTAAACCAGGACTGAACCAGGACTGAACCAGGACTAAACCAGGACTAAACCAGGACTAAACCAGGACTGAACCAGGACTGAACCAGGACTGAACCAGGACTAAACCAGGACTAAACCAGGACTAAACCAGGACTGAACCAGGACTGAACCAGGACTGAACCAGGTCTAAACCAGGACTGAACCAGGACTAAACCAGGACTGAACCAGGACTGAACCAGGACTGAACCAGGACTAAACCAGGACTGAACCAGGACTAAACCAGGACTTACCCAGGTCTGAACCAGGACTAAACCAGGACTAAACCAGGGATAAACCAGGACTAAACCAGGACTGAACCAGGACTAAACCAGGACTAAATCAGGACTGAACCAGGACTAAACCAGGACTAAATCAGGACTGGACCAGGACTAAACCAGGATTTAACCAGGACTGAACCAGGAGTGAACCAGGACTGAACCAGGACTGAACCAGGACTAAACCAGGACTAAACCAGGATTGAACAAGGACTAAACCAGGACTGAACCAGGACTGAACCGGGACTAAACCAGGACTGAACCAGGACTAAACCAGGACTGAACCAGGACTGAACCAGGATTGAATCAGGTCTAAACCAGGACTGAACCAGGACTTAACAAGGTCTGAACCAGGTCTAAACCAGGTCTGAACCAGGATTGAATCAGGTCTAAACCAAGTCTAAACCAGGACAAAACCAGGTCTAAACCAGGACTGAACCAGGACTAAACCAGGGATAAACCAGGACGAAACCAGGACTAAACCAGGGATAAACCAGGACTGAACCAGGACTGAACCAGGACTGAACCAGGACTAAACCAGGACTAAACCAGGACTAAACCAGGACTGAACCAGGACTAAACCAGGACTGAACCAGGACTGAACCAGGACTGAACCAGGACTAAACCAGGACTAAACCAGGACTGAACCAGGACTAAACCAGGACTGAACCAGGACTGAACCAGGACTGAACCAGGACTAAACCAGGACTGAACCAGGACTAAACCAGGTCTGAACCAGGACTAAACAGGATTAAACCAAAACTAAACCAGGACTAAACCAGGAATTAACCAGGACTAAACCAGGACTGAACCAGGACTGAACCAGGACTAAATCAGGACTGAACCAGGACTAAACCAGGACTAAACCAGGACTAAACCAGGGATAAACCAGGACTAAACCAGGACTGAACCATGACTAAACCAGGACTGAAGCAGGTCTAAACCAGGACTAAACCAGGACTCAACCAGGACTAAACCAGGACTAAACCAGGACTGAACCAGGACTGAACCAGGACTAAACTAGGACTGAACCAGGACTGAACCAGGACTAAACCAGGACTGAACCAGGAATAAACCAGGACTAAACCAGGACTGAACCAGGACTAAACCAGGACTGAACCAGGGATAAACCAAAGATAAACCAGGGCTAAACCAGGACTGAACCAGGACTAAACCAGGACTGAACCAGGACTGAACCAGGACTAAACCAGGACTGAACCAGGACAGAACCAGGACTAAACACAGGACTGAACCAGGACTAAACCAGGGATAAACCAGGACTAAACCAGGACTGAACCAGGACTAAACCAGGTCTAAACCAGGGATAAACCAGGGATAAACCAGGACTAAACCAGGGATAAACCAGGACTAAACCAGGGATAAACCAGGACTAAACCAGGACTGAACCAGGACTAAACCAGGTCTAAACCAGGGATAAACCAGGGATAAACCAGGGATAAACCAGGACTAAACCAGGACTGAACCAGGACTAAACCAGGACTAAACCAGGGATAAACCAGGACTAAACCAGGACTGAACCAGGACTTAACCAGGACTGAACCAGGTCTAAACCAGATCTAAACCAGGACTGAACCAGGTCTAAACCAGGTCTAAACCAGGACTAAACCAGGACTAAACCAGGACTAAACCAGGACTAAACCAGATCTGAACCAGGACTGAACCAGGACTGAACCAGGATTAAACCAGGATTAAACCAGGTCTAAACCAGGACTAAACCAGGTCTAAACCAGGTCTAAACCAGGACTAAACCAGGACTGAACCAGGACTGAACCAGGACTAAACCAGGACTGAACCAGGACTAACCCAGGACTGAAGCAGGACTGAACCAGGACTAAACCAGGACTGAACCAGGACTAAACCAGGGATAAACCAGGACTAAACCAGGACTAAACCGGGGATAAACCAGGACTAAAACAGGACTAAACCAGGATTAAACCAGGACTGAACCAGGACTGAACCAGGACTAAACCAGGACTAACCCAGGACTGAACCAGGACTAAACCAGGACTGAACCAGGACTAAACCAGAGATAAACCAGGACTAAACCAGGGATAAACCAGGACTGAACCAGGACCGAACCAGGACTAAACCAGGACTGAACCAGGACTAAACCAAGACTAAACCAGGACTAAACCAGAACTGAACCAGGACTAAACCAGGGATAAACCAGCACTAAACCAGGACTAAACCAAGACTAAACCAAGACTAAACCAGGACTAAGACAGGACTAAACCAAGACTAAACCAGGGATAAACCAGGACTAAACCAGGGATAAACCAGGACTAAACCAGGGATAAACCAGGATTAAACCAGGGATAAACCAGGGATAAACCAGGAAAAAACCAGGGATAAACCAGGGATAAACCAGGACTGAACCAGGACTGAACCAGGACTAAACCAGGACTAAACCAGGGATAAACCAGAACTGAACCAGGACTGAACCAGGGATAAACCAGGACTAAACCAGGGATAAACCAGGACTGACCCAGGACTAAACCAGGGATAAACCAGGACTAAACCAGGGATAAATCACGGATAAACCAGGACTAAACCAGGGATAAACCAGAACTGAACCAGGACTGAACCAGGACTAAACCAGGACTAAACCAGGGATAAACCAGGACTGAACCAGGACTGAACCAGGGATAAACCAGGACTAAACCAGGGATAAACCAGGACTGACCCAGGACTAAACCAGGGATAAACCAGGACTAAACCAGGGATAAACCAGGGATAAACCAGGACTGAACCAGGACTAAACCAGGGATAAACCAGGACTAAACCAGGGATAAACCAGGGATAAACCAGGAATGAACCAGGACTAAACCAGGGATAAACCAGAACTAAACCAGGAATAAACCAGGACTAAACCAGGGATAAATCAGGGATAAACCAGGGATAAACCAGGACTAAACCAGGGATAAACCAGAACTAAACCAGGAATAAACCAGGACTAAACCAGGGATAAATCAGGGATAAATCAGGGATAAACCAGGACTAAACCAGGGATAAACCAGAACTGAACCAGGACTGAACCAGGGATAAACCAGGACTAAACCAGGGATAAACCAGGACTGACCCAGGACTAAACCAGGGATAAACCAGGACTAAACCAGGGATAAACCAGGGATAAACCAGGACTGAACCAGGACTAAACCAGGGATAAACCAGGACTAAACCAGGGATAAACCAGGGATAAACCAGAAATAAACCAGGACTAAACCAGGGTTAAACCAGAACTAAACCAGGAATAAACCAGGACTAAACCAGGGATAAACCAGGGATAAACCAGGGATAAACCAAGACAAAACCAGGACTAAACCAGGACTGAACCAGGACTAAACCAGGACTAAACCAGGGATAAATCAGGGATAAACCAGGACTAAACCAGGAATAAACCAGGGATAAACCAGGGATAAACCAGGACTGAACCAGGACTAAACCAGGGATAAACCAGGACTAAACCAGGGATAAACCAGGGATAAACCAGGAATAAACCAGGACTAAACCAGGGATAAACCAGAACTAAACCAGGAATAAACCAGGACTAAACCAGGGATAAATCAGGGATAAACCAGGGATAAACCAGGACAAAATCAGGACTAAACCAGGACTGAACCAGGACTAAACCAGGACTAAACCAGGGATAAACCAGGACTGAACCAGGACTAAACCAGGGATAAACCAGGGATAAACCAGGACTGAAACTGGACTAAACGAAGACTAAACCAGGACTAAACCAGGACTAAACCAGGACTAAACCAGGACTTAACCAGGACTGAACCAGGACTGAACCAGGACTAAACCAGGACTAAACCAGGACTAAACCAGGACTGAACCAGGAATGAACCTGGACTAAACCAGGACTAAACCAGGACTGAACCAAAACTAAACCAGGACTAAACCAGGACTGAACCAGGACTAAATCAGGACTAAACCAGGTCTAAACCAGGACTGAACCAGGACTAAACCAGGATTAGACCAAGACTGAACCAGGACTAAATCAAGATTAAACCAAGACTGAACCAGGACTAAACCAGGACCAAACCAGGATTAGACCAAGACTGTACCAGGACTAAACCAGGACTAAACCAGGACTAAACCAGGACTGAACCAGGACTAAACCAGGACTGAACCAGGACTGAACCAGGACTGAACCAGGACCGAACCAGGACTAAACCAGGACTGAACCAGGACTAAACCAGGACTAAACCAGGACTGAACCAGGACTAAACCAGGACTAAACCAGGACTAAACCAGGACTGAACCAGGACTAAACCAGGACTAAACCAGGACTAAACCAGGACTAAACCAGGACTGAACCAGGACTAAACCAGGACTAAACCAGGACTAAACCAGGACTAAACCAGGCCTAAACCAGGCCTAAACCAGGACTGAACCAGGACTGAACCAGGACTAAACCAGGACTAAACCAGGACTGAACCAGGACTAAACCAGGACTAAACCAGGACTAAACCAGGACTAAACCAGGACTGAACCAGGACTAAACCAGGACTGAACCAGGACTAAACCAGGACTAAACCAGGACTAAACCAGGATTAAACCAGGACTAAACCAGGACTAAACCAGGACTGAACCAGGACTGAACCAGGACTAAACCAGGACTAAACCAGGACTGCACCAGGACTGCACCAGGACTAAACCAGGACTAAACCAGGGTTTAAACCAGGGCTAAACCAGGGCTAAACCAGGTCTGAACCAGGTCTAAACCAGGGCTAAACCAGGACTGAACCAGGATTGAACCAGGACTAAACCAGCACTAAACCAGGACTGAACCAGGACTGAAATAGGACTGAACCAGGACTAAACCAGGACTGAACCAGGACTAAACCAGGACTGAAGCAGGACTAAACCAGGACTGAACCAGGACTGAACCAGGACTGAACCAGGACTGAACCAGGACTAAACCAGGATTAAACCAGGACTGAACCGGGACTGAACTGGGACTGTACCAGGACTGAACCAGGACTGAATCAGAACTGAACCAGGACTAAACCAGGACTAAACCAGGACTAAACCAGGACTGAACCAGGACTGAACCAGGATTGAACCAGGACTAAACCAGGTCTAAACCAGGATTAACCAGGTCTAAAACAGCAATGGACCAGGACTAAACCAGGACTAACAAGGACTGAACCAGGACTAAACAAGGACTAAACCAGGACTAAACTCGATCTAAACCAGGACTAAACCAGGACTAAACCAGGACTGAACCAGGACTGAACCAGGACTGAACCAGGACTGAACCAGGACTGAACCAGGACTAAACCAGGACTGAACCAGGACTGAACCAGGTCTAAACCAGGACTGAACCAGGACTAAACCAGGATTAAACCAGGACTGAACCAGGACTAAACCAGGACTGAACCAGGACTAAACCAGGACTGAACCAGGACTGAACCAGGGATAAACCAGGACTAAACCAGGGATAAACCAGGGATAAACCAGGACTGAACCAGGACTAAACCAGGGATAAACCAGGACTAAACCAGGGATAAACCAGGGATAAACCAGGAATGAACCAGGACTAAACCAGGGATAAACCAGAACTAAACCAGGAATAAACCAGGACTAAACCAGGGATAAATCAGGGATAAATCAGGGATAAACCAGGACTAAACCAGGGATAAACCAGAACTGAACCAGGACTGAACCAGGGATAAACCAGGACTAAACCAGGGATAAACCAGGACTGACCCAGGACTAAACCAGGGATAAACCAGGACTAAACCAGGGATAAACCAGGGATAAACCAGGACTGAACCAGGACTAAACCAGGGATAAACCAGGACTAAACCAGGGATAAACCAGGGATAAACCAGAAATAAACCAGGACTAAACCAGGGTTAAACCAGAACTAAACCAGGAATAAACCAGGACTAAACCAGGGATAAACCAGGGATAAACCAGGGATAAACCAAGACAAAACCAGGACTAAACCAGGACTGAACCAGGACTAAACCAGGACTAAACCAGGGATAAATCAGGGATAAACCAGGACTAAACCAGGAATAAACCAGGGATAAACCAGGGATAAACCAGGACTGAACCAGGACTAAACCAGGGATAAACCAGGACTAAACCAGGGATAAACCAGGAATAAACCAGGACTAAACCAGGGATAAACCAGAACTAAACCAGGAATAAACCAGGACTAAACCAGGGATAAATCAGGGATAAACCAGGGATAAACCAGGACAAAATCAGGACTAAACCAGGACTGAACCAGGACTAAACCAGGACTAAACCAGGGATAAACCAGGACTGAACCAGGACTAAACCAGGGATAAACCAGGGATAAACCAGGACTGAAACTGGACTAAACGAAGACTAAACCAGGACTAAAAAAGGACTAAAACAGGACTAAACCAGGACTAAACCAGGACTAATCCAGGACTGAACCAGGACTGAACCAGGACTAAACCAGGACTAAACCAGGACTGAACCAGGACTGAACCAGGACTAAACCAGGTCTAAACCAGGACTGAACCAGGACTGAACCAGGACTCAACCAGGACTGAACCAGGACTAAACCAGGGATAAACCAGGACTAAACCAGGACTAAACCAGGACTAAACCAGGACTAGACCAAGACTGAACCAGGACTGAACCAGGACTAAACCAGGACTGAACCAGGACTAAACCAGGACCAAACCAGGACTAAACCAGGACTGAACCAGGACCAAACCAGGACCAAACCAGGACTAAACCAGGACTGAACCAGGACTAAACCAGGACTAAACCAGGACTGAACCAGGACTGAACCAGGACCGAACCAGGACTAAACCAGGACTGAACCAGGACTAAACCAGGACTAAACCAGGACTGAACCAGGACTAAACCAGGACTAAACCAGGACTAAACCAGGACTGAACCAGGACTAAACCAGGACTAAACCAGGACTAAACCAGGACTAAACCAGGACTGAACCAGGACTAAACCAGGACTAAACCAGGACTAAACCAGGACTAAACCAGGCCTAAACCAGGCCTAAACCAGGACTGAACCAGGACTGAACCAGGACTAAACCAGGACTAAACCAGGACTTAACCAGGACTAAACCAGGACTATACCAGGACTAAACCAGGACTAAACCAGGACTGAACCAGGACTGAACCAGGACTGAACCAGGACTAAACCAGGACTAAACCAGGACTAAACCAGGACTAAACCAGGATTAAACCAGGACTAAACCAGTTCTGAACCAGGACTGAACCAGGATTGAACCAAGATTGAACCAGGACTGAACCAGGACTGAACCAGGACTAAAAGAGGACTAAGCCAGGACTAAACCAGGACTAAACCAGGACAAAACCAGGACTGAACCAGGACTAAACCAGGACTGAACCAGGACTAAACCAGGACTAAATCAGGTTTGAACCAGGACTAAACCAGGACTGAACCAGGATTGAACCAGGATTGAACCAGGACTAAACCAGGACTGAACCAGGACTAAACCAGGACTGAACCAGGACTAAACCAGGACTAAACCAGGACTGAACCAGGATTGAACCAGGATTGAACCAGGACTGAACCAGGACTGAACCAGGACTAAAAGAGGACTTAACCAGGACTAAACCAGGACTGAACCAGGACTGAACCAGGATTGAACCAGGATTGAACCAGGATTGAACCAGGACTAAACCAGGACTAAACCAGGACTGAACCAGGACTGAACCAGGACTGAACCAGGATTGAACCAGGATTGAACCAGGTCTAAACCAGGACTAAAGCAGGACTGAACCAGGACTGAACCAGGACTGAACCAGGACTGAACCAGGACTGAACCAGGACTGAACCAGGACTAAACCAGGACTAAACCAGGACTAAACCAGGACTAAACCAGGACTAAACCAGGACTGAACCAGGACTGAACCAGGACTGAACCAGGACTGAACCAGGACTAAACCAGGACTGAACCAGGACTGAACCAGGACTGAACCAGGTCTAAATCAGGACTGAACCAGGACTAAACCAGGACTAAACCAGGACTAAACCAGGACTAAACCAGGACTGAACCAGGACTGAACCAGGACTGAACCAGGACTGAACCAGGTCTAAACCAGGACTAAACCAGGACTAAACCAGGACTGAACCAGGACTGAACCAGGACTGAACCAGGTCTAAACCAGGACTGAACCAGGACTAAACCAGGACTGAACCAGGACTGAACCAGGACTAAACCAGGACTAAACCAGGATTAAACCAGGACTGAACCAGGACTGAACCAGGACTAAACCAGGACTAAACCAGGACTAAACCAGGACTGAACCAGGACTGAACCAGGACTGAACCAGGACTGAACCAGGACTAAACCAGGACTAAACCAGGACTAAACCAGGACTGAACCAGGACTGAACCAGGACTGAACCAGGTCTAAACCAGGACTGAACCAGGTCTAAACCAGGACTGAACCAGGACTGAACCAGGACTGAACCAGGACTAAACCAGGACTAAACCAGGACTAAACCAGGACTGAACCAGGAGTAAACCAGGACTAAACCAGGACTGAACCAGGACTGAACCAGGAGTAAACCAGGACTGAACCAGGACTAAACCAGAACTAAACCAGGACTGAACCAGGACTAAACCAGGACTGAACCAGGAGTAAACCAGGATTGAACCAGGACTGAACCAGGACTAAACCAGAACTAAACCAGGACTGAACCAGGACTAAACCAGGACTAAATCAGGACTGGACCAGGACTGAACCAGGATTAAACCAGGACTGAACCAGGACTGAACCAGGACTAAACCAGGACTGAACCAGGACTAAACCAGGACTAAACCAGGACTAAACCAGGATTAAACCAGGACTGAACCAGGACTGAACCAGGACTGAACCAGGACTAAACCAGGACTAAACCAGGACTAAACCAGGACTAAACCAGGACTGAACCAGGACTGAACCAGGACTGAACCAGGTCTAAACCAGGACTGAACCAGGACTAAACCAGGACTAAACCAGGACTAAACCAGGACTAAACCAGGACTAAACCAGGACTAAACCAGGTCTAAACCAGGACTGAACCAGGACTAAACCAGGACTGAACCAGGACTAAACCAGGACTAAACCAGGACTAAACCAGGACTGAACCAGGACTAAACCAGGACTGAACCAGGACTGAACCAGGACTGAACCAGGACTAAACCAGGACTAAACCAGGACTGAACCAGGACTAAACCAGGACTGAACCAGGACTGAACCAGGACTGAACCAGGACTAAACCAGGACTGAACCAGGACTAAACCAGGTCTGAATCAGGACTAAACCAGGGTGAAAACAGGACTAAACCAGGACTAAACCAGGGATATAACAGGACTAAACCTGGACTAGAACAGGACTAAACCTGGACTAAGTCAGGACTAAACCAGGACCAAATCAGGACTAAATCAGGACTAAACCAGGACTAAACCAGGTCTAAACCAGAACTGAACCATGACTGAACTAGGACTGAACCAGGTCTAAACTAGGTCTAAACTAGGACTAAACCAGGTCTAAATGAGGGCTAACCCAGAACTGAACCAGGACTGAACCAGGACTAAACCAGGACTGAACCAGGACTGAACAAGGACTAAACCAGGACTAAAGTAGAACTAAATCAGGACTAAAGTAGGACTAAACCAGGGATAAACCAAAGATAAACCAGGACTAAACCAGGACTGAACCAGGACTAAACCAGGACTGAACCAGGACTGAACCAGGACTAAACCAGGACTGAACCAGGACTGAACCAGGACTAAACCAGGACTGAACCAGGACTAAACCAGGGATAAACCAGGACTAAACCAGGACTGAACCAGGACTAAACCAGGTCTAAACCAGGGATAAACCAGGGATAAACCAGGACTAAACCAGGGATAAACCAGGATTAAACCAGGGCTAAACCAGGACTAAACCAGGACTTAACCAGGACTAAACCAGGTCTGAACCAGTGATAAACCAGTGATAAACCAGTGATAAACCAGGACTAAACCAGGACTAAACCAGGACTAAACCAGGACTAAACCAGCAATAAACCAGCAATAAACCAGGACTGAACCAGGACTAAACCAGGACTGAACCAGGTCTAAACCAGATCTAAACCAGGACTTAACCAGGACTTAACCAGGACTAAACCAGGTCTGAACCAGGACTAAACCAGGACTGAACCAGGACTAAACCAGGACTGAACCAGGACTAAACCAGGACTGAACCAGGACTAAACCAGGACTAAACCAGGACTAAACCAGGACTAAACCAGATCTGAACTAGGACTAAACCAGGACTAAACCAGGACTAAACCAGGACTGAACCAGGCCTAAACCAGGACTGAACCAGGACTAACCCAGGATTAAATAAGGACTGAATCAGGACTAAACCAGGACTAAACCAGGACTAAACCAGGGATAAATCAGAACTAAACCAGGACTAAACCAGGGATAAATCAGAACTAAACCAGGACTAAACCAGGTCTAAACCAGGACTGAACCAGGACTGAACCAGGACTAAACCAGGACTAACCCAGGACTGAACCAGGACTAAACCAGGACTGAACCAGGACTAAACCAGAGATAAACCAGGACTAAACCAGGGATAAACCAGGACTGAACCAGGACCGAACCAGGACTAAACCAGGACTGAACCAGGACTAAACCAAGACTAAACCAGGACTAAACCAGAACTGAACCAGGACTAAACCAGGGATAAACCAGCACTAAACCAGGACTAAACCAGGACTAAACCAGGACTGAACCAGGACAAAACCAGGACAAAACCAGGACAAAACCAGGACTAAACCAGGACTAAACCAGGGATAAACCAGGACTAAACCAGGGATAAACCAGTACTAAACCAGGGCTAAACCAGGACTAAACCAGGGATAAACCAGGACTAAACCAAGACTAAACCAGGGATAAACCAGGACCAAACCAGGGATAAACCAGGATTAAACCAGGGATAAACCAGGAAAAAACCAGGGATAAACCAGGGATAAACCAGGACTGAACCAGGACTGAACCAGGACTAAACCAGGACTAAACCAGGGATAAACCAGAACTGAACCAGGACTGAACCAGGGATAAACCAGGACTAAACCAGGGATAAACCAGGACTGACCCAGGACTAAACCAGGGATAAACCAGGACTAAACCAGGACTAAACCAGGACTAAACCAGGGATAAACCAGGACTGACCCAGGACTAAACCAGGGATAAACCAGGGATAAACCAGGAAAAAAACCAGGGATAAACCAGGGATAAACCAGGACTGAACCAGGACTGAACCAGGACTAAACCAGGACTAAACCAGGGATAAACCAGAACTGAACCAGGACTGAACCAGGGATAAACCAGGACTAAACCAGGGATAAACCAGGACTGACCCAGGACTAAACCAGGGATAAACCAGGACTAAACCAGGGATAAATCAGGGATAAACCAGGACTAAACCAGGGATAAACCAGAACTGAACCAGGACTGAACCAGGACTAAACCAGGACTAAACCAGGGATAAACCAGGACTGAACCAGGACTGAACCAGGGATAAACCAGGACTAAACCAGGGATAAACCAGGACTGACCCAGGACTAAACCAGGGATAAACCAGGACTAAACCAGGGATAAACCAGGGATAAACCAGGACTGAACCAGGACTAAACCAGGGATAAACCAGGACTAAACCAGGGATAAACCAGGGATAAACCAGGAATAAACCAGGACTAAACCAGGGATAAACCAGAACTAAACCAGGAATAAACCAGGACTAAACCAGGGATAAATCAGGGATAAACCAGGGATAAACCAGGACTAAACCAGGGATAAACCAGAACTAAACCAGGAATAAACCAGGACTAAACCAGGGATAAATCAGGGATAAATCAGGGATAAACCAGGACTAAACCAGGGATAAACCAGAACTGAACCAGGACTGAACCAGGGATAAACCAGGACTAAACCAGGGATAAACCAGGACTGACCCAGGACTAAACCAGGGATAAACCAGGACTAAACCAGGGATAAACCAGGGATAAACCAGGACTGAACCAGGACTAAACCAGGGATAAACCAGGACTAAACCAGGGATAAACCAGGGATAAACCAGAAATAAACCAGGACTAAACCAGGGTTAAACCAGAACTAAACCAGGAATAAACCAGGACTAAACCAGGGATAAACCAGGGATAAACCAGGGATAAACCAGGACAAAACCAGGACTAAACCAGGACTGAACCAGGACTAAACCAGGACTAAACCAGGGATAAATCAGGGATAAACCAGGACTAAACCAGGAATAAACCAGGGATAAACCAGGGATAAACCAGGACTGAACCAGGACTAAACCAGGGATAAACCAGGACTAAACCAGGGATAAACCAGGGATAAACCAGGAATAAACCAGGACTAAACCAGGGATAAACCAGAACTAAACCAGGAATAAACCAGGACTGAACCAGGACTAAACCAGGGATAAACCAGGACTAAACCAGGGATAAACCAGGGATAAACCAGGAATAAACCAGGACTAAACCAGGGATAAACCAGAACTAAACCAGGAATAAACCAGGAATAAACCAGGACTAAACCAGGGATAAATCAGGGATAAACCAGGGATAAACCAGGACAAAATCAGGACTAAACCAGGACTGAACCAGGACTAAACCAGGACTAAACCAGGGATAAACCAGGACTAAACCAGGACTAAACCAGGGATAAACCAGGACAAAACCAGGACTGAACCAGGACTAAACCAGGGATAAACCAGGACTGAACCAGGACTAAACCAGGGATAAACCAGGGATAAACCAGGACTGAAACTGGACTAAACGAAGACTAAACCAGGACTAAACCAGGACTAAAACAGGACTAAACCAGGATTAAACCACGACTAAACCTGGACTGAACCATGACTTAACCAGGACTAAACAAGGACTGAACCAGGACTTTACCAGGACTGAACCAGGACTTAACCAGGACTAAACCAGGACTGAACCAAAACTGAACCATGACTAAACCAGGACTGAACCAGGACTAAACCAGGGATAAACCAGGACTAAACCGGGACTAAACCAGAACCAAACCAGGATTAGACCAAGACTGAACCAGGACTAAATCAAGATTAAACCAGGACTAAACCAGGACTAAACCAGGACCAAACCAGGACTAAACCAGGACTGAACCAGGACTAAACCAGGACTAAACCAGGACTAAACCAGGACTGAACCAGGACTAAACCAGGACTAAACCAGGACTGAACCAGGACTGAACCAGGACCGAACCAGGACTAAACCAGGACTGAACCAGGACTAAACCAGGACTAAACCAGGACTGAACCAGGACTAAACCAGGACTAAACCAGGACTAAACCAGGACTGAACCAGGACTAAACCAGGACTAAACCAGGACTAAACCAGGACTAAACCAGGACTGAACCAGGACTAAACCAGGACTAAACCAGGACTAAACCAGGACTAAACCAGGACTAAACCAGGCCTAAACCAGGCCTAAACCAGGACTGAACCAGGACTGAACCAGGACTAAACCAGGACTAAACCAGGACTTAACCAGGACTAAACCAGGACTAAACCAGGACTAAACCAGGACTAAACCAGGACTGAACCAGGACTGAACCAGGACTGAACCAGGACTAAACCAGGACTAAACCAGGACTAAACCAGGACTAAACCAGGATTAAACCAGGACTAAACCAGGACTGAACCAGGACTGAACCAGGACTGAACCAGGATTGAACCAGGACTAAAGGAAGACTAATCCAAGACTAAACCAGTACTAAACCAGGACTAAACCAGTACTAAACCAGTACTAAACCAGGACTAAACCAGGACTAAACCAGGACTGAACCAGGACTGAACCAGGATTGAACCAGGACTAAACCAGGACTGAACCAGGACTGAACCAGGACTGAACCAGGACTGAACCAGGACTGAACCAGGAGTGAACCAGGACTAAACCAGGACTGAACCAGGACTAAACTAGGACTAAACCAGGACTGAACCAGGACTGAACCAGGACTAAACCAGGACTGAACCAGGACTAAACCAGGACTGAACCAGGACTGGACCAGGACTGAACCAGGACTGTACCAGGACTGAACCAGGACTGAACCAGGACTGAACCAGGACTAAACCAGGACTAAACCAGGACTGAACCAGGACTGAACCAGGACTGAACCAGGATTGAACCAGGATTGAACCAGGACTAAACCAGGACTGAACCAGGACTAAACCAGGACTGAACCAGGACTGAACCAGGACTGAACCAGGACTAAACCAGGACTAAACCAGGATTAAACCAGGACTAAACCAGGACTAAACCAGGACTGAACAAAAATTAAACCAGGACTGAACCAGGACTGAACCAGGACTAAACCAGGACTGAACCAGGACTGAACCAGGACTGAACCAGGTCTAAACCAGGACTGAACCAGGACTAAACCAGGACTAAACCAGGACTAAACCAGGACTAAACCAGGACTGAACCAGGACTGAACCAGGACTGAACCAGGACTGAACCAGGTCTAAACCAGGACTAAACCAGGACTAAACCAGGACTGAACCAGGACTGAACCAGGACTGAACCAGGTCTAAACCAGGACTGAACCAGGACTAAACCAGGACTGAACCAGGACTGAACCAGGACTGAACCAGGACTAAACCAGGACTAAACCAGGATTAAACCAGGACTGAACCAGGACTGAACCAGGACTAAACCAGGACTAAACCAGGACTGAACCAGGACTGAACCAGGACTGAACCAGGACTGAACCAGGACTGAACCAGGACTAAACCAGGACTAAACCAGGACTAAACCAGGACTGAACCAGGACTGAACCAGGACTGAACCAGGTCTAAACCAGGACTGAACCAGGTCTAAACCAGGACTGAACCAGGACTGAACCAGGACTGAACCAGGACTAAACCAGGACTAAACCAGGACTAAACCAGGACTGAACCAGGACTAAACCAGGACTGAACCAGGACTGAACCAGGACTGAACCAGGACTAAACCAGGACTGAACCAGGACTAAACAAGGACTTACCCAGGTCTGAACCAGGACTAAACCAGGACTAAACCAGGGATAAACCAGGACTAAACCAGGACTGAACCAGGACTAAACCAGGACTAAATCAGGACTGAACCAGGACTAAACCAGGACTAAATCAGGACTGGACCAGGACTAAACCAGGATTAAACCAGGACTGAACCAGGACTGAACCAGGACTGAACCAGGACTGAACCAGGACTGAACCAGGACTAAACCAGGACTGAACCAGGACTGAACCAGGACTAAACCAGAACTGAACCAGGACTGAACCAGGTCTAAACCACGACTGAACCAGGACTGAACCAGGACTAAACCAGGACTGAACCAGTTCTAAACCAGGACTGAACCAGGACTGAACCAGGACTAAACCAGTACTGAACCAGGTCTAAACCAGGAGTAAACCAGGACTAAACCAGAACTCAACTAGGACTAAACCAGGACTGAACAAGGTCCAAACCAGGACTAAACCAGAACTCAACCAGGACTAAACCAGGACTGAACCAGGACTGAACCAGGACTAAACCAGGACTAAACCAGGACTAAACCAGGACTGAACCAGGACTAAACCAGGACTGAACCAGGACTGAACCAGGACTGAACCAGGACTAAACCAGGACTAAACCAGGACTGAACCAGGACTAAACCAGGACTGAACCAGGACTGAACCAGGACTGAACCAGGACTAACAGGACTGAACCGGGACTAAACCAGGTCTGAACCAGGACTAAACCAGGGCTCAACCAGGACTAAACCAGGACTAAACCAGGGATAAACCAGGACTAAACCAGGACTGAACCAGGACTAAACAAGGACTAAATCAGGACTGAACCAGGACTAAACCAGGACTAAACCAGGACTAAACCAGGGATAAACCAGGACTAAACCAGGACTGAACCATGACTAAACCAGGACTGAACCAGGTCTAAACCAGGACTAAACCAGGACTAAACTAGGACTAAACCTGGACAAAACCAGGACTGAACCAGGACTGAACCAGGACTAAACCAGGACTGAACCAGGACTGAACAAGGACTAAACCAGGACTGAACCAGGAATAAACCAGGACTAAACCAGGACTGAACCAGGACTAAACCAGGTCTAAACCAGGGACTAAACCAGAGATAAACCAGGACTAAACCAGGACTGAACCAGGACTAAACCAGGACTGAACCAGGACTGAACCAGGACTAAACCAGGACTGAACCAGGACTGAACCAGGACTAAACCAGGACTGAACCAGGACTAAACCAGGGATAAACCAGGACTAAACCAGGACTGAACCAGGACTAAACCAGGTCTAAACCAGGGATAAACCAGGGATAAACCAGGACTAAACCAGGGATAAACCAGGACTAAACCAGGGATAAACCAGGACTAAACCAGGACTGAACCAGGACTAAACCAGGTCTAAACCAGGGATAAACCAGGGATAAACCAGGAATAAACCAGGACTACACAAGGTATAAACCAGGACTTAACCAGGACTAAACCAGTTATAAACCAGGACTAAACCAGGACTGAACCAGGACTAAACCAGGACTGAACCAGGACTAAACCAGGACTAAACCAGGACTAAACCAGGACTGAACCAGGACTAAACCAGGACTAAACCAGGACTAAACCAGGACTAAACCAGGACTGAACCAGGACTAAACCAGGACTAAACCAGGACTAAACCAGGACTAAACCAGGACTAAACCAGGCCTAAACCAGGCCTAAACCAGGACTGAACCAGGACTGAACCAGGACTAAACCAGGACTAAACCAGGACTGAACCAGGACTAAACCAGGACTAAACCAGGACTAAACCAGGACTAAACCAGGACTGAACCAGGACTGAACCAGGACTGAACCAGGACTAAACTAGGACTAAACCAGGACTAAACCAGGATTAAACCAGGATTAAACCAGGACTAAACCAGGACTGAACGAGGACTAAACCAGGACTGAACCAGGAATAAACCAGGACTAAACCAGGACTAAACCAGGATTAAACCAGGACTAAACCAGGAATAAACCAGGACTAAACCAGGACTGAACCAGGACTAAACCAGGACTAAACCAGGACTGAACCAGGACTGAACCAGGACTGAACCAGGACTAAACCAGGCCTAAACCAGGACTAAACCAGGACTGAACCAGGACTGAACCAGGACTAAACCAGGACTGAACCAGGACTAAACCAGGACTGAACCAGGACTAAAACAGGACTGAACCAGGACTGAACCAGGACTAAAACGGGACTAAAATAGGACTAAAACAGGACTAAAACAGGACTAAAACAGGACTAAAATAGGACTGAACCAGGACTGAACCAGGACTAAACCAGGACTGAACTAGGACTGAACCAGGACTAAACCAGGACTGAACCAGGACTGAACCAGGACTGAACCAGGTCTAAACCAGGATTGAACCAGGACCGAACAAAGACTAAAACAGGACTGAACTAGGACTGAACCAGGACTAAACCAGGACTAAACCAGGACTGAACCAGGACTGAACCAGGACTAAACCAGGACTAAACCAGGACTGAACCAGGTCTAAACCAGGACTAAACCAGGACTAAACCAGGACTGAACCAGAACTGAACCAGGACTAAACCAGGACTAAACCAGGACTGAACCAGGACTGAACCAGGACTGAACCAGGTCTAAACTTTGACTGAACTAGGACTAAACCAGGACTAAACCAGGACTGAACCAGGACTAAACCAGGACTGAACCAGGACTGAACCAGGACTGAACCAGGACTGAACCAGGACTAAACCAGGACTAAACCAGGACTAAACCAGGACTGAACCAGGACTGAACCAGGACTGAACCAGGTCTAAACCAGGACTGAACCAGGACTAAACCAGGACTGAACCAGGACTGAACCAGGACTGAACCAGGACTAAACCAGGACTAAACCAGGACTAAACCAGGACTGAACCAGGACTGAACCAGGACTAAACCAGGACTAAACCAGGACTAAACCAGGACTGAACCAGGACTGAACCAGGACTGAACCAGGACTGAACCAGGACTAAACCAGGACTAAACCAGGACTAAACCAGGACTGAACCAGGACTGAACCAGGACTGAACCAGGTCTAAACCAGGACTGAACCAGGTCTAAACCAGGACTGAACCAGGACTGAACCAGGACTGAACCAGGACTAAACCAGGACTAAACCAGGACTAAACCAGGACTGAACCAGGACTAAACCAGGACTGAACCAGGACTGAACCAGGACTGAACCAGGACTAAACCAGGACTGAACCAGGACTAAACTATGACTAAACCAGGACTGAACAAGGACTAAACCAGGACTAAACCAGAATTAAACCAGGACTAAACTATGACTAATCAGGACTGAACCAGGACTAAACCAGGACTAAATCAGGACTGAACCAGGTCTAAACCAGGACTAAATCAGGACTAAACCAGGACTAAACCAGGACTAAACCAGGACTGAACCAGGACTTAACCAGGACTGAACCAGGACTGAACCAGGACTGAACCAGGACTAAACCAGGACTAAACCAGGATTAAACCAGGACTGAACCAGGACTGAACCAGGACTGAACCAGGACTAAACCAGGACTAAACCAGGACTAAACCAGGACTAAACCAGGACTGAACCAGGACTGAACCAGGACTGAACCAGGACTGAACCAGGACTGAACCAGGACTAAACCAGGATTGAACCAGGACTAAACCAGGACTGAACCAGGACTGAACCAGGACTGAACCAGGACTCAACCAGGGATAAACCAGGACTAAACCAGGACTAATCCAGTTATAAACCAGGACTGAACCAGGACTGAACCAGGACTAAACCAGGACTAAACCAGGACTAAACCAGGACTGAACCAGGACTAAACCAGGACTGAACCAGGACTGAACCAGGACTGAACCAGGACTAAACCAGGACTAAACCAGGACTGAACCAGGACTAAACCAGGACTGAACCAGGACTGAACCAGGACTGAACCAGGACTAAACCAGGACTGAACCAGGACTAAACCAGGTCTAAACCAGGACTAAATCAGGTCTGAACCAGGACTGAACCAGGACTAAACCAAGACTAAACGAGGACTGAACCAGGACTGAACCAGGACTAAACAAGGACTAAATCAGGACTGAACCAGGACTAAACCAGGACTAAACCAGGACTAAACCAGGGATAAACCAGGACTAAACCAGGACTGAACCATGACTAAACCAGGACTGAACCAGGTCTAAACCAGGACTAAACCAGGACTCAACCTGGACTAAACCAGGGACAAAACCAGGACTGAACCAGGACTGAACCAGGACTAAACCAGGACTGAACCAGGACTGAACCAAGACTAAACCAGGACTGAACCGGGAATAAACCAGGACTAAACCAGGACTGAACCAGGACTAAACCAGGTCTAAACCAGGGATAAACCAAAGATAAACCAGGACTAAACCAGGACTGAACCAGGACTAAACCAGGACTGAACCAGGACTGAACCAGGACTAAACCAGGACTGAACCAGGACTGAACCAGGACTAAACCAGGACTCAACCAGGACTAAACCAGGGATAAACCAGGACTAAACCAGGACTGAACCAGGACTAAACCAGGTCTAAACCAGGGATAAACCAGGGATAAACCAGGACTAAACCAGGGATAAACCAGGACTAAACCAGGGATAAACCAGGACTAAACCAGGACTGAACCAGGACTAAACCAGGTCTAAACCAGGGATAAACCAGGGATAAACCAGGGATAAACCAGGACTAAACCAGGACTGAACCAGGACTAAACCAGGACTAAACCAGGGATAAACCAGGACTTAACCAGGACTGAACCAGGACTAAACCAGGACTGAACCAGGTCTAAACCAGTTCTAAACCAGATCTGAACCAGGACTAAACCAGAACTAAACCAGGTCTGAACCGGGACTAAACCAGATCTGAACCAGGACTAAACCAGATCTGAAACGGGACTAAACCAGATCTGAACCAGGACTAAACCAGATCTGAACCGGGACTAAACCAGATCTGAATCAGGTCTAAACCAGGACTAAACCAGAACTAAACCAGGTCTGAACCAGGACTAAACCAGGACTAAACAAGGACTGAAGCAGGACTGAACCAGGACTAAACCAAAACTGAACCAGGACTAAACCAGGGATAAACCAGGACTAAACCAGGACTAAACCGGGGATAAACCAGGACTAAAACAGGACTAAACCAGGATTAAACCAGGACTGAACCAGGACTGAACCAGGACTAACCCAGGACTGAACCAGGACTAAACCAGAACTGAACCAGGACTAAACCAGAGATAAACCAGGACTAAACCAGGGATAAACCAGGACTGAACCAGGACTGAACCAGGACTAAACCAGGACTGAACCAGGACTAAACCAAGACTAAACCAGGACTAAACCAGAACTGAACCAGGACTAAACCAGGGATAAACCAGCACTAAACCAGGACTAAACCAGGACTAAACCAGGACTGAACCAGGACTAAACCAGGACTAAACCAGGACTGAACCAGGACTGAACCAGGACTAAACCAGGGATAAACCAGGACTAAACCAGGAATAAACCAGGACTAAACCAGGGATAAACCAGGGATAAACCAGGGATAAACCAGGAAAAAAACCAGGGATAAATCAGGGATAAGCCAGGACTAAACCAGGGATAAACCAGAACTGAACCAGGACTGAACCAGGACTAAACCAGGACTAAACCAGGGATAAACCAGGACTGAACCAGGACTGAACCAGGGATAAACCAGGACTAAACCAGGGATAAACCAGGACTGACCCAGGACTAAACCAGGGATAAACCAGGACTAAACCAGGACTAAACCAGGACTGATCCAGGACTGAGCCAGGACTAAACCAGGGCTGAGCCAGGACTAAACCAGGACTAAACCAGGACTAAACCAGGATTAAACCAGGACTAAACCAGGACTAGACCAGGACTGAACCAGGACTGAGCCAGGACTGAGCCAGGACTGAGCCAGGACTAAACCAGGACTGAGCCAAGACTGAACCAGGACTGAGCCAGGACTAAACCAGGACTGAACCAGGACTAAACCAGGATTAAACCAGGACTAAACCAGGACTAAACCAGGACTGAACCAGGACTGAACCAGGACTGAACCAGGACTGAACCAGGTCTAAACCAGGACTAAACCAGGACTAAACCAGGACTGAACCAGGACTGAACCAGGACTGAACCAGGTCTAAACCAGGACTGAACCAGGACTAAACCAGGACTAAACCAGGACTGAACCAGGACTGAACCAGGACTAAACCAGGACTAAACCAGGACTAAACCAGGACTGAACCAGGACTGAACCAGGACTAAACCAGGACTAAACCAGGACTAAACCAGGACTGAACCAGGACTGAACCAGGACTGAACCAGGACTGAACCAGGACTAAACCAGGACTAAACCAGGACTAAACCAGGACTGAACCAGGACTGAACCAGGACTGAACCAGGTCTAAACCAGGACTGAACCAGGTCTAAACCAGGACTGAACCAGGACTGAACCAGGACTGAACCAGGACTAAACCAGGACTGAACCAAGACTAAACCAGGACTAAACCAGGACTGAACCAGGTCTAAACCAGGACTGAACTAGGACTGAACCAGGACTAAACCAGGACTGAACCAGGAACAAACCAGGACTTACCCAGGTCTAAACCAGGACTGGACTAGGACTGAACCAGGGATATAACAGGACTAAACCTGGACTAGAACAGGACTAAACCAGGACTAAATCAGGACTGAACCAGGACTAAACCAGGACTAAATCAGGACTGAACCAGGATTAAACCAGGATTAAACCAGGACTGAACCAGGACTGAACCAGGACTGAACCAGGACTGAACCAGGACTAAACCAGGACTAAACCAGGACTAAACCAGGATTAAACCAGGACTGAACCAGGACTGAACCAGGACTGAACCAGGACTAAACCAGGACTAAACCAGGACTAAACCAGGACTAAACCAGGACTGAACCAGGACTGAACCAGGACTGAACCAGGACTAAACCAGGACTAAACCAGGACAGAACCAGGTCTAAACCAGTACTGAACCAGGTCCAAACCAGGACTGAACCAGGACTAAACCAGGGATAAACCAGGACGAAACCAGGACTAAACCAGGGATAAACCAGGACTGAACCAGGACTGAACCAGGACTGAACCAGCACTACACCAGGACTAAACCAGGACTAAACCAGGACTGAACCAGGACTAAACCAGGACTGAACCAGGACTGAACCAGGACTGAACCAGGACTAAACCAGGACTAAACCAGGACTGAACCAGGACTAAACCAGGACTGAACCAGGACTGAACCAGGACTGAACCAGGAGTAAACAAGGACTGAACCAGGACTAAACCAGGTCTGAACCAGGACTAAATCAGGGATAAACCAGGACTAAACCAGGACTAAACCAGGGATAAACCAGGACTAAACCAGGACTGAACCAGGACTAAACAAGGACTAAATCAGGACTGAACCAGGACTAAACCAGGACTAAACCAGGACTAAACCAGGGATAAACCAGGACTAAACCAGGACTGAACCATGACTAAACCAGGACTGAACCAGTTCTAAACCACGACTTAACCAGGACTCAACCAGGACTAAACCAGGACAAAACCAGGACTGAACCAGGACTGAACCAGGACTAAACCAGGACTGAACCAGGACTGAACCAGGACTAAACCAGGACTGAACCAGGAATAAACCAGGACTAAACCAGGACTGAACCAGGACTGAACCAGGACTAAACCAGGGATAAACCAAAGATAAACCATGACTAAACCAGGACTGAACCAGGACTAAACCAGGACTGAACCAGGGCTGAACCAGGACTAAACCAGGACTGAACCAGGACTGAACCAGGACTAAACCAGGACTAAACCAGGACTAAACCAGGAATAAACCAGGACTAAACCAGGACTAAACCAGGACTCAACCAGGGATAAACCAGGACTAAACCAAGACTAAACCAGGGATAAACCAGGACTAAACCAGGGATAAACCAGGACTAAACCAGGGATAAACCAGGATTAAACCAGGGATAAACCAGGGATAAACCAGGAAAAAACCAAGACTAAACTAAGACTAAACCAGGACTAAACCAGGACTAAACCAGGTCTAAACCAGGACTAAACCAGGACTGAACCAGGACTAAACCAGGACTGAACCAGGACTAAACCAGGACTAAACCAGGACTAAACCAGGACTGAACCAGGACTAAACCAGGACTAAACCAGGACTAAACCAGGACTAAACCAGGACTGAACCAGGACTAAACCAGGACTAAACCAGGACTAAACCAGGACTAAACCAGGACTAAACCAGGCCTAAACCAGGTCTAAACCAGGACTAAACCAGGACTGAACGAGGACTAAACCAGGACTGAACCAGGACTGAACCAGGACTGAACCAGGACTGAACCAGGACTAAAGAAGGACTAGACCAGGACTGAACGAGGACTGAACCAGGACTGAACCAGGACTAAACTAGGACTAAACTAGGACTAAACCAGGATTAAACCAGGATTAAACCAGGACTAAACCAGGACTGAACGAGGACTAAACCAGGACTGAACCAGGAATAAACCAGGACTGAACGAGGACTAAACCAGGACTGAACCAGGACTAAACCAGGACTAAACCAGGAGTAAACCAGGACTGAACCAGGACTAAACCAGGACTGAATCAGGACTGAACCAGGACTGAATCAGGACTGAACTAGAACTAAACCAGGACTAAACCAGGACTGAACCAGGACTGAACTAGGACTAAACTAGGACTAAACCAGGACTGAACCAGGACTAAAAACCAGGACTAAAACCAGGTCTAAACCAGGTCTAAACCAGGTGTAAACCAGGACTAAACCAGGACTAAAACAGGACTAAAACAGGACTAAAACAGGACTGAAATAGGACTGAACCAGGACTGAACCAGGACTGAACCAGGACTAAAGCGGAACTGAACCAGGACTAAAGCAGGACTAAAGCGGAACTGAACCAGGACTGAACCAGGACTAAACCAGGATTGAACCAGGACTAAACCAGGACTAAACCAGGACTGAACCAGGACTGAACCAGGACTGAACCAGGACTAAACCAGGACTGAACCAGGACTGAACCAGGACTGAACCAGGACTAAACCAGGACTAAACCAGGAATAAACCAGGACTAAACCAGGACTAAACCAGGACTGAACCAGGACTGAACCAGGACTGAACCAGGACTGAACCAGGACTAAACCAGGACTGAACCAGGACTGAACCAGGACTGAACCAGGTCTAAACCAGGACTGAACCAGGACTAAACCAGGACTAAACCAGGACTAAACCAGGACTAAACCAGGACTAAACCAGGACTGAACCAGGACTGAACCAGGTCTAAACCAGGACTAAACCAGGACTAAACCAGGACTGAACCAGGACTGAACCAGGACTGAACCAGGTCTAAACCAGGACTGAACCAGGACTGAACCAGGACTGAACCAGGACTGAACCAGGACTGAACCAGGACTAAACCAGGACTAAACCAGGTTTAAACCAGGACTGAACCAGGACTGAACCAGGACTAAACCAGGACTAAACCAGGACTAAACCAGGACTGAACCAGGACTGAACCAGGACTGAACCAGGACTGAACCAGGACTAAACCAGGACTAAACCAGGACTAAACCAGGACTGAACCAGGACTGAACCAGGACTGAACCAGGTCTAAACCAGGACTGAACCAGGTCTAAACCAGGACTGAACCAGGACTGAACCAGGACTGAACCAGGACTAAACCAGGACTAAACCAGGACTAAACCAGGACTGAACCAGGACTAAACCAGGACTGAACCAGGACTGAACCAGGACTGAACCAGGACTAAACCAGGACTGAACCAGGACTAAACCAGGACTTACCCAGATCTGAAACAGGACTAAACCCGGACTAAACCAGGACTGAACCAGGACTAAACCAGGACAAGACCAGTACTAAACCAGGGCTAAACCAGGACTGAACCAGGACTGAACCAGGGCTAAACCAGGACAAGACCAGGACTAAACCAGGATTAAACCAGGACTGAACCAGGACTAAACCAGGACAAGACCAGGACTAAACCAGGGCTAAACCAGGACTGAACCAGGACTGAACCAGGACTGAACCAGGACTGAACCAGGACTGAACCAGGACTGAACTAGTTCTGAACCAGGTCTAAACCAGGACTGAACCAGGTCCAAACCAGGTCTGAACCAGGACTAAACCAGGTCTAAACCAGGACGAAACCAGGACTAAACCAGGGATAAACCAGGACTGAACCAGGACTGAACCAGGACTGAACCAGGACTAAACCAGGACTAAACCAGGACTAAACCAGGACTGAACCAGGACTAAACCAGGACTGAACCAGGACTGAACCAGGACTGAACCAGGACTAAACCAGGACTAAACCAGGACTGAACCAGGACTAAACCAGGACTGAACCAGGACTGAACCAGGACTGAACCAGGACTAAACCAGGACTGAACCAGGACTAAACCAGGTCTGAACCAGGACTAAATCAGGGATAAACCAGGACTAAACCAGGACTAAACCAGGGATAAACCAGGACTAAACCAGGACTGAACCAGGACTAAACAAGGACTAAATCAGGACTGAACCAGGACTAAACCAGGACTAAACCAGGACTAAACCAGGGATAAACCAGGTCTAAACCAGGACTGAACCATGACTAAACCAGGACTGAACCAGGTCTAAACCAGGACTAAACCAGGACTCAACCAGGACTAAACCAGGACAAAACCAGGACTGAACCAGGACTGAACCAGGACTGAACCAGGACTGAACCAGGACTGAACCAGGACTAAACCAGGACTGAACCAGGACTAAACCAGGACTAAACCAGGACTAAACCAGGACTAAACCAGGTCTAAACCAGGGATAAACCAAAGATAAACCAGGACTTAACCAGGACTTAACCAGGACTAAACCAGGACTTAAACATTGTCTAAACCAGGACTTAACCAGGACTGAACCAGGACTGAACCAGGACTAAACCAGGACTGAACCAGGACTAAACCAGGGATAAACCAGGACTAAACCAGGACTGAACCAGGACTAAACCAGGTCTAAACCAGGGATAAACCAGGGATAAACCAGGACTAAACCAGGGATAAACCAGGACTAAACCAGGGATAAACCAGGACTAAACCAGGACTGAACCAGGACTAAACCAGGTCTAAACCAGGGATAAACCAGGTCTAAACCAGGACTGAACCAGGACTAAACCAGGTCTGAACCAGGACTAAACCAGGTCTAAACCAGGACTGAACCAGGACTAAACCAGGTCTGAACCAGGACTAAACCAGTACTGAACCAGGTCTAAACCAGGACTGAACCAGGTCTAAACCAGGTCTGAACCAGGACTAAACCAGATCTAAACCAAGACTGAACCAGATCTGAACCAGGACTAAACCAGATCTAAACCAAGACTGAACCTGGACAGAACCAGGTCTAAATAAGGACTGAAATAGGTCTAAACCAAGTCTCAACCAGGACTAAACCAGGTCCAAATCAAGTCCAAACCAGGTCTAAACCAGGTCTGAACCAGGACTGAACCAGGACTAAACTAGGTTTAAATCAGGACTAAACCAGGACTGAACCAGGTCTAAACCAGGTCTAAACCAGGTCTAAATCAGGTCTAAACCAGGGATAAACCAGGACTAAAACAGGACTAAACCAGGATTAAACCAGGACTGAACCAGGACTGAACCAGGACTAACCCAGGACTGAACCAGGACTAAACCAGGACTGAACCAGGACTAAACCAGAGATAAACCAGGACTAAACCAGGGATAAACCAGGACTGAACCAGGACCGAACCAGGACTAAACCAGGACTGAACCAGGACTAAACCAAGACTAAACCAGGACTAAACCAGAACTGAACCAGGACTAAACCAGGGATAAACCAGCACTAAACCAGGACTAAACCAGGACTAAACCAGGACTGAACCAGGACTAAACCAGGACTAAACCAGGACTGAACCAGGACTGAACCAGGACTAAACCAGGGATAAACCAGGACTAAACCAGGAATAAACCAGGACTAAACCAGGGATAAACCAGGGATAAACCAGGGATAAACCAGGAAAAAAACAGGGATAAATCAGGGATAAGCCAGGACTAAACCAGGGATAAACCAGAACTGAACCAGGACTGAACCAGGACTAAACCAGGACTAAACCAGGGATAAACCAGGACTGAACCAGGACTGAACCAGGGATAAACCAGGACTAAACCAGGGATAAACCAGGACTGACCCAGGACTAAACCAGGGATAAACCAGGACTAAACCAGGGATAAACCAGGGATAAACCAGGACTGAACCAGGACTAAACCAGGGATAAACCAGGACTAAACCAGGGATAAACCAGGGATAAACCAGGAATAAACCAGGACTAAACCAGGGATAAACCAGAACTAAACCAGGAATAAACCAGGACTAAACCAGGGATAAATCAGGGATAAACCAGGGATAAACCAGGACTAAACCAGGGATAAACCAGAACTAAACCAGGAATAAACCAGGACTAAACCAGGGATAAATCAGGGATAAATCAGGGATAAACCAGGACTAAACCAGGGATAAACCAGAACTGAACCAGGACTGAACCAGGGATAAACCAGGACTAAACCAGGGATAAACCAGGACTGACCCAGGACTAAACCAGGGATAAACCAGGACTAAACCAGGGATAAACCAGGGATAAACCAGGACTGAACCAGGACTAAACCAGGGATAAACCAGGACTAAACCAGGGATAAACCAGGGATAAACCAGAAATAAACCAGGACTAAACCAGGGTTAAACCAGAACTAAACCAGGAATAAACCAGGACTAAACCAGGGATAAACCAGGGATAAACCAGGGATAAACCAGGACAAAACCAGGACTAAACCAGGACTGAACCAGGACTAAACCAGGACTAAACCAGGGATAAATCAGGGATAAACCAGGACTAAACCAGGAATAAACCAGGGATAAACCAGGGATAAACCAGGACTGAACCAGGACTAAACCAGGGATAAACCAGGACTAAACCAGGGATAAACCAGGGATAAACCAGGAATAAACCAGGACTAAACCAGGGATAAACCAGAACTAAACCAGGAATAAACCAGGACTAAACCAGGGATAAATCAGGGATAAACCAGGGATAAACCAGGACAAAATCAGGACTAAACCAGGACTGAACCAGGACTAAACCAGGACTAAACCAGGGAGAAAACAGGACTGAACCAGGACTAAACCAGGGATAAAGCAGGACTAAACCAGGACTAAACCAGGACTAAACCAGGACTAAATCAGGACTGAACCAGGACTAAACCAGGACTAAACCAGGGATAAACCAGGGATAAACCAGGACTGAAACTGGACTAAACGAAGACTAAACCAGGACTACACCAGTACTAAACCAGGACTAAACCAGGACTAAACCAGGACTAAACCAGGACTGAACCAGGACTGAACCAGGACTAAACCAGGACTGAACCAGGACAGAACCAGGACTGAACCAGGACTAAACCAGGACTAAACCAGGACTGAACCAATACTGAACCAGGACTAAACCAGGACTAAACCAGGACCAAACCAGGATTAGACCAAGACTGAACCAGGACTAAATCAAGATTAAACCAGGATTAGACCAAGACTGAACCAGGACTAAATCAAGATTAAACCAGGACTGAACCAGGACTAAACCAGGACCAAACCAGGACTAAACCAGGACTGAACCAGGACTGAACCAGGACTAAACCAGGACTAAACCAGGACTGAACCAGGACTAAACCAGGACTGAACCAGGACTGAACCAGGACCGAACCAGGACTAAACCAGGACTGAACCAGGACTAAACCAGGACTAAACCAGGACTGAACCAGGACTAAACCAGGACTAAACCAGGACTAAACCAGGTCTGAACCAGGACTAAACCAGGACTAAACCAGGACTAAACCAGGACTAAACCAGGACTGAACCAGGACTAAACCAGGACTAAACCAGGACTAAACCAGGACTAAACCAGGACTAAACCAGGCCTAAACCAGGCCTAAACCAGGACTGAACCAGGACTGAACCAGGACTAAACCAGGACTAAACCAGGACTGAACCAGGACTAAACCAGGACTAAACCAGGACTAAACCAGGACTGAACCAGGACTGAACCAGGACTGAACCAGGACTAAACCAGGACTGAACCAGGACTGAACCAGGACTAAACCAGGACTAAACCAGGATTAAACCAGGACTAAACCAGGACTGAACCAGGACTAAACCAGGACTAAACCAGGACTGAACCAGGACTGAACCAGGATTAAACCAGGACTAAACCAGGACTAAACCAAGACTGAACCAGGACTGAACCAGGACTGAACCAGGACTAAACCAGGACTGAACCAGGACTGAACCAGGACTGAACCAGGACTGAACCAGGACTGAACCAGGACTAAACCAGGACTGAACCAGGACTGAACCAGGACTGAACCAGGACGGAACCAGGACTAAACCAGGACTAAACCAGGACTAAACCAGGATTAAACCAGGACTGAACCAGGTCTAAACCAGGACTGAACCAGGACTAAACCAGGTCTAAACCAGGTCTAAACCAGGACTAAACCAGGACTGAACCAGGACTGAACCAGGACTGAACCAGGTCTAAACCAGGACTGAACCAAGACTGGACCAGGACTGGACCAGGTCTAAACTAGGACTAAACCGGGACTAAACCAGGACTAAACCAGGTCTAAACCAGGACTGAACCAGGACGAAACCAGGACTGAACCAGGACTGAACCAGGGCTAAACCAGGACGAAACCAGGACTAAACCAGGGATAAACCATGACTGAACCAGGACTGAACCAGGACTAAACCAGGACTAAACCAGGACTGAACCAGGACTAAACCAGGACTGGACCAGGACTGAACCAGGACTGAACCAGGACTAAACCAGGACTAAACCAGGACTAAACCAGGACTGAACCAGGACTAAACCAGGACTGAACCAGGACTAAACCAGGACTAAACCAGGACTGAACCAGGACTAAACCAGTACTGAACCAGGACTGAACCAGGACTGAACCAGGACTAAACCAGGACTAAACCAGGACTAAACCAGGACTGAACCAGGACTAAACCAGGACTGAACCAGGACTGAACCAGGACTAAACCAGGACTAAACCAGGACTAAACCAGGACTAAACCAGGACTGAACCAGGACTGAACCAGGACTGAACCAGGACTAAACCAGGACTGAACCAGGACGAAACCAGGACTTACCCAGGTCTGAACCAGGACTAAATCAGGGATAAACCAGGACTAAACCAGGACTAAACCAGGGCTAAACCAGGACTAAACCAGGACTGAACCAGGACTAAACCAGGACTAAATCAGGACTGAACCAGGACTAAACCAGGACTAAACCAGGACTAAACCGGGGATAAACCAGAACTAAACCAGGACTAAACCAGGGATAAACCAGAACTAAACCAGGACTAAACCATGACTAAACCAGGACTTAACCAGGTCTTAACCAGGACTAAACCAGGACTGAACCAGGACTAAACCAGGACTAAACCAGGACTGAACCAGGACTGAACCAGGACTAAACCGGGACTGAACCGGGACTGAACCAGGACTGAACCAGGACTAAACCAGGTCTAAACCAGGTCTAAACCAGGACTGAACCAAGAATAAACCAGAACTAAACCAGGACTGAACCAAGATTAAACCAGGACTGAAAAAAAGATTAAACCAGGACTGAACCAAGAATAAACCAGGACTAAACCAAGGTTAAACCAGAACTAAACCAGGACTGAACCAAGATTAAACCAGGACTAAACCAGGACTGAACAACAATTAAACCAGGACTAAACCAGAACTAAACCAGGGATAAACCAAAGATAAACCAGGACTAAACCAGGACTGAACCAGGACTAAACCAGGACTGAACCAGGACTGAACCAGGACTAAACCAGGACTGAACCAGGACTAAACCAGGGATAAACCAGGGCTAAACCAGGACTGAACAAGGACTAAACCAGGTCTAAACCAGGGATAAACCAGGGATAAACCAGGACTAAACCAGGGATAAACCAGGACTAAACCAGGACTGAACCAGGACTAAACCAGGTCTAAACCAGGGCTAAACCAGGGATAAACCAGGACTAAACCAGGACTAAACCAGGATTAAAACAGGACTAAACTAGGATTAAACCAGGACTAAACCAGAACTGAACCAGGACTGAACCAGGAATGAACCAAGTCTAAACCAGATCTAAACCAGGACTGAACCAGGACTAAATCAGGACTAAACCAGGGCTAAACCAGGATTACACCAGGTCTAAACCAAGACTAAACCAGAACTGAACCAGGACTAAACCAGGAATGAACCAGGATTAAACCAGGACTAAACCAGGTCTAAACCAGGACTAAACCAGGTCTAAACCAGGTCTAAACCAGGACTAAACCAGGACTGAACGAGGACTGAACCAGGACTAAACCACGACTGAACCAGGACTAACCCAGGACTGAAGCAGGACTGAACCAGGACTAAACCAGGACTGAACCAGGACTAAACCAGGAATAAACCAGGACTAAACCAGGACTAAACCGGGGATAAACGAGGACTAAAACAGGACAAAACCAGGATTAAACCAGGACTGAACCAGGACTGAGCCAGGACTGAACCAGGACTGAACCAGGACTAACCCAGGACTGAACCAGGACTAAACCAGAGATAAACCAGGACTAAACCAGGGATAAACCAGGACTGAACCAGGACTGAACCAGGACTAAACCAGGACTGAACCAGGACTAAACCAAGACTAAACCAGGACTAAACCAGAACTGAACCAGGTCTAAACCAGGGATAAACCAGCACTAAACCAGGACTAAACCAGGACTAAACCAGGACTAAACCAGGACTAAACCAGGACTGAACCAGGACTGAACCAGGACTAAACCAGGGATAACCCAGGACTAAACCAGGAATAAACCAGGACTAAACCAGGGATAAACCAGGGATAAACCAGGGATAAACCAGGAAAAAAACCAGGGATAAACCAGGGATAAACCAGGGATAAACCAGGACTGAACCAGGACTGAACCAGGACTAAACCAGGACTAAACCAGGGATAAACCAGAACTGAAACAGGACTGAACCAGGGATAAACCAGGACTAAACCAGGGATAAACCAGGACTGACCCAGGACTAAACCAGGGATAAACCAGGACTAAACCAGGGATACACCAGGGATAAACCAGGAATAAACCAGGACTAAACCAGGGATAAACCAGGGATAAACCAGGACTGAACCAGGACTAAACCAGGGATAAACCATGACTAAACCAGGGATAAACCAGGGATAAACCAGGAATAAACCAGGACTAAACCAGGGATAAACCAGGGATAAACCAGGACTAAACCAGGAATAAACCAGGACTAAACCAGGGATAAATCAGGGATAAACCAGGGATAAACCAGGACTAAACTAGGACTAAACCAGGGCTAAATCAGGGCTAAATCAGAACTAAACCAGGGCTAAACTAGGACTAAACCAGGGTTAAACCAGGACTAAACTAGGACTAAACAAGGACTGAACCAGGACTAAATCAGGATTAAACCAGGGATAAACCAGGACTGAAACCGGACTAAACCAGGGATAAACCAGGGATAAACCAGGACTGAACCTGGACTAAACGAGTACTAAACCAGGACTAAACCAGGACTAAAACAGGACTAAACCAGGATTAAACCAGGAATAACCCAGGACTGAACCAGGACTGAACCAGGACTAAACCAGGACTGAACCAGGACTAATCCAGGACTGAACCAGGACTAAACCAGGACTAAACCAGGACTGAACCAAAACTGAACCAGGACTAAACCAGGACTGAACCAGGACTAAACCAGGGATAAACCAGGACTAAACCAGGACTAAAACAGGACTAAACCAGGATTAAACCAGGACTAACCCAGGACTGAACCAGGACTAAACCAGGACTAACCCAGGACTGAACCAGGACTGAACCAGGACTAAACCAGTACTGAACCAGGACTAAACCAGGGATAAACCAGGACTGAACCAGGACTGGACCAGGACTAAACCAGGACTAAATCAGGACTGAACCAGGACTAAACCAGGACTAAAACAGGACTGAACCAGGTATAAACCAGGGATAAACCAGGACTAAACCAGGGATAAACCAGGACTAAACCAGGACTGAACCAGGACTAAACCAGGACTAAACCAGGGATAAACCAGGGATAAACCAGGACTAAACCAGGGATAAACCAGGACTAAACCAGGACTGAACCAGGACTAAACCAGGACTGAACCAGGGATAAACCAGGGATAAACCAGGGATAAACCAGGGATAAACCAGGACAAAACCAGGACTAAACCAGGACTGAACCAGGACTAAACCAGGACTAAACCAGGGATAAACCAGGGATAAACCAGGACTAAACCAGGGATAAACCAGGACTAAACCAGGACTGAACCAGGACTAAACCAGGACTGAACCAGGGATAAACCAGGGATAAACCAGGGATAAACCAGGGATAAACCAGGACAAAACCAGGACTAAACCAGGACTAAACCAGGGATAAACCAGGAATAAACCAGGACTAAACCAGGGATAAACCAGGACTAAACCAGGACTGAACCAGGACTAAACCAGGACTAAACCAGGACAAAACCAGGGATAAACCAGGAATACACCAGGAATAAACCAGGACTAAACCAGGGATAAACCAGGACTAAACCAGGACTGAACCATGACTAAACCAGCACTAAACCAGGACTCAACCAGGACTTAACCAGGACTGAACCAGGACTGAACCAGGACTAAACCAGGACTAAACCAGGACTGAACCAGGACTGAACCAGGACTGAACCAGGACTAAACCAGGACTGAACCAGGACTAAACCAGGTCTAAACCAGGGATAAACCAAAGATAAACCAGGACTAAACCAGGACTGAACTAGGACTAAACCAGGACTAAACCAGGAATAAACCAGGACTGAACCAGGACTAAACCAGGTCTAAACCAGGGATAAACCAAAGATAAACCAGGACTAAACCAGGACTGAACCAGGACTAAACCAGGACTGAACCAGGACTGAACCAGGACTAAACCAGGACTGAACCAGGACTAAACCAGGACTAAACCAGGACTAAACCAGGTCTAAACCAGGACTAAACCAGGACTGAACCAGGACTAAACCAGGTCTAAACCAGGTCTAAACCAGGACTAAACCAGGACTAAACCAGGTCTAAACCAGGACTAAACCAGGACTAAACCAGGACTAAACCAGGACTAAACCAGGGATAAACCAGGGATAAAGCAGGCTTGAACAAGGACTGAACCAGGACTAAACCAGGACTGAACCAGGACTAAACCAGGACTGAACCAGGACTAAACCAGGACTGAACCAAGACTGAACCAGGACTAAACCAGGACTGAACCAGGACTAAACCAGGACTAAACCAGGACTGAACCAGGGATAAACCAGGACTAAACCAGGACTGAACCAGGACTAAACCAGGACTAAAACAGAACTAAAACAAGACTAAACCAGGATTAAACCAGGACTAAACCAGGACTGAACCAGGACTGAACCAGGACTAAACCAGGACTTAACCAGGACTGAACCAGGACTGAACCAGGACTAAACCAGGACTGAACCAGGACTGAACCAGGACTAAACCAGGACTGAACCAGGACTGAACCAGGACTGAACCAGGACTAAACCAGGACTAAACCAGGACTAAAACAGGACTAAACCAGGACTAAACCAGGACTGAAACAGGACTGAAACAGGACTGAAACAGGACTGAACCAGGACTAAACCAGGACTAAAACAGGACTAAACCAGGACTAAAACAGGACTAAACCAGGACTAAACCAGGGATAAACCAGGGATAAAGCAGGCTTGAACAAGGACTGAACCAGGGACTAAACCAGGACTAAACCAGGACTAAACCAGGACTGAACCAGGACTAAACCAGGACTAAACCAGGACTGAACCAGGACTAAACCAGGACTGAACCAAGTCTAAACCAGAACTCAACCAGGACTAAACCAGGACTAAACCAGGACTGAACCAAGTCTAAACCAGAACTCAACCAGGACTAAACCAGGACTGAACCAGGACTGAACCAGGACTGAACCAAGTCTAAACCAGAACTCAACCAGGACTGAACCAGGACTAAACCAGGACTAAACCAGGACTGAATCAGGACTAAACCAGGTCTAAACCAGGGATAAACCAAAGATAAACCAGGACTAAACCAGGACTAAACCAGGACTAAACCAGGACTGAACCAGGACTAAACCAGGACTAAACCAGGACTAAACCAGGACTGAACCAGGACTAAACCAGAGATAAACCAGGACTAAACCAGGACTGAACCAGGACTAAACCAGGACTGAACCAGGACTGAACCAGGACTAAACCAGGACTGAACCAGGACTAAACCAGGACTAAACCAGGACTAAACCAGGTCTAAACCAGGTCTAAACCAGGTCTGAACCAGGACTAAACCAGGTCTAAACCAGGTCTAAACCAGGACTAAACCAGGACTAAACCAGGTCTAAACCAGGACTAAACCAGGACTAAACCAGGACTAAACCAGGACTAAACCAGTAATAAACCAGGTCTAAACCAGGACTAAACCAGGACTGAACCAGGACTAAACCAGGACTGAACCAGGACTAAACCAGGACTGAATCAGGACTAAACCAGGATTGCACCAGAACTGAACCAGGACTAAACCAGGACTGAACTAGGATTAAACCAGGTCTAAACCAGGACTGAAGCAGGTCTAAACCAGGACTGAACCAGGACTAAACCAGGACTGAAAAAGGACTAAACCAGGGCTGAACCAGGACTAAACCAGGATTAAACCAGGACTAAAACAGGACAGAACCAGGACTGAACCAGGACTAAACCAGGACTGAACCAGGACTGAACCAGGACTGAACCAGGACTAAACCAGGACTGAACCAGGACTGAACCAGGACTAAACCAGGACTGAACCAGGACTAAACCAGGACTGAACCAGGACTAAACCAGGACTAAACCAGGACTAAACCAGGACTAAACCAGGACCAAACCAGGATTGAACCAGGACTGAACCAGGACTGAACTAGGACTAAATCAGGACTAAACCAGGTCTAAATCAGGACTAAACCAGGTCTAAACCAGGGCTAAACCAGGACTAAATCAGGACTGAACCAGGGATAAACCAGGACTAAACCAGGACTGAACCAGGACTAAACCAGGACTGAACCAAGACTAAACCAGGACTGAACCAGGACTAAACCAGGACTGAACCAGGACTGAACCAGGACTAAACCAGGACTGAACCAGGACTAAACCAGGACTAAACCAGGACTGAACCAGGATTGAACCAGGACTAAACCAGGACTGAACCAGGACTAAAACAGGACTAAAACAGGACTAAACCAGGACTTAACCAGGTTTGAACCAAGACTAACCCAGGACTGAACCAGGACTAAACCAGGATTGAACCAGGACTAAAACAGGACTAAACCAGGACTGAACCAGGACTAAACCAGGACTGAACCAGGACTAAACCAGGACTGAACCAGGACTAAAACAGGACTAAACCAGGATTAAACCAGGACTAAACCAGGACTAAACCAGGACCAAACCAGGACTAAACCAGGACTGAATCAGGACTGAACCAAAACTGAACCAGGAGGGACTAAACCAGGACTGAACCAGGACTAAACCAGGGATAAACCAGGACTAAACCAGGACTAAAACAGGACTAAACCAGGATTAAACCAGGACTAACCCAGGACTGACCCAGGACTAAAACACGACTAACCCAGTACTAAACCATGACTAAACCAGGACTAAACCAGGACTGAACCAGGACTAAACCAGGAATAAACCAGGACTAAACCAGGACTGAACCAGGACTAAACCAGGACTGAACCAGGACTAAACCAGGACTAAACCAGGACTGAACCAGGGATAAACCAGGGATAAACCAGGACTAAACCAGGGATAAACCAGGACTAAACCAGGACTGAACCAGGACTAAACCAGGACTAAACCAGGGATAAACCAGGGATAAACCAGGACTAAACCAGGGATAAACCAGGACTAAACCAGGACTGAACCAGGACTAAACCAGGACTGAACCAGGGATAAACCAGGGATAAACCAGGGATAAACCAGGGATAAACCAGGACAAAACCAGGACTAAACCAGGAATCAACCAGGAATAAACAGGAATAAACCAGGACTAAACCAGGGATAAACCAGGACTAAACCAGGACTAAACCAGGGCTGAACGAGGAATAAACCAGAACTAAACCAGGACAAAACCAGGGATAAACCAGGGATAAACCAGGACTAAACCAGGACTAAACCAGGGATAAACCAGGACTGAATCAGGACTGAACCATGACTGGACCAGGACTGAACCAGGACTAAACCATGACTGAAACAGAACTAAACCAGGACTGAACCAGGACTAAACCAGGACTAAACCAGGTCTGAACCAGGACTAAACCAGGACTAAACCAGGACTGAACCAGGACTAAACCAGGTCTAAACCAGGGATAAACCAAAGATAAACCAGGACTAAACCAGGACTGAACCAGGACTAAACCAGGACTAAACCAGGACTAAACCAGGACTGAACCAGGACTAAACCAGGTCTAAACCAGGGATAAACCAAAGATAAACCAGGACTAAACCAGGACTGATCCAGGACTAAACCAGGACTGAAACAGGACTAAACCAGGACTAAACCAGGACTGAACCAGGACTAAACCAGGAATAAACCAGGACTGAACCAGGATTAAACCAGGTCCAAACCAGGTCTAAACCAGGACTACACCAGGTCTAAACCAGGTCTAAACCAGGACTAAACCAGGACTACACCAAGTCTAAACCAGGACTGAACCAGGTCTAAACCAGGTCTAAACCAGGTCTTAACCAGGCATAAACCAGGTATAAACCAGGACTAAACCAGGACTGAACCAGGACTAAACCAGGACTGAACCAGGACTAAACCAGGACTGAACCAGGACTGAACCAGGACTGAACTAGGACTGAACTAGGACTAAACCAGGACTAAACCAGGACTAAACCAGGACTAAACCAGGACTAAACCAGGACTAAACCAGGACTAAACCAGGACTAAACCAGGTCTAAACCAGGGACTAAACCAGGTCTAAACCAGGACTAAACCAGGACTAAACCAGGACTAAACCAGGTCTAAACCAGGTCTAAACCAGGTCTAAACCAGGACTAAACCAGGACTAAACCAGGACTAAACCAGGACTAAACCAGATCTGAACCAGGACTGAACCAGGACTGAACCAGGACTGAACCAGGACTAAACCAGGACTAAACCAGGACTAAACCAGGACTGAACCAGGACTGAACCAGGACTGAACCAGGACTAAAACAGGACTGAACCAGGACTGAACCAGGACTAAAACAGGACTGAACCAGGACTAAACCAGGACTGAACCAGGACTAAACCAAGACTAAACCAGGATTGAACCAGGATTGAACCAGGACTAAACCAGGACTGAACCAGGACTGAACCAGGACTGAACCAGGACTAAACCAGGACTAAACCAGGACTGAACCAGGACTAAACCAGGTCTAAATCAGGACTAAACCAGGACTAAACCAGGACTGAACCAGGACTAAACCAGGACTCAACCAGTACTAAACCAGGACTCAACCAGGGCTAAACCAGGACTAAACCAGGACTGAACCAGGACTAAACCAGGTCTAAATCAGGACTAAACCAGGACTAAACCAGGACTGAACCAGGACTAAACCAGGACTGAACCAGGACTAAACCAGGACTAAACCAGGACTGAACCAGAACTAAACCAGGGAAAAACCAGGACTAAACCAGGACTGAACCAGGACTAAACCAGGACTGAACCAGGTCTAAACCAGGGAAAAACCAGGACTAAACCAGGACTGAACCTTGACTAAACCAGGACTAAACCAGGTCTAAACCAGGACTAAACCAGGACTGAACCAGGACTAAACGAGGACTGAACCAGGACTAAACCAGGACTAAATCAGGACTAAAGCAGGACTAAACCAGGACTGGACCAGGACTGAACCAGGACTGGACCAGGACTGGACCAGGACTAAACCAGGATTGAACCAGGACTAAACCAGGACTAAACCAGGACTAAACCAGGACTAAACGAGAACTGAACCAGGATTAAACCAGGACTAAATCAGGACTAAACCAGGACTGGACCAGGACTAAACCAAAACTGAACCAGGACTAAACCAGGACTAAACCAGGATTGAACCAGGACTAAACCAGGACTGAACCAGGACTGAACCAGGACTGAACCAGGACTAAACCAGGACTAAACCAGGATTGAACCAGGTCTGAACCAGGACTGAAACAAGACTAAACCAGGACTGAACCAGGACTAAACCAGATCTGAACTAGGTCTAAACCCGGTCTGAACCAGGACTAAACCAGGAATGAACCAGGACTAAACCAGGACTGAACCAGGACTAAGGCAGGACTAAACCAGGACTAAACCAGGACTAAACCAGGACTAAACGAGGACTGAACCAGGACTGAACCAGGACTAAACCAGGACTAAACCAGGACTGAACCAGTACTGAACCAGGACTAAACCAGGACTAAACCAGGACTAAACCAGGACTAAACTAGGACTGAACCAGGACTGAACCAGGACTAAACCAGGACTACATCAGGACTAAACCAGGACTAAACCAGGATTGAACCAGGACTAAACCAGGACTAAACCAGGACTACATCAGGACTACATCAGGACTACATCAGGACTAAATCAGGACTAAACCAGGACTAAATCAGGACTAAATCAGGACTAAACCAGGCCTAAATCAGGCCTAAATCAGGACTGAACCAGGACTAAACGAGGACTGAACCAGGACTGAACCAGGACTAAACCAGGTCTGAACCAGGACTAAACCAGGTCTGAACCAGGACTGAACCAGGTCTGAACCAGGACTAAACCAGGTCTGAACCAGGACTAAACCAGGACTAAACCAAGATTAAACCAGGACTGAACCAGGTCTGAACCAGGACCAAACCAGGTCTGAACCAGGACTAAACCAGGTCTGAAACAGGAATAAACCAGGACTAAACAAGGTCTGAACCAGGACTAAACCAGGACTAAACCAGGACTAAACCAGGACTAAACCAGGACTAAACCAGGACTGAACCAGGACAAAACCAGGTCTAAACCAGGACTAAACCAGGACTAAACCAGGACTAAACCAGGACTAAACTAGGACTAAACCAGGACTTAACAAGGACTGAACCAGGACTGACCAGGACTAAACCAGGACTAAACCAGGACTGAACCAGGACTAAACCAGGACTAAACCAGGACTGAACCAGGACTAAACGAGGACTGAACCAGGACTGAACCAGGACTAATCCAGGACTAAACCAGGACTAACTAAACCAGGACTGAACCAGGACTGAACCAGGACTGAACCAGGACTAAACCAGGACTAAACCAGGACTGAACCAGGACTAAACCAGGACTAAACCAGGACTAAACCAGAACTAAACCAGGACTAAACCAGGACTGAACCAGGACTAAACCAGGACTGAACCAGGACTAAACGAGGACTGAACCAGGACTAAACCAGGACTAAACCAGGACTGAACCAGGACTGAACCAGGACTAAACCAGGACTAAACCAGGACTGAACCAGGACTAAACCAGGACTGAACCAGGACTAAACCAGGACTAAACCAGGACTGAACCAGGACTGAACCAGGACTAAACCAGGACTAAACCAGGACTAAACCAGGACTGAACCAGGACTAAACCAGGACTAAACCAGGACTAAACCAGGACTGAACCAGGACTAAACCAGGTCTGAACCAGGACTAAACCAGGACTGAACCAGGACTAAACCAGGACTAAACCAGGACTGAACCAGGACTAAACCAGGACTGAACCAGGACTAAACCAGGACTGAACTAGGACTGAACCAGATCTAAACCAGATCTAAACCAGGACTGAACCAGGACTGAACCAGGACTAAACCAGGACTAAACCAGGACTAAACCAGATCTGAACCAGGACTGAACCAGGACTAAACCAGGATTAAACCAGGCCTAAACTAGGCCTAAACCAGGACTGAACCAGGACTGAACCAGGACTAAACCAGGACTAAACCAGGACTAAAGCAGGACTAAACCAGGACTGAACCAAGACTGAACCAGGACTGAACCAGGACAAAACCAGGACTGAACCAGGACTGAACCAGGACTAATGGACAGTCGCTCCTGGAGCACTCGGGGGCTGAGACCATCATGTTGCACCTCACTGTTTCCCGAGTTTTGGGATCAGGCGGCAGCGACACATGGAGGGAAACTCCCCCACACCGAGCGTCCGTCCTTTCCCCGCTCAGACAGTATCGCTCTGATGAACCACTCGCAAACTAGCTCCACCCGCGCTAATTCAACGCTCTAACTCGTCTGTTCTGAACAGAAGCACCACGACAGAGTCGGGATGTAGTTTTATATTTGTGCTGTAGCGCCGGGAACTCGAATGACATTTGACCCTATTTGACAAAATCATCCGTTTCATTCATAGACCGTATATCTGAGTGGGTTAGCCGCTAACCCGTTAGCCGCTAACCCGTTAGCCGCCGCGTGCCGAACAGGAAGTGCTCCAGGAGGCTCTTGGGGCTCCTTCACATTAGGATCTTCTCGTCCCTCTGTCTGTACCTGCTGCTCTGAGCCTCGTCATTCTGGACTTAAACTGTTCGTCTGAAGCCGCCACACAGGATCCTGAACTTTTCATTTCTCTGTTTTGTTCCTAAATCAAGATCTGAACATAAATAACGGACCAATCAGACGCCTTCATTCCCTGAGGCCCCTCCCCCTAGCGTTAGCAACAGGTTTGATTGACAGCTCGTTTTCCGCTTTCCTGCCCCAATTTTTGAAATAAAACAAAATATCTCAAACAGTCACAATATCTAATGTTACTAGAATCTGAACGAGCAGAATTTAACGAGCAGAAAGTAAAGAGAATTTGGTTAAATTGTGACTCTATTGTTGTTCGTACGGAACAGAACAAACAACATAAATCAGTGACTTAAACTCTTTAAAGCTCAAAGTTTCTTCTTCTTGTGCAGAATCAGGTAAATCCAGTGTCCTGCAGGTGCAGAGTATCACATCCATAGTCCGTATATATGATGCATCAGCTCTGCCAGGAGGAGGCGCCACATTTAACCTCCTCACTCATGATTGGCTCTTGTGTTGCTATGATACTCGCGGGAGGATTTCCAAATATGGACCTGGCTCCAGATTCACTCCTGTAACCGTGGCAACAGGAGCCTCATGTGAGCGACGCTGTGCAGACGTCACTCACTCAGACTCAGAGATACAGGATATGGTTTCATTCAGAGCCGCATCTTGTCAACTTAAGGCAACACAAATACACAAACTCACTCGTGCTCAGCCCTGCACCGAACCGAACGTCCCGAACCGAACGTCCCGCACCGAACCGAACGTCCCGCACCGAACCGAACGTCCCGCACCGAACCGAACGTCCCGCACCGAACCGAACGTCCCGCACCGAACCGAACGTCCTGCACCGAAACAGTTTGGTACAAATAGACGTAGCGTTACCCCTAATCTCAGCACAGTGAGATCAAGGAGGGACTAACGATGCTCCAAGTAGGAACACATCACACACATCACTGTCATAATGTTTACGAGACTTTCTCTTCCTCAACAGGGACGCACTCGCTCAGATATATTGAGACGTCATCGTCTCACATCCCAGACGACCCGGACTATGTCGCTGTGGCCCAGCTGAATGACGTGCAGATGGCGTATTACAATGGGAAGGACCCGCTCAAATACACAGAAGAATGGAAGGCAGCGGTTAAAGATCATCCTGGGTTATTGGAAAAGGAGATCAAAACTTTGTCGTATTACAAAGGCCGGTCAAGAAACGCCTTTGAAGAAATCCTCAGAGATCTCAGCGAGACCCAAGGTTTGGTACTGACTCACTTTACTCAGTCCAGTCACCTCATTAAAGGGGTAAATGATCAGGTTTGACTGGTTTACTCAGAACAAAGCGGGTTTGAACCTTGAGGATGGGTCAAAGGCAGAGAACAGCAAATGCTTTTATAGAGAGGTAAAAAATGTGATGATGAAGTATTAAAATAAAATGTTTACTGATTTCAGGGGCTCACGTTTGGCAAGTGATGGTTGGATGTGACTGGGATGATGAGACTGAGGAAACAAGTGGAGTTGTGCGTTTGGGTTTGGATGGAGAGGGCTTTGCATCTCTGGACGAGGAGAAAGAGGAGTGGATCGCTCTAACGCCCCGGGCCCAAATCACCACCGCTCGCTGGAACAGGCTCCGGGACAAGATCTTAATAAAACAAGTTCTTCGCCGTGACTGTGTGGCTAGACTGAAGGAATATTTGCCTTATGGACAACACACTCTGAGAACAGGTGAGATGTGTTTTTGATTGAACCAAAGTCCTGATTATCTAGGAGTTTAACGTTGCTGACGCCACCGTAAATGCTCGTCCTTGACAGAAGTTTTGTCACAACACAAAAAATTCATGACATGAGTTTGGTACAAACTATTTGGCTGGAACCTTTACTGATAATTAGTTAAAAGCAACGTCTAATATAAAATAATTACAATTTCTGCCATATTTCCATGGAGTTCTAGACTAGTTCTAATAAAGTTCAAGGCCATCAGTACTTGTTCAGATGAGTGTCTAGTCTCAGTATTCATTTGAGTATTGATTAGTATATGTACTGATCAAGTCCACACTACGTTTGGGCGGTAATACAATAAAACGGTGTCTCGCGGTATCAAAAGTATCACCAGTATCATCAGTATCAGTATCAGTATCAGGAGCTAAACCCACAGCAGGACTTCCTCCCTCCGCTCTCTCTCCTCTTGAAACGTGGCTCCGCTCGGAGATTTCCCTCCACACGCAGCAGGAAGAAGAAAAAACCTGACTGACGCTTCGTGTGGATGTGGAGCCCAAAAGTTTGTGATGGAGACGTTTTACTGAAGCCGAGAGTCGAGAGGGGACGAGGCTGAAGAGGAGGAAGTTCCCGAGGTGAAGTCAGACTTTCACAGAGGAGACGGTAAAGTCCAGTTTATGGTTCTGATCCAAACGTGTTTGTGTGGACGTGCGGCTCCTACAGCGTCCGACCTGCACCTCCCGAACTTTCTACCGACGCCTCAAAACGCCGCAGACATAAGGGCTGTGATTGGTCCTCTGCCGCAGACATAAGGGCTGTGATTGGTCCTCTGCCGCAGACATAAGGGCTGTGATTGGTCCTCTGCCGCAGACATAAGGGCTGTGATTGGTCCTCTGCCGCAGACATAAGGGCTGTGATTGGTCCTCTGCCGCAGACATAAGGGCTGTGATTGGTCCTCTGCTGCAGACATAAGGGCTGTGATTGGTCCTCTGCACCGCTCTACATCTCCTCCTCATTCTAGACTCTGAGGAATCATGTGTTTAATGCAGCTTTAAAACATTTGTTTATGTTTTACACAAACCAAACTTCAAAGCGCATGGCTCATTTGCATACAGCTCATTTGCATACAGTTCATTTGCATACAGTATAAGCACTGATAAAAACAGCTCGTGCTCTGATGCTGATGCGATCGAACGAGCTGCAAAGTTTGGTTTGATCAGAACTTGTGCCTCATCTTCAAATCTAAAGCTGCGACTCTGTTTCTGAAGGTTTAGGAGCAGATACAGAATAATTCTGAATGAGTCACAGTAAAACCGTAAACCCGGGAAAATGTGAGACGGTTTAACGGGATCAACATTTTCCACAGTTAGGGCAAAACCAGGAGTGGTCAGTCATGGAGGAATTAGAATTTTAAGTTGCATTAGCAGAGTAATAATGTTCTAAGCTCCTGACTGTAGGATTTGTTCTTCCAGAAGAACATTTTCACTTAAGAAAGAGTTTTATGAATGCCAAAAATGCTAAGAAGGCCTTAAGTACACATTGTCCTGTGTTGTGTAGAGCTCCCCCTGGTGTCCCTGCTGCAGAAGTCCTCGTCAGCCCCGGTTACGTGCCACGCCACAGGCTTCTACCCCGACAGAGCCCTGCTGTTCTGGACCAAAGACGGACACGAGCTGATGAAGGACGTGGACCCCGGGGAGATCCTGCCCAACGGAGATGGAACCTTCCAGGCCAGCGTGTCCCTGGACCTGTCCTCGGTCCCCCCTGAGGACTGGGACAGGTTCCACTGTGTGTTCCAGCTGTCCGGGGTCCAAGACGACTATGTGACCAGACTGGACCGGACCAAGATCAGGACCAACAGCAGGACCAACATCACGACCGACATCAGGACCGACGGTGAGTCTGCAGCTCGTTTTAGGCCATGTCCACACACACACGGGGGTTTCTATAAACGCAGATCTGCTACACTTCGTTTTATAAAAAGTCTTGCGTCCACACTTAACCATTTTAAATATAATTCCATCCACACAGCCCCACATATAATTACACTTGACACAGTTATGAGCCTCCAGACCAGCAGGGGGCAGTGTTTTCCTAAAAATAAGCTCCAGTCTGTCCAATCAGAGGCTCCGTTTTGCGTCGTTATTTCCGCAAAACATGAAACATGAAACGTGGAGCCAGGAGCTCGTTTGTGTGACCGACAAAGAGGCTGAACTGCTTTAAGTGGTTATGGAAACAAAGTGAACAAGACACAAGAAAATCTGGATTGGGAATCAGGCCAAAGCAGAATATGGACACTTGAACTCCATTTTGGAGCCTGTCAGAGGGTCAGAAGTAACAGGCTTCTCAGAGTGTCCCTGCTCCACTGTCTGACAGAAACAAGGAGCATCTATGACGTTTAAGCTCTTATGTCGCAAATAGTGACGTTTAAAAACACAAATCACCGTTATTCATGTCCACAACCAAACGCAACACCGAAGTTTACCAAAATCTGCACTTTGGCCGGAGTTTTCCAAAAGGTTTTAAGGACTTAATCCTTCGGTTCTGTGTGTTTACAGGCCAAATCGTAGAAAAATAACTTTGTTTAATCAGATCCCCGGCTCTGTGTGGACAAGGCCTTAGAGTCACTACGGTTTAGTTTACAATAAAAAAGATGCTTTCCTTTACAAACACATTTACGCTGATGAAACTGTGGGTGTCGTCCATGAGGAAGGCGGCAGAACCGGTTTAAATCAGCTGACGCACTCTGTGTGAACGGGAAACTTACCCTAAAATCATGCAGGGTCTGGACCTCATAAAACAGCCTCTTATTTCTCCCACACAGAAGAGTCAGAAGAGTCGCTGGAGCTACTGTACGATGGTCCACAACGCTGCAATTCTCCGTCTGAACTGATGCGTCCAACAGTTTGACAGAGTTAGAGACAAGTTTAAAGAGCAGAGGAAAGAGAAATTCTCTAAACAGGACAAAGGTTTTTGACAGTGAAAACACCGGGACGACAGTGAGATACACAGACATTAAACATCTCACCTCCTCATTTTGTTGTTTGAAAATTGTGGCTAATTGAATTTCTACCTGGACGACTGAGGGATTCTACAGTCTGAAAACTGGTTAATGCAGCATTAACCCTTAGAATCCGTGGAGTTTGTGGGCGAACTCACAGCCATCGTCAGGATTTTTAAAATAACTCAAAAACCAGGCAAAGGATTCTAATGAAGAAGACTTTGTCTGGAAGCTTTACCCTTTGGACGATCTGCGATGGGCTCGGGACAAATATTTCCTTTAAAAACATTTTCACCACAGCATAAAGTCCAGAGTTATTTCCAGTGGTTTAATCCATTTTCACCGCAGTAGGTTTGCAGTAACGTGATTATTTTTACATTTTATGATAAAACAAAGAGTAACTTTTCCTCCATTTTGATTTCTGATGTAAATAATGACGACGTCCTGTGACACAGGACAGGGGGAAAACGAGTGGAGGAAAAATGTACAAATGTAAATAGTTTCAGTTGTGTTAGAAAGTCGATGTTTCCCCTGACAGCCCAGGGCCTGTGAGAATTATATGTGAGAATCAAAAAGTTTATTCATTATTTATCTTTGTGTTTTTTGATCTAAATGTGTAAAAAATCATTTCCGTTTAGTTTTTTCTTCTCTGTATATAGTTATTAAACAAATGAATTTCTTTCCCTGACATGAACTCCTCAGTCATTATATCACAGCCCAAGTCGTCCTGAAAACAATGACGTCTTTAACTTTTCTATAGTTGAAAGGGTTGAGATTCTATTTGCATTAAAACACAGAACGACCAGGAGAAAAACGAGCAGAAAAGGCTCAGGTATTTAAGGGTTAACAAAGTGCAAATACAAAAGTGACGAAATGTGAATAAGGAGAATAAACTAAAGTGGAGAGTCAGAGGAGAACGTACCCATTTTCATTTGAAATGTTTCCAGATCACAAATACAGAGAGTGAAACCCAAACTCAGACTGTGGTGGGAAAAGTACTGTTCAAAGTGCTGAAGAAATCACCAGTGACTTTGTTTAAAATGATTTTGTTTTCCAGCCAAAGCTGCTCCGGCCTCCATCATCACTGCTGTGGTTCTGGGAGTCGTCTTCATCGTCTCTGCTGCTGCTGCTGTGGTTCTGTTTGTGACCAGACGAAGGAGAGGTCAGAAACAACGGCACATTTAAAGAAACTAAAGCAGCTCTTACATGAAAAAATATACATAAAGGCGAGTGACAGTAATAAACTAGAGCAGAAGAACAGGCTGAACATGTGTCGGGTTTGTTCACGTCACATATGAACAGTTCTTCACAAAACTAGAGCAGAAACAACAGAACAGAATAAGTTTACTGAACTCTGCATCTCGCTCCAAATCACTGAATCCACTGAATTCTTCATCCTCGTGTCACTTCTGAGGAACTCCTCCAGCTCCAGATAAATTCAGCTTTTACTGATGAGCTTTTGTTTTCTTCTCTTCAGTTCAGTTTCCTCCACTTTTCTCCATCAAACACGAGTTTCTCTCACTCCAAACTTTCTTTCTGCTGCTCGATTGTTCCTCTCTTCCTCCACCACCTCCACTCTGCAGATGTTTCCTGTTCTCCGCTCGGTGGAAACACGAGGGACGAGCTTCACTTAAATCTTCTTAATCGATCGGCAGGAAAATTAACAATTAATTTTTGATTAATCATTATCCATCCATCTTCTCCTGCTTAATCCATCTGGGTCACGGGGGCAGTTTACCCCTATGACCCCCTCTGACCCCCTCTGACCCCCTCTGCAGGTGGAGCCACAGCCCCTGACCCCCTCTGACCCCCTCTGCAGGTGGAGCCACAGGAGGAGGACGTCATGATCCTTATGTTCGTTCATAGGGGTTTTATTATCACATTTGATCCTCATTGTTCTTCCTGTTCCTAATCTGCATAAATAAACTTTAAACACACAAAGGTCCAGAGCCTCATCAGTGTGAGGTCAGAATGAGGTCCAGAGCCTCATCAGTGTGAGGTCAGAATGAGGTCCAGAGCCTCATCAGTGTGAGGTCAGAATGAGTTTAATGCAGATTTAAACATTTATGTTTTACACAAACTAAACTTAAAACCTCATGACTCATTTGCATAAACTGTAAGAGCTGAAAAAAGCAGCTCTTTCCTTGTGCTGCTGCTTCAGCTTCTGTGGGACTAAAGGACTCGACTCAGTGAATATGAGTGTTCTCTCTGTGACTCAGTGAATATGAGTGTTCTCTCTGTGACTCAGTGAATATGAGTGTTCTCCCTGTGACTCAGTGAATATGAGTGTTCTCTCTGTGACAGAGGATGTTCTGCTGATGCTGAGTCTGTTCTGTGCGTATGTCGCGTTGCAGATGCTGCGTAAACATGCGACACTCAAAAACCCGATCATACCCGGGACACTGATGTGCAGGGAAACGCACTCTGAGGAATATAGGGATCTCCAAGGAGCCAGAGCCGAGACGTGGGACTGTGAGGCTCCAGAGTTTGTGCTCAGACCTCGACTCCTCAGGCTCCGTTACACAGACACCGACATTCAGTTTGGCCATTAACATGAACCTGATCCACCAAACTCTGAAGGAGCAAATATCGATTAATCGACTAATCAGTCCGACCCTCATAAACACTGAGTAATAATGTGTTTAATGCAGCTTTGGCTCATTGGTTTAAGTTTCACACAAACTAAACTTAAAGCCTCGTGGCTCATTTGCAGATAGTGATAAAACAGCTGCTGCTGATGCTTCTGTCAACTAAAGGACCAGATTCACTGGACAAAAGTCTCACCTGGATTTACCTGAGCAAACAGGTGTGAGGTGCAGCAGATACTGGTGCACAAGAGCGCCCCCTCGTGGCCTCAGGGGGAAAATAACAGGTCAAATTATATCTTTTATATAAGTCGCATCTGAGGATAAGTCACAAACAAACCATGAAAACTTCTAGTGTGAAAAACACAGTATATCCCCGGCTGTACTAATAATAATAATGGGCTCTTACACCGAAAGCGCCGACACCGGAAGTGACGCTAATGAACTCTGTGGTGTCAGTTTGAGCCGGTGAAAGTTACAGATGTGTTTTGTTTTTACCTCTCGTCCTTAAACTGATCCGTCTCCAGGAAAATCAGGTGTTTGAGGCAAACTGAAGGAAGAATATTCACTGTACTTTTCAAATGGGAATAAATGTGTTTTAAAAGTTTAACTGAATAAACCGGACAAATGTGTTTTTAGTTTAACCACAAAGTTTCCTTTTTATGTTTGTTCACAGTTTCATTTTCAAACACTTTTAACTGTGAATAGTTTTGCAAAGTGCTAAAGATTTGTCAGATTTATGAAAAGTTTCGGAAAATGTGCCAAAGCAATAAAAAAAAACGTAAATGGAAATGATTAAACGTCTGCATTGTTTATTTAAATTCATCTTGGGCTCATTATTTTTGTACTAACTGGACATTTCTCCACATTACGATAGTTCTGAGTTTCAACTGTGTTTAATATTTTTTTTCAGCCCAAAACAATCCTCAACAAGACGCTCAGATGAGACTAAATCCAAATCCTGTTGTCCAGGCCACAAACTGTGAGTGGATTTAAAACGTCTTTAAAAAATGTCCATATTATTATGATTATATTTCCCTCAGCCACATTCCTCAGAGCTTTGTGTCAGGATTATTTCACTTCATAATTATAGTTTTGTTTGTTTGCAGCTGTGGACGCTTCATGTAAGTGTTTATTTTAGGGAGGCAGCGATATTCGATATAATATTGAATGGTATATTCGTATCATCCTGTATTTACCCTGTGGTGTTTCCTCGTCTTCTTCATGTTCTTCATATTTTCAGCTTCTCCAGACGCAGAGACTCAGACACTGAACCCCGAGTCCTCTGAGTAACACCGGACGCCGCTTTATTCTGTTTGGTGAGAACTTCTTTTACACAACTGTCATTCGTTTGAGAAAGTTTTGAATCTGTGCTGAAGTCGCCAGGATTAAACACGAGAAAAAAGAACAGGTTCATTTCTGTGATTTGTTCAGTTTAACTAACGGAGCCTGAAAATATCCGACCGGCTGAAGTCGCCTCATCAAACTCAAACCTGCAAAAACTACGTCAGTCGTTTGTGCTGCAAAAAGTTCAGTTTGTGTGATTCTGGTTCTTCAGAGATTCACAGTTTTATTTTGGTCGATGTGCTGTTTAATGCCGCACTCTGGAACATTCCAGGCAGAGATTCAGTGGTTCTGGTCGAGATCTTCTCATTATTTCATCTAAATCCAAACACAATTCACTTAATTAGTGTGAAAGTTTATTAAAGTCGGGGGTTTTATAACTGTTCCCTCCTCAAAAATTTGCAGAAAAACTAAACTTCACCCAAAACTGTTTCCTGATTTGGAAAATAGAAAAATCAAACTTACCGCTAAGTCTTGTCTTTTGTAGTGTCGTAGTATCGCAGAAATGGGTTAAAATAGGACGAAAAGTGTAAATGAAATAAATACGGACGTGACAAAGCAAATATAAGTAAAATACCCCTCTTTACTCAAGAAAAAAAAATAAAAAATCCTGTGTCTAACTTTAAAACCCAGACCACGATTAACTGAATTTAAGAGACAAAAAAAATCAATCTTCTTCAGAGATTCACAGTTTTATTTTGGTCGATGACGTCGTCCAGAACCTCAGAATGTGAAACAGCCTCAAAACAGGAAGAAAATGATGTCAAACGTTTGTATTTGGTTTGTGCTGTTTTGTGCTGTGACAGTTTCATTTGTGTGAGTTTATTTCTAAAATTCTTCATTATTATTTCTGTGGTAATTATAGGACGTCATTTCTGCTCAGCTGACGGAGACAAACTCCACAAAACTAGAGAAGAGAAACGACCTGAGGCTGAGGAAAAGTCTGTGTTATTATAAATTATGATCGTTTGGACGACGTCATCGGCTGAAAATAAAACTGCAAATATCTGAAGAACCAGAATCACACAAACAAAACTTTTTGCAGCACAAACGACTGACATAGTTTTTGTAGGTGTTTGATGAGGCGACTTCAGCAGGTAAATATCCGTCCTCTGTACGACAAACGTGTCCAGACTAAACCCTGAAGGAGCTGAAGGTTTCAGGAAACAGTCACTGCACAAAGTGAACGCTCCAAACAGAACTGAGCCTGTGTGATCCTCCTGTGCACATTTAGAGTCACATTCAGGAAATCCCTGTTCCAAAGAAACGGGTGAAGCAGAATAATGTTGTGTTTTTGTGTTCACAGGTGAAGCTCTGGAGAACTCGGCTTTTAGAAAAGCTCCTGGTGACGCTTCAGCTTAATGTTTCTCAAACTGTGGTGCGTGTACCTCTGCTGGAGCAGAAAACTCTGAGGTCTGATTTATTCAGAGCCAAATGAAGGTTTTTGTTTCCTCTGGATTAATAATAATGTAGAACTGCCTTCTCCATAGTTTCTGCAGGTTTAGCCTCATTTTAGACCAGATTTACTTCAGGCCGATAAAGTCCTGGTTTGGATCTGGTGCTACTTGGAAAGACAAATATTAAATTAGGTGGAACTTTGTGCAAAAGTTTGAAAAACCACAGCATGAGTTATTTATATTTAGGTGAGTTTGGAAAGAGTCGAGGCCTGAGCGCTTTGGGAGCTTTAAACTTTGGGAACTTTTCTGTTGGTTCATTAAAGCAGAATTTTGGATAACTACAA